>CM042538.1:17262899-17305399 GCA_023630585.1 Cranoglanis bouderius
GTGTTAAAAAGAATAAATAAAATAGCCATTGACCACTCACACTATACCAGTGTGTCAACATCATTTTTGTAAAGTTGCCTGATTGCTAAAGTTGTATTAATTATTTAAAACACCACACTTTTAAATGTTATTTAGTGATACTTGTCTTGCACATTTATAGTTATGAATGCTAAACCTTCTATTATTCTGATTATTTTTACATATTTCTATATTTTTTTACTGTACTTTTACTCAAACTGTGAATGTGATTCCTAATAAGACTTTATCCTAACTGTCCTACACACACACACACACACACAAACAAACACACACACATACACACACAGGCACAGGCGTTGTGTGGCATGTTATTTATGGAAGAAAACTGTAATATTTAGGACTATAATGCCTCATAAACTTTTGACTGTGGGGGTGATGAGTAATGGAGCTTAGTTGAAAGATAGATAAGAAGGAAAGATGGAGAAAGAGAGGGAATGATGAATGAGATGAATGTCATTTTCCCCTTAAGCTTATGTAACTTGCTGTGTGTGTATGTGTGAGTATGTGTGTGTTTTATGTGTGAAAGCGAGAGTGAGAGAAATCTGGGTTTACATGAGTAAATGCATCCTTTAAGCGGTTCTCGTCAAATGAGGCCTATCGCTGTATTTCAGACCTCCTTCCTCTCTCTCTCTCTCTCTCTCTCTCTCTCTCTCTCTCTCTTTCTCTCTCTCTCTCTCTTTATGAGAAATGGGAGGTGTAACGAGGCAAAGTGGAGTGAGCTTATGGCTTTGACTCGAGGAGGGTTGCTCTAATGTGTGCATCCCAGTTTGCCTTCCTATGAAGCTCATTAATACACCCCACATTCTATGACCCAGTTACTTTATAGGCCGCTAACTGGTGTCACGGCAGAATGAAAGTGACTGATGAACGTTCGGTTCATAATTATCATTATTACTGACTTTAGCCTAAAGGTGCGATTTTTAATTATGGTGCTTTAGATAAGAGATTTTGGTCACTGAGATCTTTAATGATTCAATAAAGACCTTCTTTTAGCATGCTTTCTTACCTTTCAGTCCACTTACTTTGACTGAAAGTGAAATTGATACTTTTGCCTGGTTATCTCATTGTACCAGCAGGGCTACAATCAATTGTTTATGCTATACATAGGGTCACAGGGAGCCTGGAGCATATCCCAGGGAACTCGGTATAAGCTGTGGGACACCCTGGACGGGGTGTCCAATCGCACAGACATTCACACACTACAGGCAATTTGGAAATGCCAATCAGCCTACAATACAATGCACTACAATGTATTTTGGACTGGTGGAGGAAACCAACGTACCTGGAGGAAACCCCTGAAGCACGGGGAGAATATGCAAACTCCGCGCATAAAAGACAGATGCAGGAATCGAACCCCCAACTCTAGAGCTGTGAGGCAAACGTGCTAACCACTAAGCCACCAGTAAGTTTATTGAACAACCTACTGATTCAAAGCACAACCTAGCATGCTTTCATTTACTTGCATTTAATGTCAGCCAATGCTTATAATACCAAACTTGCATAGCGCTAAGACTTTAAAACACAGTTTGAAAATCCTGATCGAAAATGTACCTAGTTAATTTATGGGGACAGCTGTATCCATCTCATAAGTTTGCCACCTGCAATATGGTTAAACTGTTTTTGCTGATGACTACATTAACACTTGTCAGTTCGACGCAAACGGAGCAAAGGTGCTCACTGGGGCATGTTTCCTCTTCCACTGTTCACTCATGCAAGTTGTGTTGTTGTCCCAGGGTAATTCATGTTTGCAAAGACTACACTGAATGTTACCATGTCCCCAAACTTCAGATGTTTGGCAACCATTATGATTTTATTTCGTGTTTTAGATTAAATGTAGCTACGTAGGTAGAGTGTTAAGAAGTTACAACTCACTGTTTTGGCATTGAGGTAAGTCTATGAAAGGTAGAGGTTTAATAGCAAAAGCGTTCATTCAAATTATTTGACTATTAATTTGACTATTATTAATTAATTTAATAATTGTTTATTCTAAAAATTTTTGCAGCCCTACACTGCACACACACACTGTATTTCGTCTACAGACTGCTAATTGCAGTGTATGTCAATGAAAATGATTGTATAAATAAAATACAACCTACGTCAACACAGCTTTGGTAATATTAATATTATTGTAATATAGTAAAAGTTTATCTTTTTTCTAATATTTTAGAAGATCTTTTATTCTTCTTCTAGAACGGTTAACTACAGTATATAATCCTGAAGGGAAGTGCTGCTACAGGATCCTCAGCGCCCCTACTTCCTGTGGCTCTGATTGATCTCATATTAAATTACTCATTGTGTTGTCTTGTTTTAACTCCTCTAGGTTTTAATGCAGCACAATGGTGGTGAGGTTACTAGGTTCCCTAGTTCACAGTGCACTCTGTGGTTCAGTGTGCAGATCCAATAATGATTTCAGATTAAACTCAGTTCGTTCATGTTTCCAGTACCACACCTGTACTCAACTCACACACATTTTGAGAGATTGAGAAAGCCCTATGGGAGTATCAGCTTTAGTTTGGCCTGATCAAATCACACACACTCAGTCACACACACTGCACAGCTGGAATGACCTCAGCCTTGGCACTTACACACACACACACACACTAGCCACAAATCATAACTTATCCCAAACTGGATCCAAATGCTCGTCACCATGTTCAACAGCCAATGGTTTTGTGGCCAAGTTGTGAAACCACACCTTTTTTTTTTTTTTTTTTTTTCCAGATTTTACAAAGTTCCTGCTGAAATCTAACATGGAAACCACAAATCTTCCGGATTAAACTAGGCAAAAGTGAAGAAAAATGTGACAAAGTTAATAAATACATGTGCTCCCTGCTGAAAAAAACCCCCCAGAAACGTTCAGAAATTTTAATGGTTTCCACTACAAATGCCATTACAAACCATCAGCTAACCATTAAAGCCATTACCTTATTATTGTTCCTTAATGGTATCCACTAGACATAACATGCCACCAATGAAAGGCAACAAACTACCAGTAGAGACCCACGGGACTATTACAAATTCAATGAGGGTTTCTATTGCCCCCCCCAACACAGTATGGAGGGCCAAACCTGCAGACATAAATAAATATAGATAGATAGATAGATAGATAGATAGATAGATAGATATAATACTAGGAAAATAAATAAAGGAATAAATGACTTGATGAAACAAATATAATTCATTTTTAATTACATTTAATCCTAAATTTATTTTTGTATAACTTTTCCCCTCATTTATTTTCTGTATTTACTTAAAAATTTATTTAAATTCTTTAACTTTTATTTATTTATTCTTTTATTTATTTTTTTCTCATTTGATTTTACATTTATTTATTTATGCATTTATTTATTTTTATACTTATTTATTCCCGCATGTATTTGCTTCCATATTTATTTATTTCTACATGTATTTATTTTTACTTTTCCGTGTGCAACATGGAAATGAGGGAGGCGGTCCTTGCATAGCTCCAGTGCCTCATTTGTTGAGAGCTCAGCTAAAAAGGTTGTAAGGCTACTAGGAGCTGCTCACCTTAAACCATGCTGCGCCGTGTTATTTTTCACATACATCAAACAACTTAGCAATGTTTCCAGCAGTTTGACCAGTGAGAGATAAGTTTCAATAGTACTTTTAGGAAGCAAAGAAGATAGCGGTCCCACTGTAGCGCCCTCTGGCTCACACACATTTTGAATATGCAGGGAAATATTTTGCAGAGAGCCTAACAATTCAGGCTGTACTTCGACATTCATATCGGCATACAGCTCTCCTAAAACATCAGTAAGCACCTCTGCTCTAAATAACATGTAGTCATTTGATGCATGATTGTTGACTTCTTTTGCTAAGTTGCACAACTCTAGCTATTTCTGAAGCGTCCGCCAAGAACTTTTAACTTGCTTACAGGTCGTAGCTCTCATGTAAACTATGATGGATGCTTCAAAAAACAAAATCTGTGCGAGTCAGAGGGCGCTACGGTGGGACGTCCATCTTATTTGCTTCCTATAAGTACTATTGAAACTTATCGCTCACTGGTCAAACTGCTGGAAACATTGCAAAGTTGTTTAGTGTATGTAAAAGAACTATCCGGAATAGCACGGCGCAGCATGGTTTAAGGTAAACAGCTCCTAGTAGCCTTATAGCCTTTTTAGCTGAGCTCTCAACCAATGAGGCACTGGAGCTACGCTAGGACCGCCTCCCTCATTTCCATGTTACACACGGAAAAGTAAAAATGTAGAAATAAATAAATATGGAAATAAATACATGTGGGAATAAATAAGTATAAAAATAAATAAACGCATAAACGAACAAATATAAAATTAAATGGAAAAAATGAATAAATGGATAAATAAATAATTAAAAGTTAAAGAATAAAAATACATTTAAAAATAAATACAGAAAATAAATGAAGGGAAAAGTAATACAAAAATAAATGTAGGATTAAGTTTAATTAAAAATGAATTGTATTTGTTTTATCATGTCATTCATTCCTTTATTTATCTTCCTGTTATTACATTTATTTATTTATCTTTATATATATATATATATATATATATATATATATATATATATATATATATATATATATATATATATATATATATATATATGTATATATTTAATTTCTGCAGGTTTGGTCCTCCATACAGCAGGGCTTTTAGACAAGGTGTGATTTGTTGTTGTTGTTTTTGAGCCTGTGTTCTACCTATTAAGGCATTAGAAGGATTTCTCAGGACTAATTGCTTTCTTATCGATTTCTTTATAACTAAATTAGGGAGTGATAAACACTATAACAGTGTGCATTAGGTCATGTTAAATGATGCTGTGAACACCATCAATTGTCCAACATTCTAACCTTGACATTGAAACTTTGATCGGATGGTTTGTGTTATCTAGACCACTCTGCCTGCTAGCTAATGTTATGTCTAGTGATAAAAGAAAAAGAAAAAAAAGAAAAAGAAACACCCATAAAACAGCATAAACCATCTGCACAGTCAAGTTACAAAAACATCCTAGCTTTTGGACATCCTAGCTAGCAGATTTTGCCATGTTACAGCTGTTACACACTGCTTGATGTCTTGATGAGTGGAATAAATCTGGCTAATCATTTTACAGTGCTAATGTTTCTAGAGTGTTACACTCATATTTATAGTTTGTCCCGTCCTGTTCTGCTAACTAGCTGGCTGTTTTCAAGTGATAAATTCATGGTCAGGTTACTAAAAAAAAAAAACATTCAAGTTTAACTTTAGCATGTTGCAGTGGTTGCTGTTAGCTTGATAGCTTTGCTCACTCACACTCATATTATTTGTATTCCTGCTTTGTGACCTAGCTAATTCGAGCTTCTGCTTTCAGTAGGAGTTACTGTTAGCTTGAATGCTTGATGAACAGATAATTCTGGCTAATAATTTCACAACGTGTAGCTTGCTAGCGCCACGATGGACTAGTGTCTAATCCAGGGTGTATTTCTGTCTTACACCCAGTGTTCCTGGGATATATGTCCCGTGATCCTGAAGAGAATAATGCAGTTAGCAGTTAGCACTCACTTAAAGTGAGGGAGTAATAGACTCACAGCGGTAGAGTTAGCAGGCTAGTGTTTGGAGTGACTCAAAAGACTCATATCTTGCTGTAAATTTTAAGTGACTGGTTGAAAATGATGATATACACACCATGTCAGAACAACTCAAATCTGGTAGATAAACGATGATGTTCATAGGACAAATGCAGCGTGACCTAATATTTATGCTGTGTGTGTGTGTTTGTGTGTGTGTGTGAGGGAGAGCTAAAAGACGAAATGCGATACCGACACACAGATGGTTCCGTTTCTGAGAAAACGATAATGACAGCTGATGTGGAAGAAAGAAAAATACCATAGAGAGAAAAACAGAGATAAAGAGACATTTCTTTCCCATAGCATCCTGCGTTATTTTGCTGAGGCACTTTCCTTACGAATGAGTGAGAAGAGTGTTTTCAGCTACATTAAGAAACGAGCAGAGAATGTAGCACTTGCTCGGTGAAGTGTCCCTCAGCAGATGCTGAAGTTTAACTCCAAATGGCAATTAGTTCAGCCCCGTTAGCCACGGTTAGCTCGTATAAATTAACTGAATTAGCCGAATTGTGTGTGTCGGACTGCGGGTTGATCGGGTGCTGGGAGAACAGGCGAAACGGTGAGCTGTTCACACCATCAGTCTCCTTGCTGACAGCCCAACAGAGTGTGTGTGTGTGTGTGTGTGTGTGTGTGTGTGTGTGTGTGTGTGTGTGTGTGTGTGTGTGTGTGTGTATTATTGAGGCACTAATGTAGCAAAAGACACAATCCCTTATAATGCTGGCAAGTTGTCATTTTGTCTTTCCTCACCCCTGGCTGTGTGTGTGTGTGTGTGTGTGTGTATGCACTAGTGTGTGTGTATCATTAGTGTGTGCATATGTGCGACCTCTTTTAGGCAATTTACTATCAATTACAACCCCAATTTCAAAAAAGTTGGGACGCTGTGTAAAATGTAAATAAAAACAGAATACGATTTGCGAATCTCATTAACCCATATTTTATTCACAATAGAACATAGAAAACATATCAAATGTTTAAACTGAGGAAATGTACCATTTTAAGGAAAAAATAAGGTAATTTTGAATTTGATGGCGGCAACATGTCTCAAAAAAGTCGGGACAGGGCCATGTTTACCACTGTGTAGCATCCCCTCTTCTTTTAACAACAGCCCGTATACATCTGGGAACTGAGGAGACCAGTCGCTGGAGTTTTGGGAGAGGAATATTGTCCCATTTGTGTCTGATACAGGATTCTAGCTGCTCAACAGTCTTGGGTCTCCTTTGTCGTATTTTCGTTTCATGATGTGCCAAATGTTTTCAATTGAAAGGTCTGGACTGCAGGCAGGCCTGTTCAGCAGCCGGACTTTTCTACTACGAAGCCATGCTGTTGTAATAGATGCAGTATGTGGTTTAGCATTGTCTTGCTGAAATATGCAAGGCCTTCCCTGAAAAAGACGTTGTCTGGATGGAAGCATATGTTGCTCTAAAACCTGTATATACCTTTCAGCATTGATGGTGCCTTTCCAGATGTGCAAGCTGCCCATTCCATAGACACTAATGCACCCCCATACCATCAGAGATGCAGGCTTTTGAACTGAGCGCTGATAAAAAGCCGAATGGTCCCTCTCCTCTTTAGTCCTCTTTAGTCCAGAAAACGCGGCGTCCATGGATTCCAAAAAGAATTTCAGATTTCGATTCGTCTGACCACAGAGCAGTTTTCCACTTTGCAAATCATTGCATTCTGTTTTTATTTACATTTTACACAGCGTCCCAACTTTTTTGGAATTGGGGTTGTAGTTGTTAATGTCACCGTAATGTGCCATATGTTGCATATCTAGGGAATGTTTAGGCCTATTTATTCTCTATACTGTACATGTGTATTTTTGTGTATTTGCAGTGTGTGTTGGTGTGTGTATTGTGTGTGTGGGCTGTGTCCTTTAGACTGTACTGTTATACTGTTATACATTAATATGCCTGTTGTGGTTACTCTGTCATTTCTCACCTTTGAGCGTGAGTCCTGGTAAATGCACCAGCGTGTGTGTGTGTGTGTATGATCCCTTAATTATTCCTCAGCCCTTGTTGTTGGTGTCTGTATTAGGCTGACAGCGGCCAGTGGTCTTGCTGCGTCTCTTTGAAATGCAAAAGCAAGTCCCGGCTGTGCGTGGACTCCATGTGTGTGTCCGCCAGACACGGCATATGCCGTCGTTTTTCATCTCTCTCGTTTCATCAGGAGAGAAAAAAAAGGAGAAGAGCTCATTATTAATAAGTGAATAGAATAGATGGCGTGTGGCCATTTTTTTCTCTGGGTGCTGTCAGAACTGCAGCGGTGCACACTCTGAGCTTTCGACTAGGGGCCAATTTATTAACATGCAGAAGCAAGTACACACACACACACACATATGGTTAGTGGTGTTGTGTGTGTTAGACTGAGAGGGAGAGCTCGTGGTGAGAGCTCGTGTTCAGTTGCAGTGCTAAGTGACGCACAGAGTTGGCCAGCGTGAACTGGTGCCGATTGATTTGTTCTTTGAGAATATGCGTTCACTCTTTCTCTCTATTTCTTTCTCTCTTTTTGTTCTGTGTGTGTTTTCTTTAAAGTAAGCTGTGTCTGTGTCCTTCTGGGACTAATTGGATTGGGTTTAAGGAACAATGACAGATTTTTCTTCTACTTCCTTTCTGCTTGATTTGCTCTTACATGGAATATGCCATACACACTAACACACACACACACACATGCAGACACACACTGAGGCCCATCTAAACTCTTACACAGATTTGTAGAGTACTAATTACGGCTGTGATGTATCAGCATTGAGGTGTACCGTGATTATGTTATTTTGTAGTGAGTACAAGTAGTTATACTAGTTATAATCGGAAAAGAGTGGGGGAGGCATACCTCTCTCCATACCTCCTTTCTCTCCATCTCTTTCTGTTTATTTCTATTCGTTTCTCTCTTTTTCTGCCTCCCCATCTCCTTTTCTATGTTTACATCTCTCTACATACTGTACCATCTCCCTTTCTCGGTCGTAGTCAGCAGCTCGCCACACTCCATATGTCTGTTCTCTCTCCCTCTGTGAGGTGAGGCGTGTGTGAGGGAGTAATGTGCGTGTGAGCAGATCTGTGAATGCACTTGAATCCATGCATGTGTGTACATATGTGTGTGTGTGTGTGTGTGTGTGTGTGTGTGTGTGTGTGTGTGTGTAATGAAGTAAGTGTTATCTTGCAGGCTCTGAATGCACTTGCAGCCAGGGCCATGCATGATATCACCTAACACACACACACACACACACACACACACACACACACACACATGCAAATATCTATATCATCTATATTTACCAGACCCATGAGAATACAAATACAAGAACTTTCACTAATCTTGCTTTCTTTCTCTCTTTCCACCACAGACAGGATGCCAGTGATCTCTCTGGGAGCATACAAAGGTAGGAGGACTCTCTCTCTCTCTCTCTCTCTCTCTCTCTCTCTCTCTCTCTCTCTCTCTCTCTCTCTCTCATTCTGTCTGTCTATACATCTCTCTCCCTCTTAACATGCTATCCATTTTCCTTGTAAATTCATACAATAGAAACAATAAGGAGCGATAATGTTCTTTTGGCTAACACGCTCTCACACACAGGTGTTTGAGTTCAGACACCACACACACACACACACACACACACAAACACACGGCTGACATGAAGACATGGCTGATTCATGGTTGTGTTCACACTGTGCATTAGATTACTTCAGATCTGACACACTATGTTAGACTTGTTTGTTTGGCCCTTGTTTGTTCAAACACATTAAATATGGTGGATTAGCAGTGGAGAGATGATGATGGAGAGATGGAGGGGGGAAAAGTGGCAAATGTGGCAGAAAGATAAGACCTATAGACTCACTACACACATTGAGAACACAGAGGGAGATGGAGAGAGAGCAACGGGGAGAGAGGCATAAAAAAGGGGGGGGGGGGGGGGTTAGAAAGCTAGGAGAGCAGGTAGAGAAAGAAGGACAGTGAGAAAGATGGAGAGATGAAGATAGAGACACAAGGCAGAGGTGGAGAAAGACAGGACTGGTGAAAAATAGAGGCTGAGAGAAATGGAGAGATAGAGATAGAGAGACAGAACAGAGGCAGTGTGGTGGAGGGGGAAGTGAGCGTGGGTGGGGCTTCTTTAATAAACGGTGTTTCCTGAAATAGAACCATCTCTGCCTCGTTCCGGATTCTGTTAACACCAAAGTGCCATACCTCATCACGAGAGCGCCATCGCCACGGCAGCCTGCTGCAGGTTACCGCCGACAACCACCTGATTGACAGGCAACTCTTTTGAGAAACATGTGGAAGCAAAAGAAAACTTTTATCACCCAGTGTGGGGCACATGCTTGTAATCCATCTCTCTCTCTCTCTCTCTCTCCTTCTCTCTCTCTCTCTCTCTCTGTGTGTGTGTCTGTGCGCGCATGTGTTTTCCATGAGGGAAGCAGCAGCAGGAGAAAACAAGTGCATATGCAGATTAGGTGCTAAAGGAAGCAGGCTGAGATTACATCAAGCCTATCTGCGAGGGGAAAAAATGGGAAGGGGGTGGTAGAGAGAGAAAAAGCAGCAGAGAGTGAAAAAGAGATAAAGAGATAGAGCAACGAGAAAAAGATAGAGAGACTGTGAAAGAGACAAAGAGAAAGAGATTGCTCTGAATAGTCTGTGAGAGAGCACGAGAGACAGATAGAGAAGAAACGACAGAGGGGAGAGAGAGATAAAAATAGAGAGCAAATGACAGAGTAATAGGAGAGATAGTGAGAACCAACTAGAGAGAGAGAGAGTGAGAGTGAGAAAAAGAGACAGCAAGAGAGGGAAAGAGAAGTGAGAGAGAGAAAAGAGAGAAAGAAAACGGGAAAGGAGGAGGAGATGGGATAAGTGTGCTGATGTATATTTGCAAAAATCATTAGTGAATATTTCACCCTTCATTCCACACACACACACACACTCACACACACACACACACACACACACAAAGATGTGAGGGGTTGATCCGATTATTGTTCTGTTTGAAAGTGTGTGTGTGTGTGTGTGTGTGTGTGTGTGTGTGTGTGTGTGTGCACGCAATTATAACTACCAGCTTCAGCACCATTTGCATAGTTAATTACTTCCTTTCTGATTTAAAGAAACAAAGGGAGAATAAAATAAGAAAGGATAAAAGTGTGTGTGTGTGTGTGTGTGTGTGTGTGTGTGTGTGTGTGTGTGTGTGTGTGTGTGTGTAATCCTCCTTCTGTCGAACGACTGACTCGGAGCTATTATTTCTCCCTGTCTCTCTCACTTTCTCGGCACCGTAACCCCAGGGTTGGGTGAGGAGTGGTGGGGCGAGTCGCCTGTCAGCTAATTGCATCTTTCTGTGGCGATTATGTTCTCAAAGAGAGAACAGGCCGTAATTACGGAGCCCGAATGCCGGTCCGGCCGAGCCGTTACAGAACCGTCATGGCCGCCGCGTGGGAACTGCTCTCATTATCACCACAGACACGGAACCGCCCCCTTCACCCCGGCAACCGTGCTAATTACCATCCGGAGCAGAGCTGCCAATCACAGCTGTTTATACCTCCGAGAGAGAGAGAAGGAGAGTGAGAATAAAAACTACATTTATTAAATGTATAAGATTTAATTATTTCAACTGTAGGGGTCTGATGTGTCTTTCTTTCTGTCTTTCTTCTCAGCACTTCTCAGACAAGCCAATAAGTAGTATTTATAATCCAAGAATGAAAGCACAAAATGTGGATTTTGTATTAAATATCAGCTTTTAGTAATTTTTTTTAGTAAAACCTAATGATCTGACATTAAGTTAAAGTCTTCCTCTACTCTATGTCTTTCTCTTCCGTCTTTCTCTATGTCACCATTTTTCTTGAACTGCCAATTAGTAGATAAATCTAATAAAAAGCCTGGCATGTCAATCAACAGTAATAGAGACTTTAGGCAGTGACGGCTGTAGGAAATAAATCTGCGTTAAATACCATAGTGCAGAAATCAAAATCACAAAACTTAAATGAGTAATAAGCTCATGGAATGTTTAACGCTATGACTATGACAAATGTTTAAAATGCAAGAGAAGAGTTGCTTAAGATTAAATTCATTTCTAAAGATGCATTTTTTTTACTCTTTGGAACATCACGAGCTGATGATGCAGCATTGGAAATATTTTCCATATTTAATAAGTTCAATTAGCAATTTCAATTAGGATATTTGAAAAAAATGCTCGGAATTCTTGCCATTATCATGAAATTGATTCAGAGTGTTCTGAATACTCTAAAGTGGTTTTAAACCTGCAGGCTTTGGTGACAGGAAGCAGCTAGACAACATAGTCAGTCACTCATATTGCTATTCATTGGAAGCTGGTAGTCATTGCTGATTCAAGTTTACTCCTGTTTGTCATGGTTTCAAGGTTAATGCAGTGACTGTCTTCCCATACATGCTCATTCTTTGTATTAACGCTCTACTTGGCAACAACACAACATGGTGACTTATATACTTATATGCATCCATGGTGACTTATATACTATACTAATAATTAGGTTATCTTTACAATCTTTTACAAGATGTCATTGCACTACTCAAGCTAACCTGTTGTCTGGCCCCACTGTAGCTCGCCAACTTTAATTAAAAACAAGCAACTCCTGACCTTTTGTTGCATTGTGTGAATGGAGGCTAAAACCGGAACATTTCTATTATATTAATGTGATTTCATTAAAACCTGAGTCTTTTCTTTCTCACTCTTCTTTCTTTCCCATTTCTCTCACTTTCCTCTGTGTCACCATTTTCAAAAAGGCGCTCATGCAGTGTATTCAGAGTTTCAGAAAGCCCACAGCATCATGCCCTCAAGCCTCATAACATACCCACTGCGCAATGACATTAGACACAAATCAATTGGTGTCTTTTCTTCATCTCAGTGGATTTTACACAGTCATTAGCTGGTCTTTCATGGCAAAACATGTTGGTTAGGCAGTGTGAGACCCAGTCTAAAATGGGTTAGGGAGCCCTATGGACGAGCTGCACCATGAGGCCCAATCTAAAGTGGGTTTAGAAAACTCTGTGGATAGGCTGCACCATAAGGCCCAGTCTAAAATGGGTTAGGGAGCCCTATGGATGAGCTGCGCTCTGAGGCCCAGTCTAAAGTAGGTTAGGGAGCCCTGAGAATTATCTTTATCTTGTAGCCCAATCTAAAGTGGGTTAGGGGGCCTTGTGGATGAGCTGCACCATGAACTCAATCTAAAGTGGGTTAGGGAGCCCTGTGAACAAGCTGCACCACATGGCCCATTCTAAAGTGTATTAGGGAGCTCTGTGGATGAAATGCACCATGCAACACAATCCAAAGTATGTTACAGAGCTCTGCTGACAAGCTGTGTTGTGTGGCCCAGTCTAAAGTTGTTTTGGGAGCCCTGTGGATGAGCTGCACCATGCAGTGCAATCTAAAGTAGTTTAGGGAGCTCTGTGGATGAGCTGTGCTCTGAGGCCCAGTTTAAAGTTAGTTAGAGGCCGTTGTGGACAAGCTACACCTTGAGGCTGAGTCTAATGTAGGTTATGATGTCATATGGATGAGGTGCGCCACGAGATCCAGTCTAAAGTGGGTTTAGAAAGCTCTGTGGATGAGCTGCATCATGAGGCCCAGTCTAGAGTGGGTTAGGGAGCCTTGTGGATGAGCTGCACCCTGAGGCCCAGTCTAAAGTTGGTTTATAAAGCTTTATGGATGAGCTGTGCCATGAGGCCCAGTCTAAAGTGGATTAGGGAGCCCTGTGGACGAGCTGCACCATGAGGCCCAGTCTAGAGTGGGTTCAGGAGCTTTGTGGACGAGCTGTACCCTGAGGCCCAGTCTAAAGTTGTTTTTTAAAGCTCTGTGGATAAGGTGCACCATGAGGCCCAGTCTAGAGTGGGTTAGGGATCCTTGTGGACAAGCTGCGCCCTGAGGCCCAGTCTAAAGTTGGTTTATAAAGCTCTGTGGATGAGCTGCACCATGAGGCCCAGTCTAAAGTAGGTTACAGATCTCTGAATGAGCTGCACCTCAAAGCTCAGTCAATAGAGTCATCGTTAATAAAACACAGATAATATGTTCAACAGTCTTAGAAAAGTGGAGCATCACGTATTAATATGATATTGATTTCTGTGCATGCAGCTAACCTCTGAATGGTTCCATGTGATTACACATCAGAGTTCAGCTCTGCTGGGTTATTGTCTCAATGTGTTGGCCCCGCCCACCTTCTGAATATTCATGAACTCAGTGGTCTCACTAGATGGCAGTGCAGCCTAATGTGGCCATGCTAATGAGCTCATGGGGTATTAATTTTCCAAGCTAAGTGGTGTAGGATTCTAACCACTGTGTGTGTGTGTGTGTGTGTGCGTGAGTGTGTGTGTGTGTGTGTGTGCGTGCGTGAGTGTGTGTGTGTGCATGTGTGTGTGTGTGTGTGTGTGTGTGTGTGACTCACATGTTAAACTCCTGTGCTAAAGTCACAGCAGTGGCAGAACAGTTGTCATTCCGTGAATCTGAGCATCTTTGTGGCTGGTGTGACAAATTTGTATGAGCGACATGAAGCATGACCGACCACACACACACACACACACGCACACACACACAATGATGCAGCAGGACTATTACTCATATCAGACTCCAGCCAGCATCTTCAATTAAAAACCTGTAAGAATTTAATATCAAACTCTAAATTTAGTCTGACATGCTGTGAAAGTAATATTCACTGTTTGTTTGTTTGTTTGTTTATTTATTTATTTGTGTGTGTGTGTGTGTGTGTGTGTGTGTGTGTGTGTGTGTGTGTGTGTGTAATGAGTCAACTAACAAAAAAGTGGATGTGATAGAAAGAAACATTAGTTCTATTCTATTCTATCTTAGTCTTAATAGCCACATCTGAAGGTTCTTGGTTCTTTAGGTGGCGTTTTAATTGAGAACCCTCATATAACCTTCACTGCACTGTAAATGCGATATCTTTTCGTATTTGCAAGTTTCGGTGAGTGTGAAGTCACGTTATGACTGTAGCGTTATGAATATGACTGTTGCAACCCAAGCACTTACATTTGTGAACATGCTTGTCAGTTAGAGTGAGTTTCGTCCCCAATGTTTATTAAAACTTTCATGGAATTTTCAGAGGATTATGGGATTGTCATAAAGACACAAAGAAAGATGCATCAAATTCAGCCAAAATCAAGGAGCTCATAGGGCCTATCTGAATTAGGCAGCTTTTATTTCCCCGGAGTGTGCAATACTACCCGAAAAGCCTCCCCAACCGAGAAACAACAACTTTTGATTAGAACACAAGGGAAGAGAGAGAGAGAGAGACAGAGAGAGAGAGAAAGATGATGATGATATTGACCACTTGCCTTCAGCGCCGATAAAGGACCTTATCTCTCATACCTCCTTCTCTTTGTCTTTCTGTCTACAATATTTTCTTACTTCGGGACTAGACTACTTTTTAAACACACACACACACACACACACACACACACACACACACACCAACCCAGACAGGTCCATTGTGATTTATCTATCCTCAAACATGCCTATTCGCCTTGACCACACTCTCTCGTCTTCTCGCCGCACTTCACCAGAATAGTGGAATTATGGGTAACTGGTAATTGAGTGTAGGAGGACTTTGCTGCTATTTCGGAACAACCTGCTCTGACAGCAAAAGGTAGCCTGGCGGTGCACGCACGCACACACACACACAAACACACACACACACACACACACACACACACACACACACACACACACACACACACACACACACACACACACACACAGTCACAGTGGATGAACCTTTCCAAACATGCATGTCAGTTTGACAGCCCACCTGCATCCAGTGCAATCTTTTCATTCGAACTGATGAGACAGACAGAGTGGGAGATATACAATATATACACAGAAAGAAAGAAAGAGAGAGCGTGAGAGTGTCAGTGATATAATTTAGAAGTGAGACACTGGGGGAAAAAACACTGGGACTGTCTATCTGCTGGCAGAAAAATGACAAAATGACAAAAAATGACAAAAAATCCGAACATTTCAGCAGTAAACAGGAAGCAGGTGCCATGGCGGAGCTGTGTGTGTGCGTGTGTGTGTATGTGTGTGTGTGTGTGTGTGTGTGTGTGTGTGTTTTATGTGAAGCCATTGAGGCCTGCAGGCAGGTTTTGATTTGGCCACAGTTTGGTGATTTTGCCATGACAGCTGTGTTTTTGTTTACAAGCCCGCTATTTACCGAAACGCATCATTTCGCGTCACATTGGTTAGTTTTAAAGTGATAACATCAGGCTAATACAAATATTATACCATATTTGGCAAACCAATTTACTGTATGTCAGAACACCTTCTAAAGGGCCTCCCAAAAAACAACTTAAATATTCAGTCACTTGTAATGATATTGAAATTCTGGGTCTTCAGGCTGATAGTTTGAACGTGAAAGGCATCTGGAACATGATAAATGAATTTATACCGCAGGGAGGTTGAATTCTCAAATCTAATTGGTCAGAATGATAGGTTTACGTAAATGCACTTGTTTGAATGCGTTATTGTTTCTATAATAACAGCTCATTCATATGGACTTTACAGCTCCATATAATAAAAACGTGTTGTTTAATAAAGAAAAAGATGTAGTTGTTGATGTGGTTAAGTTTTTTGTTACGAGACATTTATATAACATTTACGCAAAGTTTTCCAGCATGGGACAGTCTTCAAGACGGAAGAGTGCACGCTGTATGCATTTTTTGAGAAAGAGAGAGAAGGACAGTCTGGTGAAGGAATAACTGTTTATCATTGGTACAACATAAGTCATAATAGGAACTAACTTCCATCCATCCATCCATTTTCCGTACCGCTTATCCTACACAGGGGGAGCCTGGAGACTATCTCAGGGAACTTGGGGCACAAGGTGGGGTAATACAAATGCACTGGATATACCCGACAAACACAAGTAATACAAGACTCTGTGTGTGTGCGCTCTAGAATGCGTTAAGTAAGAATTTCCTCGAGAGGCTCCAGATGGCTGTAAGACAGGTGTGCCAATTAAAACCTCTCGCTTCTTATCAACACTTGAAAAGCATGTACTATTTGTAACTGGTACATGAACACACACGCACTCTCTCTCTCTCTCTCTCTCTCTCTCTCTCTCTCTCTCTCTCACACACACACACACACACACACACACACACACACAAACAAACACATAGTACAGATAAGCCAGCTACTGAAAAACTGACAGCTACATACATTTTGCACACTAAATTCACAAGAGTAGCACGTAGTGAAATATAAATGTAGTTAATGTTAATGTCCCCATGACAAGGTTTGTGGCTTTTTAGTATGAATATTTTAGCCTTAAGGTTATCTATAAGCTAGTGCGCTCCAAAACAATGACAAAATATGCATTTAGAAGATATACGGATTCAAAATCTACAGTCTCTCTCTACGACCAATACGGATCAACAATTCTGATGACCTCATTCTGCACTTCAGCGCCTCATCAGATTTTCTGTCCAGTCAAATGCTCTCTAGAATCTGACCTCTTATGTAGCACAATATGAGTCTAGATACATTTTTCCTACTAATATAATGTATTTAATATGATTTATTGCCTTTGGAATCAATCATGTGCTTGTATTTTTTATTTTTTTTATTAGTATTTGATAATGTAGTTAATGTGTTTTTTCTTCTTTCTTTTTTTTTCAATATAAGTTTTTTAGGGTCACTTTTTAACATTCTGTCAAGGGTCTACAGATGAAAAATAGCCATTTGGATAATTCTGGCACATTTACAGTCATGTTCATTAATGTGCACTGCCCCTGTAAATAAATCAAATCAAAATCAAATCAAGTGTCCCGCCCCCCAACATTATAAAAACACCTTGCCAAAGTTGCTGTTGTTGAGTGAGAGAGGGTCATTTTCTTCATCGGTAGAAGATTCTGCGAGGGCCGCTCGAACAGGTGAAGGAGGTGGAGAAAAATCCTCCACAAGTGAATCCAACGCATTGTTATTGCTCGAGCTCGTGTCTATGGTACTAACAGTCAAGTACGGCTTAGCCCGGGCTGTGAGGTAAGCTAAATGGTACTGGCTATTTAACAAGGGGGAGGAGCCACTCAATATGTCCTGTCCTGACTGGAAAGTACATCAACACATTGAATAACACTGTTTCAATGCACTTCACTGGGACTTTAAGCAGACCCTCCAGAATTTAGCGATTTTGTGATTGCGAAAATCAACACAAAATCAGCCAAACTCAGCAATATTTGTAGGAGCTTGCAATTTTTTGAAATTACCTCAGATTTTCCACAGATTCTGGCCAAGAAGTGTCATGTGACATCATCACAACACGCATTCAGCCAAAGCCCTCTTCGATTCATGTGCGTCGAACATGAGTACAGCTAAAAGGTCTCATTTACCAACAAACATCACTGTGCAAAACTGTTCCATGCAATTGTGATTTCGCCAATTCAAGTAGTTTTCTGAAAAAAACCCCACCACAGATTGCATCACAAATTTTGATGCAAAAGCAAGCTGCAGCAAAATCAAGCATTTTTGGCCGCAACAACTCTGAAATCCTGTACGGACCGTTTAAAGTAAAGAAATGGTTAATCATTATCACAGTAAAACCAAAGGAAGTAGCAAATGGCTGACAATAGGGGTTAAAATTTACATCGACATTTCTATCCCATTGCTGTCGTGATACTTACGCTAATAGGACTGACTTCTTTTTATTAGCTAGGTGACGGAGTTATTGTTAGCAGGCTAAATAATGGTCAGACGTCTCTACTCAGCTGGTCCTCACTGAGGAAACTACACGTTTTGTTTTTTTGTTTTTTTCAGATTTATATGTTTCTTTCCAAGCTTTTATAACAGCCTCATAAAATCACATTCACCAGATTGGCCTTATGAGCTTATCAAAATTTTTGTGATTATTTTCTGAAAGATACCTGAGGCTACGAAAGCACTACACTGCACACACAGAGGCTATCAGACAGCACACATTGGAGAATAACCATAAAACCAAGGTGATAATTTCTCGATTACTGCCAATTGTCTAGCTAATTTAGCCAAGAATATTACACACCAACCTGTATTCTCTCTCATCATCAGCTTATGGGCAAAAAAAAGATGCCTTAAAGGAAAACATCATCCAAATAGGCTAATGTGAACAAGCCTCATCTCATTAGTGTAGCGCGAACCAGCCGCATGCAGTTCTGTCAGGTTGTCGGCATGTTTGCGTTAGAGTTTTGCAGTGACATATCGAGTAATGTTGAAGTTAATGAGTTGGGACGTAATTTCTCTAAAATGCTGCTTTAAAGTTCAATGAGCAGATTTAGTTTAGAGAATTTTCTTGAATTCGAAGTCCCTGGAGACTTTGTACTTGGAGAAAAACCTTCACTCTGGTCTTTTAAAAGTCTTTGTGCTCATTTGTTAAGTATCAGACTGAACTGAATATACTAACAGAATGTAATAATAGTCAGAAAAAAAAAAACATTTTTATAAAAATAAAATGTATGAAATGCAGTCTTAGCATTGAGGAGTGGGAATACTTCAATATGACTGGGGTAGGTACATAGGCCACGCCTCCTTACTTGAGACTGATATGTACAGTACATAGGCCCTGCCTCCTTCCCTGGGATTGACAGATACATAGGCCAGACACACACACACACACACACACACACACTCAGCCCTGTCAAGAGCTTTTGCAAAAACATTAATTCATCTTTGCAAAGCATTTTCTCTATGAACAAGTCAGGCCAAATGGTTTTCCGTGTGTGTGTGTGTGTGTGTGTGTGGTTGACAGAGATAATTGAGGAGACAGGGCCACTGCTCCAGAATCAGGCTTCTAATGGAAGGTGACAAATTAATTTCTGTCTGGTAATGGCTGAAAATAGAACATTGCCGCCTGCTTGTCTTTAGGTGCTGATGGAATGTGTGTGGGTGTGTGTGTGTGTGTGTGGGTGTGTGTGTGTGTGTGTGTGTGTGTGTGTGTGTGTTAGTGGGGGCTTTATGCATATATGCAGTGTGTATAGAGGTGATGTGCAGATGTGCAGTGTGAGATTGTGTAATGCCAGTCTGTGGCTTTTGCAAATTGCAAATTGGATGCTTTTTTGCAATTCTCTCTCTCTCTCTCTCTCTCTCTCTCTCTCTCTCTCTCTCTCTCTCTCTCCTCTCTCTCTCCCTTTGTGTTGTGAGATAGCATTCATAGATCAGCTCCCTGCCACTTTATACTTATGCAGCTGTTTAAATGTTACATTTATAAACCTGATCTAATGCTGCCAGACATTTCTCAGTGTTAAAACTGACGTATCCTCGCAGTGCATTATGGGTTACGGTCCCTTTGACAGGAAGAGGCCATATACTAGCCCCTAGTCACTTCAAACGAAACTCTTAAAATAGGATGCTGTGTGTATGTGTGTGTGTGTATGTGTGTGTGTTTCTTTTTATCATTTGTATATATCTTGTTACGAAAAGCTCATTGTTGTAGGTTAAGTTGGTTTTCGGAACAAATAAAAACAAATAATCTGATGTCTTGAAACATGAAACATGTAAGTGTAGATAGAAATTGAGATTACAGCTTCCAAGATTGCTGTAGTCTATGGCCAGTCTACATGTAAAATATACAATTTGCACATGTTTTGCTTTATATCTACGCTATATCTAAGCTAACATTCAGTTAATATAATATCATTATTGGGCATTTTGTGTTTTTTTGCCCCTTGCATATGTGGAACACCTGATAGCGGTAACTGCAAGCCCTTAAGTCAGGATTTCATGGAGGTTTATTTGTGATATTTGCAGGCAAAATTGCTTGATTTCTCTGCAGCTTTTTTCAAAATTTGTGATGCAACTTGTAGAGAATTCTGTGCTTTTTTTGCAGAAACCTACTTGAATTGGTGAAATTGCAATTGCACAAAATTGTCTTTCGCTGTGATGTTTGTAGGTAAATGAGACCTTTTAGCTGTACTCATGTTCGCCACACGTGAATCGAAGAGGGCTTTGGCTGAATGAGCATCATGAAGATGTCACATGACTCGTCTTGGCCCAAATCTGCAGAAAATCTGCGGTAATTTTGCAAGTAAAATTGCAAGCTCCTCCGAATATTGCAGAGTTTGCTTGATTCTGCCTTCATTTCTGTGATCACAAAATCCTGGAGGGACTGATGTGTATGAACGAGTCATGGTGTTACATATATCAGCCAGTCGCTTTGCTATGGAAAACGCCACAGTTTAAAAAGCTGGCTGAAGGTATTACACACATCACTGAAATCCACATGATTTGTGTTTGTGTGTGTGTGTGTGTTTGTGTGTGTGTGCCTTCATGCACTTATATTGCTATACCTGGAGCGATATGCTATAAACTACTAATATTGATTTCTACAGCTTCTCTTTTGAGCCATTTCAGAGTAGAAATAGAGAGCGAGAGAGAGAGAGAGAGAGAGAGAGAGACTCTGTTCTGTACATAATATATTTGTGAGTAGTGCAATTTCTATTCAAACAAATGGTTTTATAAAACAGTATACTGTATATGTACAAATGTAAGCTGCAAGAGCAACTGTATTATCATCTGCAATAACTTCCAGATTTCTGCTGCAATAACACCTTTGCAAGCTTTGGGAGATAGGGGATATGAGGTATTGCTAATATGAAAAACGTGATTTCTGTTGTTCAAGATGGCTGTCCCTGTAACCTTACTATGTTCAGCTGCACGACGATGATTTGCCCATTTTTATACACTACAATGAGCTACAGTGGCCCCTTTCAGATTTGGTAGCAACATCCATCTTTGATGGTCAGATCACAATTAAATAGTGTTAAATACAGGTGTGGACTATGATCCAGTCACTCAGACCATATTGCGAGGTGGTCTGGGACACGTGTGGCTACGTTACATTTGTGGTGATGTATCCTGATCCTGATGCGTCTCAGACAAAAGCGGTTGCAATTTGAATTGCCGTAGCCTTCCTGTCAGCTCGAACCAGTCTGGCCATTCTCCTCCTACCTCTCTCATCAACAAGGCGTTTCCACCCATCACTGAAACCCGTCACGTTTTTCCTCATTTTGGTGTTTCATGTGAACGGAAGCTCTTGACCTGTATCTGCATGATTTTATGCATCGCACTGCTGCCACATGATTGGCTGATTGGATAATTGCACGAATAAGCAGGTGTATTGGTGTGGATAATAAAGTGGCCAGTGAGTGTATGTATTGACCCAAGACCATTTTAGTACCTTGTTGAAATAATTCCATCTATCCATTTTCAGTACCACTTATCCTACACATGGTTGTAGGGGAGCCTGGAGCCTGTCCCAGAGAACTCGGGGCACAAGGTGAGGGACACCCTGGATGGGGAGCCAACCCATCGCAGGGCACAATCACACACACACATTAACACATACATTAACACACTACGGAGAATTTGGAAATGCCAGTCAGCCTACAACACATGTCTTTGGAATTGGGGAGGAAACCTGAGTTCCTGGAGGAAACCCCTCAAAGCACAGGAAGAACATGCAAACTCAACACACACAGAGGCAGAAGCGGGATTCAAAACCCCCAACCCCAGAGGTGTGAGGCAAACGTGCTAACCACTAAGCCACCATGACCCCTGCTGAAATAATTATTTAGGAAATTGTATGATGTCACTTGAATGTTGCTAGGTGGTATAGTGGTAAAGCGTTCATTTTACAGTCATTAGCAATCACGCCACATTTTTGTAAATTGTGGAATATATGCAGAGCGCAACACTGTTTTGATGCGCTGGTAAAAAAAAAAAACGAATGTGTACGTTTGGCAGTGGTAATTAAATCCCCCCAAATCCTTGAGTCTTTAATCAACTGTTATAGATGTATATGCAAAAGCAGCTGTATTTTAAAGCCTTAAACATGATCTCCTAACCTCTCACATCAATGCAGCACTCTCATGGGGTCGTAATGCTCCCTGTCCTGCTTGTGTGTGTGTGTGTGTGTGTGTGTGTGTGAGAGAGAGAGAGAGAGAGAGAGAGAGAGAGAGCAAGCACATGCATGTTAAAGATGTGATTAATTCTTCATTGATGGTCTGATTGTGAAAGTGTGTAGCTAATGCAAGTTTTATGCCTCCTGCTTTCAAAGCCCAAACTGCTGTGTCAAGGCTTTTTCTTTTGCCTAAATTATTTATCTGTTTTGGTGCATGACTTCAGCCTTCGGCAGAGAGAGAGAGAGAGACAGAGAGAGAGACAGAGAGAGAGAGAGAGAGAGAGAGAGAGGCTTCGCATAGTTGTGATGAAGGAGGATTGGAGTATGGTGAGGAGACACACGAGATAAGATGAAGATAAGATGAATGAGCTTTCATGTGTATCTGTGTGCATTTGGAGGTTTCGAGATATCTATCTATCTATCTATCCATCTATCTATCTATCTATCTATCTATCTATCTATCTATCTATCTATCTATCTGTCTAGGAGAGTAGAGAGAGGGATGTGAAAAGAGAGGGAGAGATGGAGGGAAGATCATCTAAGGTTATTTTTGTGTGGTGTATGTTACTCCAAAGCATACATTGGCAGCCACACTTCTCTTCTCTTCTCTTCTCTTCTCTTCTCTTCTCTTCTCTTCTCTTCTCTTCTCTTCTCTTCTCTTCTCTTCTCTTCTCTTCCCGCTAACGGTGAACAAAGCTTTTAACGACTCATAATGGCCTCCGTGCTCACTTGGCTCAGACGTGACTAATCGAGGGTTCTTGTTGGAGATCACAAGAAATCAGTGGCTGGCACAGTGCTGCTTAATGCATGTCAGTTACTGCTAGGTTTTTTTTCTCTCTCCACACCTCTCGATTCCCATTCGCACACAAATAACGAACAATGTAACAATGTATCAGCCCGCAAGTCCTCAGATCTCCCAACGTTTAAAGCGTCTCGAATTAAAATTGATCGGTAATAAACATGGCATGTCCTTTCTTTGCCAGCTCTCCTGTCCAGCTGTGCCCATATGCCTGCCACTCCATGGGGCTGGTTCTAGACAGCCATTACATTCCCTCAGACAAGCTTTCATTAGAGAGAAAGAGAGAGAGAGAGCGAGAGAGAGAGAGAGAGAGAGAGAGAGAGAGAGAGAGAGATTGGTTTGAGTTGATGTAGTGTGCCAGTGATGCCTATCTCACGTTTCACACCGAATTATCTGGTCCACACACCCTTGTCATTCAATTTTTAAAAATGTATGTGTCCTACACCAGTATGTACAGGATTTCTACTTGAAAACTACTTTAATTGGTGAAATTGCAGTTGCACAAATTGTTTTTCTCAGTGATGGTTGTTAGTAAATGAGACCTTTTAGCTGTGCACATGTTCGACGCACGTGAATCGAAGAGGGCTTTGGCAGAATGCACGTTGTGATGATGTCACATGACGAGTCTTGACCCAAATCTGTGGAAATTTTGAAAAATTGCAAGCTCCTTCGAATGTTGTGTGTGTGTGTGTGTGTATATATATATATATATATATATATATATATATATATATATATATATATATATATATATATATATATATATATACAGTACTGTGCAAAAGTTTTAGGCATCCTATTTTTTAAAGTATTTTTTTAAAGACTTCTTCATGATCAAGTCAGTACAAAAAACATTTTAGATTCCCAAATATTAGTTTTCTAGCACAAAATTAAATGTTACAGAAAAATGTTTGTATGTCATTAAAGAAAGCAGCATATAAGGTAAGAGACACTTTTCAGACAAAAAACACAATGAAGGCTGCTGGGTTTTGCTGCAAAAATAAGAAGCAAGTGTGAAAGTCAAAGTCTCCAGAAGAACTGTGGCTGGTTCTGCAAGATGCTCAATAAAACTTACCAGCTCATTTCCTTATAAAACTGCACTAATTGTAACAGAGATTTTTATTTTTATTTTTTGTCACCAAATATTGACTGTGTTTCATTTACTACTGTTTACTGCACTTTACGGTATTTTTTTAAATGTAGAAACATTTAATCTCATTATTTTGAAGGCATCTTTGCTCTACGGCATTTCTTTGCATGTGCCTAAAACTTTTGCACAGTACTGTATGTATAATATAAACTAAGTATGAAACATTTTGGAAGACATTTTGCTAAAATGTCTTAATTTCCTCCATGTATGGAGACTTTTGGGACACTCTGCGTAGATGAAACTTTTGTTGTTGGTGAGAATCAGTTGATAGGCCACATCATAACAGTCTATAGATGTTTTATGGATTGTCTATATTAGTCTATCCAAATAAAGTGTTATGGAAACGGCAGTGTTTGCATGGGCTCATAGGAGTTTGGGTCCTAAATCAGTTTGCTCTCTGTAAACTTTCTTAAAATAATCCCTAGCCATAAAGCAAAACCTTATAAATCTTTTACCCTCGACCAGATGGCGTTGCTTGATTTGGAGCCTAATTTCAAAACTATTCTTCTGCAAAAGAGATAAAATATGGCTGGACATGGTGTAATTTAATCGTCAAATTAACTCGAGGAACATCTTCTTCTTCTTCTTCTTCTTCTTCTTCTTCTTCTTCTTATTATTATTATTAATATTAACTATCAAAATCTTCTAGTCATACCTGAAACTTTCCTCATACGAGGATTAACCATAATGCATTGCGAGTGTACGTCAGTGATAAATGACTGAGAGCAGCAAGCTGGTTTACAAAATTATACATTCAGATGACTTCAGGAGAAACCAAGCCTAGAGTTAGCTACATTATCTATAACATATTGCTAGAGGTAAAATGTGTTTAGCATGTGCTGTCTGCCAAACCTAATCTGATTGCGTTGAGTGTCCCAGGGGTGAACAAATAATTAGCCAAGCAGATTACGGTGTCCGGGCTGTTAGTTTTTTTATTCATAATCCATAAAGCAGGTGCAGCATTCTGCTAGAGCAATGTTTTTTCTTCTCACGTCCAGCAACCAGAAAAAAAACACATACTCTCTGTATTTTAAACATTTTCTGTTTTTACTTTTTTAGTAGCATGATGCACCTTGATGTTATAGAGCATGATATTTGTTCTCAAATTCTTGCTGCACTAAACACATCGACCAAGATATAGTATGGCTATCTGTAAGAACTATTATTACTGGATGGATAAAGTAGCTTACATGAATGAATCAGGAACATGCAGGGATATTGACAAAACCGAGCAAAGTACAGTTCAATGCAGCGCAAAACATGCACAAAATTCTGTTGTTATTAAACACAAATTGTGAAGCAAAAACACAGATGCAGAACAGACTTCAATACCTTTGTGCTTCAATGTTAGGCGCGAAAACCACAGTTTATAGCCATTAGAAGAGGATAAAGTCCACAGGAATTTGAGTACTTTCCCCATATATCTCCAGTAATAGCATTCATGTCAGGAAAGTTTTATGCAAAGTTATGCAAACATGTTGCAACCTGAGTTGTTGTCCATGTGTTGTCAAGTTTCTTGTTGCCAGTTCTTGTGTTTTTCTGACTTTGATCCTACATATTGCACACATGTTAAACTCAGCCTAGGTGTCCCTTGATTCTACTTTGAAAAATCTGAGAAAACTATGAGTACAAAATGGCAGAAACACTGTTTTTAAAAGGAACTACGCCGTCCAGCTTTTAATTCTCAAGTTTTATTGACCGAGTAAGTGCGTAATAGAAAATGTTTTGGAAAGGAAATGGCTTTATCCATTATCTACTGTAAATGATCTGGGAGTCGTCTGTAGACTGCTGCTTTACATTTTCTCCCATAACGAATCACCGGCTTCAAACCACTTCTGACAATGAAATTATGAAATGACTATGACTATGAAATTCATAAAATGTAAAAAAGAAAAAAAAAAAGATGTTTTTAAAAAAAGGCGCCTTGAGAGAGAAGGTGAGAAACAGATAGTGAAAAGAAAGAGCACTGACAGTTGAGATTATTATCATCTAATGATATGCTTTTTGCAGTACGATCCCACTCATTTACTGCCATTGCAGGGTGATCGACACAGACACATCTCTCCAGGATGTTAAGATGTTAAGATTCATCTTGTTTCTGATTTTTTTTTTCTGTTAGAAGTAGTAATACCTCATGAATTTCTGGGAAGCAGTTCCTGCTTCATTACTAAGGATTTTAGACAGACCTCAGTGGTTATGCACAAGGGTAATAATTTGTAGACTGTTATAATAATACTTTAAAATATTGCATTATTAGGGTTGGGACTAGAAGAATTGTATCTTACATGTTAAATAAAACAGCAGATTTTATATTTATAGTTTAAGCAGGTGAAAGAATCATACAGAAATACAGTATATCTCAGATCCAAGTGAATAAAGTACTGTACGTGACATGGATGAAACAATATGAAAAAAAAAAAAATTATGGTATATGCGTACTACTTTTCAATTAAATGAGCCATAACATGAGGGATCCTCTCGGTTCCTCTAAAGATTTCTTCCTAATGTTCTTATGGTATTTTGTCTAAACTTGGACTTGTTTAAGGCTAGTTTAATTGATATGCTCTATATCAGCATAATTCTGAGTAACTGACTGAAACAGAACATTGACTTAGAGAGAGTTGGCCAAGAGTAAGGGGATTATTAATTACACAAAATAACACGCCAAGAACAACAAATACTTGCCTTGATGGAGACAGAGAGACTGAGACTTAATAACAGAAAGACAGATCCTTAATAGATTGCCCTAATAGAGAGAGATCTGCATATGGTGTAACTTTCATATTTTCTTATTATGCAATACATGTTTAAGGTAAAAGCTAATTGTAGTCCAGTTATGTACTTAAATCTGTTTATTAAAATTACACCATATGCATGATTCCAGGTGAATGATATACAGTATATTAAAGGTACAAAAAAAGATAAGGATACCACACCAGCAACAATGAAATAAGAAGCAAGTTATTATTATTATTATTATTATTATTATTATTATTGTTATTATTATGACATGCACATTAAAATACTTTGCAACATGGTGGCATAATTAACTTAGGTTAATTATGTTTACCTGTCAGATATTAGAATGTTAGGTTGCTCAATGTTCTCATAGGCTGCATCGAGGTAGTCTGGGGCAACAGCAGGCAATACAGTGTTACCACTGGCCCAACAACAACAACATGAGCTGTCAGAAAGGGTTATTACAGCCGAGTGAATCAGACAGAGGGAGGCAGGAGGAGAGAGAGTGGCAGAGAGAAGGAGAGAGAGTGAAAGAGCGAAAGAGAGAGGGCGGGGAGGAGGAGAGCTAGGGTTGAGGGTTGGGTGAGTGTGTGGGAGTGCTGCACCAGAGAGCGAGAGAACGAGAGGACGTTGGCGGGATTCAAAAGAGGAAGAGAAAGGCAAAGAGAAAGACTGGAACAAGTGTGCACACGGACATAGTCGAAAGTGCGAGGATCGTGGGTGTGTGTGTGTGAGTGTGCAGTGCAGTGCACGTGCGTGTGTGTGCGCGCGTGTTGAGTTACAGTGATGTTGGAGCACTCGTCTGAACGAGGCTTTGTGCCTAGTGTGTGTGTGGATGGCATGCGTTACTCCTCCACCACCAACAACCCTGTCACCATGAGGACCAGTGAGGAGCTGCTGCTGAGGTAATACACACAGACACACTGCTGGGGTTCATACTCGCTGTAGGATGTGTGTGTGTGTGTGTGTGTATGTGTGTGTGTGTGTGTGTCTGTTTTGTTAGTGCCACACTCTCTTGTTATCCATAATGTAACATTTTCAGCTTGTATATTTGTATCTCACCATTTAAGCATGACAGCAGAAGACATCAGATCTGCATAATGTGGTTATTTTCAGGTGGATAGCATGTGCATGTGCATGTGTGTGTGCGTGTCTGTGTGTCTGTGTGTGCGCGCATGCCAAGAGGAAAGGGTCAGCCGAAACTGGGATTGAAAGAAACTGCTCTTTGAGATGCTGGCCCTGGACTCTTAACTACAAAATCGCTTTGCTTTTTTTTCCATATGTTTTTATTCTTATCCATCAATGTAACATTTTAATTTATCTGCATTTAAGTAACACATAGTAAACATGTATAGTCAAACCCACATTTTCCTGACGTTAATATTTGCATGAAGGACGGTTTGCAAAAGAGAAGAGGGAAAAGCAGGAGGGAGTGAGCGAGGGAGGGGGCTGAGCTTCACCCTGGTGCCAGAACCATGTTCCGCTTTTGTTTGCATGTCTCTCAGACAGTGGGATTTAGGGGAGAAGCAGGGAGGGAGGGAGAGCGAGAGAGAGAGTGGTGGGGAGGGAGGGAGGGAGGGACGAATAAGCTGCCGAGAGCATTGTCGACAATGGGACAGTCCAACAATGCGGCTGTCAACCACTTCACAGCTTGTTTTTCCCTTTTTCTCCCTCTCTCCCTCTTTTTTCTCTCACTGTCAATTATTTTTTTTATAATGTGAGAATTGAGCAACAATTGTGTTGTGTTGAATGGGATTGTGTAAAATAAGGAGGTGTACAGGGAGTACAATGGTGTATGGTGGCATTTAGAATGCGAATGGTGGGGTGTAATGGGGTTAATACAATGTAGTATGTAATATGGAATATTACATTAGATTTAATAAGGCAAGAGATTGTTGTTTGGTGTTTAAATGTAATTTATTGCAGTGTATTTAAATGTAGTTGTGTTTGTTGAGTTAGTTTATTTTGTGTGTAATTGGTTATAGGGTGTGAAAATGTTTATTAGAATGTAATTAGATAGTGTAATGAGGTATAGAGGGGTTAGAATGTAGATTATTTGAGTGTAATGTGGTATAGGAGTATTAGAATTCAGTTTCTTGGGGTGTAATGGGTATAGGGTAGTTAGAACGTAGTTCATTTGAGTCTAATGGAGTATAGGAGTGTTAGAATGTAGTTTATTGGAGTGTAATTGGGTGCTGGGGGGTTAGAATGTAGTTTGTTGGAGTGTAATGGGGAAGAGGGGTATTAGAATGTAGTTTATTGGAGTGTAATGGGGTATAATAGTATTCAAATGTAGATTATTGTAGTGTAATGGGGTATCGGAGTGTTAGAATGTAGTTTATTATAGTGTAACGGGTATAGGGGTGCTAGAATGTAGTTATTGGAGTGTAATGGGGTACAGGGGTGTTAGAATGTAGTTTATTGGAGTGTAATGGGGTGTAGGGGTGATAGAATGTTGTTTATTGGAGTGTAATTGGGTATAGGGGTGCTAAAATGTAATTTATTGGATTGTAATGGAGTAGTGGGATGCTAGAATGTAGTTTATTGGAGTGTAATGGAGTAGCGGGGTGTTAGAATGTAGGCTATTGAAATGTAATGGGTATAGAGGTGTTAGAATGTCATTTATTGAAGTGTAATGGGGTAGTGCTGTGTTAGAATGTAGTTTATTATAGCGTAATCGGGTACTGGGGGGTTAGAATGTAGTTTGTTGGAGTGTAATGGGTATAGGAGTGTTAGAGTACTGCTTATTGTGGTGTAACGGGGTATAGGAGTGTTAGACTGTAGTTTATTTGAGTGTAATGGGGTATAGGGGTGTTAGAATGTAGTTTATTAGTGTGTAATGGGGTACTGGGGGTTAGAATGTAGTTTATTAGTGTGTAATTTGGTATAAGGGTGCTGGAATGTAGTTTATTGGCATGTAATGGAGTAGTGGGGCATTAGAATGTTGTTTATTGAAGTGTAATGGGGTATAGGAGTGTTAGAAAGTGGTTTATTGGAGTGTAATGGGGTATAATGGTGTTAGAATGTACAACCCCAATTCTGAAAAAGTTGGGACAGTATGGAAAATGCTAATAAAAACAAAGAGGAGTGATTTGTAAATGTACTTTGACTTGTATTTAAACAAAAAACGTATAAAGACAAGGTATTTGAGGTTTTACCTAATCAACTGCATAGTTTTTTGAAGATAAATGTTTATTTTGAAACTGATGCATTCAACACGTTCCAAAAAAGTTGGGACGTGGCAGTTTAGGACTAAAAGCGATGTGACAAGTTGAAATAAGAAGGTGATGTGAAACAGGTGAGGCAATCGTCTAATCATAGTATATAAGGAGCCTCCATAAAAGGCCTAGTCCTTCAAGAGCAAGGATGGGTCGAGGCTCTCCAATCTGCCAACAGATGTGTCAGCGAATGATCCAACACTTTGAGAACAACATTCCCCAAAGACAAATCGGTAGGATTTCAAGGTAAAGATTCAAGGAATCCGGTCAAATCTCGGTGCGTAAAGGGCAAGGCCGAAAACCACTTCAGAATGCACGTGATCTCCGATCCCTCAGACGTCACTGTCTTAAAAACCGTCATGAGTCTGTAATGGATATCCTGACATGGGCTCGGGAATAGTTTGGTAAACATTTGTCAGTCAACACCATTCGCTGCTGCATCCACAGATGCAAGTTAAGGCTTTACTATGCAAAGCAGAAGCCATACATCAACACTGTCCAGAAGCGCTGCCGACTTCTCTGGGCTCGGTCTCATCTGTGTTAATAATGTGTTTTCAACATAGTACAGGGTGAATTGAATTTTCAAATGACTCTTTTTGTTTGTTTGTTTTGCATTTTCCATACTGTCCCAACTTGGGGTTGTAGTTTATTGGAGTGTATTGGGGTATAGGGTAGTTAGAATGTAGGTTATTGGAGTGTAATGGGGTATATGTGTACTAGAATGTAGTTTATTGGAGTAAAATGGGGTAGAGGGGTGTTAGAATGTAGTTCTTGAGGTATAATGGGGTAGAGGGGTGTTAGAACGTACTAACCCCATTTCCATAAAAGTTGGTATTTTTTCTAAAATGCAATAAAAACAAAAAATCTGTGATTTGTCAAGTCTCTTGAAAATTTAATTAACTGACAAGAGTACAAAGAAAAGATATCCAATGTTTTCACTGACCAACTTAATTGTATTTTATAAATATAAACAAATTTAGAATTTGATGCCTTCAACACAATCAAAAGAAGTTGGGACAGAGGCATGTTTACCACTGTGTTACATCACCCTTCCTTTTAATTACACTTTTTAATAATTTGGGAACTGAGGATGCTAACTGTTGCAGTTTTGAGGCAACAATTAGTTGCCTCAAATAAAGTTTCAAGAGACTTGACAAATCACAGATTTTTGTTTTTATTGCATTTTAGAAAAAAATCCCAAATTTATGGAAATGGGGTTAGTAGTTTATTGGAGTGTAACTGGGTATAGGGGTGTTAGAATGTAGTTTATCTGAGTCTAATGGGGTATAGGGGTAGCTGAGAGGTGCATTGGACTGGAACAGGACAGTTGTGTTGGCTGGAAGGAAGGCATGTTGGTTTAAAGAGTGGATTTATGGCTTCCAGCTCATTGAGTTCGCTCTTACTAAATGGCTTTTAAATATGCCCCACAGGACCATGAATCTCCCAAATGACTAGCCAACTACAAATAGCCAACACCTCCTGACATTACACACACACACACACACACTCACACAGTTGTCTACTGCTTTATATATCTACTGCCTCCAGTAAAGATAACGGTACCATCCGTGCCTACCGCACTGTGGTATACTGAGGGTATGTGTGAAAGACTCTTTCCTGTCCATGTGTTAGCTATCATCTTACCATGACTGGGTGTTTTAAAGCATTCACATCTGGCACATGATTTATGACTCTATGTGTGTCAAACTAATATACAGTTAAAACTAAAATGGTAGAGAATGTGGCTTTTATGTTCAGACACTCAGACACAATATATTATTCCATACCAATAGGCCTATTGATTTCTGCCAGTAACCTCATCACTATTATGAATTAATTTGCTGTAGATGCCTACAGGCTCAGTGATTGTAATTATAATTGATTGTAAGATGTGTAACTAACAGTGCAGAGAGAACATGTCATATATTGGCCTGCTTGTTATAATCCTGTGTGTGTGGGGGTGTGGGTGTGGGTGTGGGTGTATGTAAAAAGCACCTTGCACTGCACGGGTCGGAAATAAAAACAGATGTTATTTCTAATTCTTTCAGTATTTTGTATCTCCCGGGCATGAAAAACTACATTACCATCCTTAAGCCGCACTTATGAGCCCTGTAAAACCTCTGTTATAGATGTTGGGATTTGTAGTCTGTATTTAGTGGCTTGTAAACCCTGCCATTGTGGTGAAGCAAAGAACTAGTGGTTATGTTTAAACAAGTATGTATTATGCTGGCATGCTCTCATGTGTGTATGTGGGATGAGGATAGAAAATCAAATATGTGGATACAAACAGGCATACAGATACATATAGTGAGTATGTGTGTGTGTGTGTGTGTGTGTGTGTGTGTGTGTGTGTGTGTTTCTAGCAGAATGACTGCAGTAGAACTGAAGGCTCAGTGAAGCTTCGCAAGTTTCGAAAATGAAAATAAATGAGAAGCTGTGACCGCTGCTCCCTGGGTTTTTCACTAATGAGCAGAACACAAGAGAGAAAAGAGAGAGATAGTTGGGTTAGCTGATGAGATACAGAGAGACAGGCAAGGTTTATGGAGGCAGGAGGAAAGAAAACTGGGAGAGAACAAGAAAGAAAAGAGAGGAAAGAAAGCAACTCATCTTGCTAACGAATGTAAAACATCTAGAGACATAGCCTCTGTCGTTTTCACCCAAGGCTGATCCACTTAAACCAGTTACGGTCGACTGCACTGGGCCAGAAGTCGCTCCAGTTGAAATCTTTCTGGGTGTTTTAGGGGGCTCCTGTTAGCTGATTTGAGACTGAAACCACATTTTCTTTCATTCATGGTTAACCCTTTCATTCCTACTATAAGTCCTTACATTTGTCCATTCGTCCATATTTGTTTTCTGTAATGATTATGTTGTAAAAAATTTTTTTTCTGCCATTATATCTTATATATGAAAACAAAATGGTGGAAACACATAAATGGTGGATACATTTGTATTAGCCAAGGTAAAACGTGTTTTCAAAAGAGCTACAGTATATTTAAAAATATATATTCTTAAGAATATACCACTGAGAATATGTTGATATATATATTTATACTTATGAGACAAAAGTAATAAAAGCATTTGGATTAAATTACACTTCGAGAGTAATGGCATCGCCTAAATACATAAAACAAAAGAAATTGCTAGTAAGAAATTTGCCAGTCGGCTCTCAAGAGGATGAGCCGAACCAAAGAGCTGTGCCATTCTCATATGACACCTCACTAGTGTCTACACAGGGATTGGAAATTATAACCCAATAAACATGTTTGGTTCTTTTCCCATTTATATAGTATAATTTTTTTTTCATCCTGCTATCTGATAAATAAATACTGGGATTATATCATATTTATGCTTATCAATAATTCTTTGTAAAATGTACTGCCATGTATGAACATTTAATCTTCTCTGACCAGAGAAAAACAGACAGGAAGCTGGACAACCCACCCATTTTTCTATATGTTTACGTAGCAGTTTCATGACATAAGAAAAATAGTCTGCTAGTTATATAGCTGATATCTTTCTTAAGGAGGGAAGAATTGAGAAGCAGTAATGCTCTAAAAATGACAGTCTGATATGTATAAGACTGTGTAATATTTATATATACGATCTATAACTGTTTATGGTGATTTGGTTGAGTAATGGGCTTTACCGAATACCACTGGAGGTTAACGTTAGAGTCCAGCTGTGTTGTGATGTAGTATATGCAGTTGGGATGATAGTACTCACTTATCATCCCAACTGTATATACTGCATCACAACACATATACTTTTTTTTTTTTTTTTTTTTTTTTAGTTTACATATACTTATTATATGTAAACTACATACACCTTCACATAGAAGGGCCTTCATTAATTTTTACTAGTTTTCCTATTTTTGAATAATAGTGATGCCATCAACATTATTGAACTGAACTAACACATTTGGACATTTGTAGTGAACAAAATGGTGTTTAATCAAACCTTAAATACACTAATTTTTTTTCAGAACAGCCTTAGCCTTGAGAGATTTGCACATTGAAGCTTTGACATCTTCATGAGAATAATGCTGATTTTTGAAGAAGATGAGAACGTGTTGTTTGTCCTAAACTGTCTCTATTGGGTTTGTTTCAAGTGACCTAGAAAGTCCGGTCATCTGATGCAACTCCACTAAAAGGAAAGAAAGAAAATTTGGGGGAAAACAAACTTATTCCATCAGCTGTTCAAATATGTGTCTGCATTTCTCTAATATTGTTTGTACAGATTCACTGCACATGTCTTTGTTTTTATGGCTTATGTGTCATGTGTGTTATCCTGGCTGGCGGCAGCCTATACACCATGAGGTATGGATGTATATTACACAGACTAGTGATCCTGAGACTGAGTAATCGTTCAAAATCAAAATCCTTTATTGGATCATGATGTATGTATGTGTGTGTGTGTGTGTGTGCTTGTGAGTGTGGATGCAGGGTTCAGATATTAATCTCATCACAGTGCATGCCAGTGTGTGCACTTGCATGTCTCTGATATTAATCTCATACATGTTTGTGTGTGTGTGTGTGTGTGTTTCTGACATTTAGCCCTCTTGCAGGATGTGTATACATGTTTATAGATATATATGTGATTGTGTATGTGAGTGCGCATGTGTATGTGTGAGAGAGATATATTAAACTTGTTCCAGGTCGTGCTTTCTGAATCCATTGTGTTTATTCAGAAGCCCAAATGAGTCTGCGGGCTGCTTTGCATAATCCATGAGTTCATCAAATATTCATGAGCGTGCGCACACACACACACACACACACACACACACACAGACACACAGGCATTTCAGACAGAATGCTGTCAGCCTATATAGTCTATAAGACGATGCGTCTGTTCACGTACACGTAGACAGATCCAAGAACATACATAGATGCATCCTGTAAACACGTACAGTACTGTGCAAAAGTCTTAGGCACATGCAAAGCAATGCTGTAGAGCAAAGATGCCTTCAAATTAATGAAATTAAATGTTCCTACATAAAAACAATTCAGCAAAGAGCAGTTAACAGTAGTAAATGAAACAAAGTCAATATTTGGTGTGACAAAAAAATAAAAATAAAAATAGTAGTCTCCGGTACAATTTGTGCAGTTTTATAAGGAAATGAGCTGGTAAGTTTTATTGAGCATCAGCCACAGTTCTTCTGGAGACTTTGACTTTCGCACTTGCTTCTATTTTTGCAGCAAAACCCAGCAGACTTCATTGTGTTTTTTGTCTGAAAAGTGTCTCTTACGTAATATGCTGCTTTCTTTAATGAAACATTTTTCTGTAACATTTAATTTTGTGCTAGAAAACTAATGTTTGGGAATCTAAAATGTTTTTTTTGTACTGACTTGATCATGTAGATGTCATAAAATAAAAAATCTATAACAAAGATTGTACTAAAAAAAAATAGGGTGCCTAAAACTTTTGCACAGTACTGTATATGCCTAATCTCGGCCGTCCACATCCTTCCAGTGGAACTGGTATCTGTATGCTGAAATCATAGTGGACATATTGGCTTATGAACTGGAATAAATGAATGACTAAATTATGGGTTTACACATTAACACTCAACATTTGTTGTGTAACAGTCCCTCCAGGATTTCACGATTTTGCGATCGCAGGAATTAACGCAAAATCAAGGAAACGCCACAATATTCTGAACAATTTTGTGCGATTGCGATTTCGCCAATTCAAGTAGTTTACCGCAAAAAAGCACAAAATCAAGCATTTTTGGCCGCAAAAAATCACACACAAAAAAAAAAAACTCTGTGAAATCCTGTACGGACTAGTATAAGCCCCACCCTTTTGATGTCTAGAGCATACGCTTCACCAGGCTCCTTCAAGTCTTGAGATCTGTCCCCTCACATTTCTGGAGCATCCACATACAGACATCTATTTATCCCCACCCCTCTAGAACAATATAGTTCATAAATAGATCAATATAGCTAATCAATTAGTTAATATAAGGTGTCCACCTGGCCCCTCCCCCTCATCCCTGGCCCCGCCCCAGAATTGTACTTGCAAAACAGGTTTAAATCTGATTATGAATTTGCAATTCATAAAATGACACATTTGTGTTTTGTTTACATACAGAAAGATAACTCTATATGAAACATACATGTATTGCTACTGTAACAAAAACACGGATGGATGAAGCTACATCTCCTGCTCACTGACCCACATACACACACATACACACACATACACACCAGTCCATCTTCCTATTGCTTGTGTAGATGCTTCTCTGTCTCTTCCTGCTTCTTGGTCTGCGATCTGAACTTCTGGGCATGCTATTTTTGTCCCTGTACTTTGTAGCCTGTAGGGCCTGCTGTCTGTCTCTCTCTCTTTCACTCTCATTTCCTCACTCTCTGTCTTGTTCCCTCGCTTTCTCTCTGTCTTCCATCCGCAGGCTCCACCTACATGGTCAATCAATATGTGTTACAGGCCAGCTGGAACCAGGCCCAGGGGAGATGTTGAGCGAGAGGGAGAGAGTGAGAGAGGAACGAGGGATAAAAAGATAGATCGAGAGATAGGGTGGGGCTTTACCCATAGCAGCTCCTCAAAGAACCAGCGTCTCTTGAAAATGAGAAGGAGGGCAGCACTAACAATGCCAAGAGAGTGACCTTTGAACCGTGAGAGGGGAGTGACAAAGAGGGAAGAGAGAAAGGCACGAGGGACAGAATGAGTCTGTGACCCTTGGGGGGGCTGAATTCCATTGTCTTGTGCGTATAAAGGGATTACAGCAGCGTCAAACAGCGTTCAGCTTCAGCCTCCATAGACGCTGAAAGAAAAGACAGAGAGAGTGATGGAGGAAGATGGAGGGAGGGGTGTGTTGAGGCTAATGGAGGGATGGGGATATTGGACAGCACAAGGGGATTAATGAAATTTAGGGGTTTGATGGAGTACTGAGATATGGAAATCTGAAACGGTTATATCATTAATGTCATGTGATATGTGTATACTGGTAAAAGGAATATTTCTGAGTGCCTCAAAAATGTACATTATTCTTTAAAAATAAAATAAACAATCGTGATCATTAAACGTTATTCTAGGACCTTTAGGTATAGACAGCTGTAGGAATGACTACGCGTACCAGACATAAATCTGCATTAATGTCACTAACAACAGAGGAATAGAGTGTTTAATGATTTATGCTGACTATAAAAAATGTCATTATATAGAATATATAGAAATGCACTACTCGGGTTGACTGTGAGGGAGGACAGGAGTGGACGGCAAAATGAAGAATGCAATGAAATTATCCAGAGTCTTTGAAAAAATGTGATCCGAATTCACTGAAATGCTGGTGCCATTATCTATTGTAAGTACAGTTCAACACAACAATAAAACATTAATTTAACCCGTTTAAACCGTCAAGCTGACGTTTTTCGCTCTGGTTGACCAACACGCTACAGTTACAGGGAGTAGCAAGTGGCAAGAACAAAATAGCACAGGATTTATTTTCAGTTGCCCTAGCCGTGCCTGCAGGTGTTGAGGCGTAAAGACCCAATTAATTGAAACCTTGTAGCTGCAGCGTAATAAAAAAATTTATGTTGCTCCATTTGACAGTAGGAAACTGTTACAAGGCAATATAGTGATATACCTGAAACCATTGTGCTTCCATTGTGTACCGTTTCACCTATTACGCCAATATACAATGAAGATCCTGGCTCCCTGTAGAGGAAGCTGATTTGTGATAATACGCACACACACACAAACCCTCACACAGAGACATATTCCATGAGGGTACTGCACTCGGGTTAAATAATAAATGACAGCTAAGGAAAGTGCCCCATATTCTTCCATCCTGCCCATTTCTCCCTTGCTTCTTCTTTGAGCCCTGTTTCTTTCCTTTAAGAGCCAAGAATCCATCAGACAAGCTCTGAATTTGTCAAATTGCCTTTTTTTTCTCTCTCCATTATCCCGCTGTGAAAATACAGCACTTGCGTGAAATATTACCAATCCGTGTTGGAGTTAAATTAAGCATTTGTGGAGCGTCCTGGCAATAGCATGCTAGATTAAGCTCGCAATTCAGGAGTTTCAAAGACTAAATACGTACACACCCATTAATAAAATTACCCACAGCTCCCATGTTTCTTCTGCACAGAGCTCGTTAAGGCAGCTCTGGATATCGATGCGTTAATGCTGCTAATAGAGGCAGTTTGTACTCAAAGAAGCAAGGCTCGCTGCAGAAATATTGACAATTTAGACTTTCTGCTGACAAGCACGGAATATTTCAGCAATACAGGAATCTAAAGGTAGCCTGCCCTCAAGACACATAGAGATACATTTTATGCACATGTAACTGGTGATCTGGCAGCAGTGGTGTCATATGTTATTGTTGATGTAGTTATTGTAGACACAGATATCTGAACAGATATGCATGTCGCTTGTATGTCTCAGTGGTCACATGGCTATGCTAACACTGCTTAGCCTGGGGAAAACAAGTCATTTAGCCTAAGGACAAATATCAGTGGCTATTGATCCCCAAGTCTTTTGGGAAGCCTGAGGACATACTTACCTGCTCCCATTCTTATCTTGTTCAGTAATTTATTGATGAAAAAAACCTTGATCTGGGGTATAAAGGTTTCAAATGAGCCAATGTTTTGATGATGTGATACCCTACTGTAGGGCAATATGATACACTGTGATGCGTTGTGAACCAGTAATGATCAGTTTTGGCTCTTTTGCTGGAGAGGCACAAAGGCCACGCCCCCTTCACTGGGACTGACATGCATAGAGGCCACGCCTCCTTCTCTTGAACTAATTTACATAGAAGCCATGCACCCTTCACTGAGACTGACACGTGTGGAGGCCACGCCTCCTTCTCTTGAACTAATTTACATAGAAGCCATGCCCCCTTCACTGAGACTGACACGTGTGGAGGCCACGCCTCCTTCTCTTGAACTAATTTACATAGAAGCCATGCCCCCTTCACTAAGACTGACACATGTGGAGGCCACGCCTCCTTCACTGGAACTGACATGCATAGAGGCTACGCCTCATTCATTGGGATTGTCATGCATATTTGAAAGATTACCAAGACTGCGGCTGTAATCACTATTTTTCTCCATAAGCTACTGTTTTAAACTGTTGGTTAGAATGACTATTGGAATAACTGCATTTGTTCTGAGGGCATGTTATGAGTTTTATGAATTGTACTGCATGTGCATTTGTGAAATGGCCCCAATGCCTCTGAAGTACAATTATTCTTACCGCTGTTAGATTCGTGTGTATAGGAAATCCTTTGGTCTAACGATGGTAGAACAACATCACTTACTTTCGAACAAAGAAATCCCCTATATTTGTGGAAAGCTAAGCAGCCTTTATGTGTCTACAAATATACATTCAATATTTTAACATGGACATTTTTAGCATAGTATAGACAAGCAAAGTGCAGTGCAGTGTTAATGTAGCACTCTGGTTACGTTTTGACTGAAGCAACAATAAGACAGATTAATTGGACACTCAAATTGAAAATCAAAAGCCTGACAATCAATAAATAACCACTGATTCCATGTTTGCAAAATGCATCCTAGGCACTGATGGGCAAAACAACACAAATACAATGATGTGTTATGAAATACTGCATATCATGACAAATAATATATTAACTGGTAGTTTTATGCCAGAATCAATAATCAAAATATAGGGTAGGTACAATCCTAGTTTATAATAAATGATGTAGGCTTCATGGCTTAGATGTAGGCTTAGATGAACATTCATTTAGACGGTACATATGGTTAGACTATGGGTTGTAGAGGGATGTTGCACAGTCTTTCTTTGTGTGTGTGTGTGTGTGTGTGTGTGTGTGTGTGTGTGTGTGTGTGTGTGTGTGTGTGTGTGTGTTTCCCATGACCCACTTCCTGCTAGAGAAGCTCTAGTAAAGAAGGGTTGCCCTCGGGAGGTACAGAAGAGGGGGAGAAACAAAAGCAAAATAGCTCCTCCATTCCATGGTCACATGATGAGACATGATGCTGAAGTGCAGAAATAAACGAGTGCACATTTTAGTATCTATCTACTGCTTTGCCTTATGGCGCAAAAACCATAAAAAATTGTTCAGGTTTACCATTCAAGTTTACATGTCCAGTGAAGATGATGTTATTTATTTATCAAAAGAAAAATATCTTTTTATCTATCTAGGGATATCTGTAATTCCCTGCAGTTTACCAGGGAAAGTAGACAGGGCATATTGGGTTGAGGAAGTATTCAATATTCATATCCATATACTGTATGTATTTATAAGGGTAACAAACCATTACTTTTTGTGGGACCACAATTTGTCCTTTCTAAATGGTTATCATAATATTACTAATTTAGTAAATTTTCCAACAGTGAGTTCATGATTTTACTCCTCGGATAGCCTCGTGCTCCAAAAACGTTGAACATTCACTTGACGTTCTGAAATCTGATTGGTCATAAGGTCTTGATTCATTTTCCCTAACAGCACAGCTTTGACAGTAGTTCTGGCTGTAAGACAGTCCCTCTAGGATTTCGCGATTTTGCGATCGCAGAAATCAACACAAAATCCAAGAAACTCCGCAATATTCTGAGGAGTTTGCAATTTTTCAAAATTACCACAGATTTTCTGCAGATTCGGGTCAAGACACGTCGTATGACGTCATCACAACAAGCGTTAAGACAAAGCCCACTTCGATTCATGTGCGTCGAACATGAGTACAGCTAAAATGTCTCATTTAACAAAAAACATCACTGCGAAAGGCCATGCACAACAATTTCATGCCATTGCAAATTCGCTAATTCGAATTCGAAAAAAAAAGCATAAAAAACGCCGCAAATTTTGGAAAAATCCGCGGCAAAATCAAGCATTTTTGGCCGCAACAATCACAAAAAAGACTATCAAGACAAATCACAGGTTTATATTACATTAATGACATGGTATTGTTTAGTTATTTAACAAAGAAAAACATAGAATCCTTGATATGGTGAAGCTTTCTGTAAGGAGACATTTGTTTAACATTTGTGGAAGGAGTTTCCACTGTCAGCGCATTGTAACAGTCAGTAAGTTTTCCACCATAGGAGAGTCTTCATGACATGAGACTTTCTTAGTAACATGACATTCTGTTTTTCTGCCTTTCATGGAACTAACTTCAACAACATTGAATTTAACTATAAACTGATAGAAGTATGATGTGTAGTTAGTTAGATAGTAATATCTATCTATCTATCTATCTATCTATCTATCTATCTGAGAGGGGGTGAAGGAGTGTAGAGAAGGAGGAGAAGGAGGAGGAGGAGTGTAAACACGTGAGAATGTGAGTGCGTTTAAGAATGTGTGAGTGCTCAGTGTTGTGTGCGGCTGCACCTGTCCCTCTCCGTCTCGCCGCTCAGTTGCACACACTGTCAGGCTTCTGGGACAGGACAGGAGAGGACAGGACACGCCGGGGTTGAATAGGAACGGGAAGGAAATATACCGGGACAAGGCGCGAGCTCGGCGGCACGCGTCTGCAGACTACACGCTTGTGGAACAGGCGAACACATCAATGTCTTCGTGCTACAGTCTGGATTTCCTCCCCAGTATGATGGTGGAAGGCGGGTTGCTGACCACAGCCGAGCGGATGTGAGTGCATGTGAATTTTCTTTTTCCAAGCACGTGCATTGCTGGATCTCAGAGCCATTAGAGTGAATCGTAATCGGTACAGCGGCTGATGTCGGGAGTCTTGTCCGCTTTATGAGGCGTTCACTGCATCTCGCGCTCGGACGGTCCGGGTTTTAGGCTCGAGTGCAGAACTGCACTGGGCGCGACGTGTGTGTGTGTGTGTGTTGTTGTTGGGGCTATATATGAGGGCAGCTCTAAGTTGTAGTGTGCATTTATGCTCTTTTCTTCTATTCTTTGTAAGTACGTTAACACATGCTGTCCTTTGGTATTGCGCTATGAGCGCGCGTGCAGCATTAACCCGAAAGCAACGTGATTCAGTGGCTCCGCCCATTTGGCTCGAACGCTTTGGCTTGAAGCTTGCTTATGCACATTTACATGCAAATAAAATGCACACTGTATAGTCACAGTGAACTCTTACAGTGTTTTATATAACCAGGGCGTGAAAGGTGTTCATTAAACACG
>CM042538.1:17307899-17320399 GCA_023630585.1 Cranoglanis bouderius
TGAACATGTGTGTTTGTTTGAAGTCTTTTGACTCTAGTAGTTTTGTTCCATATCGGATGACTCTCTCCACCAGAATACAGTACAATGTTTGTCTCAGGCTTGATTTTGGGTCAATGATGAGATTGTGTGTAAGGTTTATTATTGTATGTTTATGGTTGAACCATAAGAAACCTACAAACCTCATCTCAGGTTTGGGCGAGATTACAATTCACCCAATTTAATATAAATTAGTAAACACGGCAACCAGGTTCATATGAAATTAAATCATATTAAAAGAGAATCGTATAAAAAGAGAAGGAGCTTGATGGAGGTATGACCAATCTGCTGGATTATCATTAGTATAATTCAGTAATTCTGCATATGACTGATCTGGGACTGGTATCAATTTGTAATTTCGTATTGGTTATGGAAGGCAATTGATTCAGAACGGCCCAGTATAGACCAGGACAGGAAGATTTACCGAATTCTGCATTTGTTCGGCCAGATTTTTAGTGAAAACAAGCATCTCTTTTGGCAGATGGTTTTATCCGAAGCGGAATCCAATCCAAACTTTTGAGAGCTAAGAGTTAATTGACAATGCCATCTTGAGCCTCAGGTGGATTCCATCAGCTGGTGAAATGCTGATGCCAGGATGTTCTGTAATGCCAGAAAATGCGATTACTTAAAAAAAAAAAAGAAAAAGAAAAAAAGCTACAGCTGCAGTTTGAAAGGGAGAAAAGTTTCTATTTTTTTTTCTTTATGGCTTATCAAAGCTTACCAAAGGTACCAAACTACATTTTTAATTTCTTTTTGCTGGGGTGCTACCATCTTTTGTAGTTTTAGTATGCATCTTTTATCTGGGAAAGCACTTTTCCTGTTAAAACTTTGTAATCCTTAAGGTCCAATTACACACCTCCATCCATCCATCCATCCGTCCATCCATTTTCTATACCACTTATTGTACACAGGGTCGCATGGAGCGTGGAGCTTATCCCGGGGGACTTGGGGCACAAGGACCTGGATAGGGAGCCAACCAATTGCAGGAGACAATCACACACACATTGAGACACTACAGATAATTTGGAAAGGTCAAATGCCTACAACGAATGTCTTTGGATTGCGGGAGGAAACTGGAGTACCCAGAGGAAACCCCCGAAGCACAGGGAGAACATCCGAACTCTGCGCATATAAGGCGAAGTTGAGATTCGATCCCCCAACCTCAGAGGTGCAAGGCAAACATGCTAACCACTAAGCCACTGCCCCCCCTATTACACAACATTTAAAGGTACACATTTCCAGGTGAAAGATACACAGTGTGTGATTTAATTATATTAAAAAAAATATATATATATATATATATATATATATATATATATATATATATATATATATATATATATATATATATATATATATATATATATATATATATATATCACATTTTCTAAAAACTGCGACAGACTGAGGCTGGCCCATATATCACCTTAACACACACTTCAAGCACTTCATTGCTATCTTCACCACCAACATCAGCCATCTAGCTTACATGATTTGTTAGTCGTCTCAGGCAGCCGATGATAGAATCTCCTCAGATAGAAGTGTCAGGCTGCTTTGGCTACTGGCGCACAGAATGCTGCTAGGATACTGCAGCTAAATCATCAGATATAAATAGACCGCAAATGAACTGCAGGCGAATGTCACAGAGTGCAAAAAAGTTTGCGAGGTCCTCAGTTTGAATGCGCAAGACATCCCAGCTGACTCCTCTTCAATTACTGCTGTGAATATGAGCGCGCTTTCGGTTGTTCTGCTCGTAACTTTTTGGGAAGCTGAACTTCACAGCATGAGTCGCCGGTTGCATCTGTTCGAGAGAGAGAGAGAGAGAGAGAGAGAGAGAGTGCGAGAGCGAGCATAAGTCTTCACCCAACAACAGCTGGTTAATTCCAGAAGTGGCAGAATGATAGAGGGATGGGGAAAGATGAGTAGGAGGAGGACTATATCAGTGTGTGAAGGGGGGTTGAGTGGATGTTTGGAGAACGAGGTGCCTAGCTGGAATGTACCATGACCCATGAGACACACACACACACTGAAATCCCTTTGTTTTCCTCTGAAATCCACCAAATCTTTTTTTTTTTTATCTCCTTTCGTTTTTTCTGTTCCACGTTTCTGGCGTACACACAGCATCACTGATGTGCTTTCTCCTGCTTTTGGGAATTTCACATTTTATTTTAATGTATGGATGCAACTATCTCTCTCTCTATCTCTCTCTCTCTCTCTCTCTCTTGCTCTCTCTGGTCACGTACACACAGGAGTATGTGCTGTTGAAAAGCTTTAAAGTGTGAGTGTTTGTCGGTTCTCTTTTTACTTGCTGGCTGGCAGATTTTCCCTCTCGGCCTCAGGGAGGGAAGAAAAAGTCCTCGCTCATCATACTCGACGGAGGAATCGTTTTTAATCATGCCAGTCTCGTGATTATATCGTAGACCGTGATAGAATGTTTAACACGATGGGAAATTTCCATATTGTTGTAATACAGCTGCTAATCAAAGCAGTTTTGCAACATGAGTATGCCATCGGTACATTCCATGTTTTTTTTTGCAGCAGCAGCAGTTCCAGTTTAGACAGGAAGTCCATATTATGTGGTGCGGTATAAAATCTGCACTTGATGTTGTAGGTCAGGTCGGGTATATTCTTGTGGTGTTCCGTGGCTATAATTGGGTCACCTTAAAAACTTTCTGACCTGATTAACTCTCTACTTTGTTGCAGGCGGACTACTGAGACACGGTTGTGATCTTTATTATTGCTAGGGCTGGGCAATATGAGAAAAATATATCACGATACATAGTTTAGCTGACAAACTATGTTAAACTTTTCGTTAATGCCTACAAAGACAAAGAAGATTATTATTTTTTAACTATGTCAAATCTGTGGCATCCATTCAGTACCATTTAATTTGTAATTATTAAAAACATAAAAAAATACATCACCATACTAACGATAGTTCTCAGAAAAGTGTATCACGTAATCATTTATCACGATATCCATATTACATCGATATATCGCCCAGCCCTAATTGTTGATAATTCATAGAGCAATATACAATAACTTGATACAGTGCTTCTCTCTTCACATCACAGAGTCTTTAATTCCACACATACAAGTTTTAAATGTTGCAGTGAAACCCAGTTCGCTGGGAAAGATGTACATGTTTTGAGTGCTGTTAAAAAACGCTCCCAGTGTTTCACTATTTCTCATCTGCACTGCCTTATTATTTTTTTATAGCATGTTAGTAAAATATGATTTTGTCCCTTTGGGTGGAATTTGCATCCGAGTACAGTATGTCAGCTGATGTACTGATGACTCACGCTGATCGGCTCACTCGCTGTCCTTGGGTGTTTCTCCTCCCCTCTCTCTTGCTCTCCGTCTCTCTCTCTCTGTCTCTCTCTCTCTCTCTCTCTCTCTGTCTGCCTGTCTTCTTCTCGATTCAATTCGGTCTATTCAAATTCAGTTCAATTCAATTCACGATAGCTTTATTGGTCTGACTGTGTGTAGTACAATATTGCCAGAACATAAGAGATATGATTTGTAAACAATAACAACAGTCATCTTTGTCTCTCTCTCTCTCTCTCTCTCTCTCTCTCTCTCTCTCTATGAAATTCCTCTGTAGTATTTATTCTCTCCATTTGCTGAAATCAAGGCCGACCTTAAGAAGCCTCAATAGGCTTATATCTCCACCTTCCGTTCGTTGTCGTTCTCTGCTTTTCAAACATCTCTCTCTCTTTCTTCTCTCTGTCTCTCTCTCTATCTCTCTCTCTCACACGCGCACACACACTTTTATTCTCTGCCTCATTGCTGCTGCCTTCCTAGAGCTCCCATAATCGCTCTCTGCATCCTCTCTTTCTCTCTCTCTCTCTCTGCGTTAAATGTTTTTCTCGTCACAGGCAGCTCTTCAGAATGAGAGCTCATTATTTGCAGCTAGAGGGAGCGAAATGCGGGATTATGGGAGACTTTTTAGTTCTTATTTCTGCTGCCAGTTTATAAAACAACCATTGCAGAGCAAAAGAACACACACACACACACACGCACACACATGCACGCACGCACACGTGTTACCATGTTTGTAGGGTATTTCCATTAACCTGAGTATTACAGTAGCTAAATGATGCTCTATGACTTAGTATTTTTTCAGTGTGAAGCTGTTGTGTATTTCTACCGTCATGGGGACATCGAGTCCTCACACAGAGCCAAATATTATGTCCACACACAATGAAACACAGCTGTGCTACAGCTCCTGGGTTCAGTGACTACAAAGCCACCACATTAATCCTTACATATGAACATGTGTGTATGTGTTGTACACTTTTGTTGTGCACTTTCTCAGACATACACACGGACACACACACACACACACACACACACACTCACCTCATAGTCTGCTGAACCGATGCTGTTTCTAATTGCCTCTGTGCCCCCCACCGTTCTCCCATGAGTCGTTTCCTGCCTGTGATGGCACCTTCATTAAAGTCCACACACACACACACACACACACACACACACACACACACACACACACACACACACACACCGACCCAGTCACATAGCCCTTTATCACAGATTAGGTGCCAGTGTCTGATCTGGAACATTCCGTTTCTTTCCACTGCAAAAACACTGATTTCCTGGACCTTAGTCATCATTTTTTATCGCCATGACAACACCTCAGGTAACGTAACCCCCAAAAATAAGACATAAACATATGAACGTTGGTTAAAACCGTAAATATTAATATCCTCTTAATTCTCTCTGGGTTGGAGGGATTGCATTGATCTCTGCCTCAGTCAATCACAGCACCACTAACCAATCGTGGGTGTGTGTGAGCTCATGTATGCGAAAGAGGGCAGTTGAGTGCTTTCCTCCAAGTGTGCTGAGCTGTGCTGTATCATTGTAAGGGCAGGAATTCAAGAAGATTTAGTGTCTTGGAGGAAGCATGTGCTACCCTTTACCCTTCCTGGTTGGTAGTTGTTTGATAGGAGAGAACTAGATAGTGGGAGAAAATGAGGTTAACAAAATTATTAGTATCACAAATTAATATCATAGGAATACGTAGACGTAACTAAAATCTATTACAAAATGTATTCCTCATACAATCGTGTTCGTAGTTGTTGTTTCTGTGATCTGTAGAGACTTCCATCCATCCATCCATCCATCCATTTTCCATACCTCTTATCCTACACAGGGTCGCGGGGAGCCTGGAGCATATCCCCTGGATCTCAGGGCACAAGGCAGGGGACAGCATGGATGGGGGCGCAATGGCACACACATTCACACACCCATACACACACTACAGACAATTTGGAAATGCCAATCAGCCTTTTCGGACTGGTGGAGGAAACCGGAGTACCTGGAGGAAACCCCTGCACAGGGAGAACATGCAAACTCCACACACACAGGGCGGAGGTGGGATTCAAACCCCGGAGGTGTGAGGCAAACCTGCTAACCCCTAAGCCACCCTGCCCTCCTGTAGAGACTTTGAATAGTAAACTGTTCCCAAAGACAGAAGTACAGTTAGTAAAAGTAGCACCATTTATAAACTATCAAACCTGATGATGTAACGGTTTGGATCGGTGGAAGGATGTGCTGGATTTTAAAAACATTTCACTGAAACTGATCTGCTGAACTGCACTGTGTCAGTGGTTATGATGTAACAGAGTGCTGAGGGTGAAAGCACCGCCTCTTCTGGACAGTCCAGATACTGATGCGTACTGAGTGGAGTTTAGTTCTGTCCATTCAATTTGATTGAATGGGCAGAAAGAATGAAACATAGATCTGTCTGTGTGTGTGTGTGTGTGTGTGTGTGTGTGTGTGTGTGTGTGTGTAAATCTGTCAGTAAATGGAGCAGTTATATAAGAATGCAGCACTCTATGACTCTTTGCTACAGGGACTTTGATGATTGGGTAATCAGAGAAAGATAAATGTGTGTGTGTGTGTGTGTGTGTGTGTGTGTGTGTGTGTGTGTGTGTGTGTAGGTTCAATAAAAGTTTGCGCAAGAGGATCTGACTGGTTTATTGCAGTGCGTGATGTAGTGCAGGCTCGGAGGCCTCTCTACACTGTTAAGGGAAAACTGAGAGGAGTGTGTGTGAGCGATTGACTTTATATAAGCCTTTAGGCTATGTGCTAGAGTGTGTGTGTGTGTGTGTGGGTGGGTGTGTTTGTGTGTGTGTGATTGGTATGGTATTGCCCCTGCGCAAACTCGATACAGACACACCTAAGAGACCAGCTTACCAAGGGCCAGCCCTCATCCATCTATAGATCTGTTCATGTGACTGAAACGAGGGATAAAATACTGCAGGACTGATAGCGAACAAACGTAGATGAACATCCAAGAACTGCCAAAATGCCTCAGGCATTTCATTGACCTTTGATGATATAGTTTTGTTTTTGTCCCGTTAGTATTGCCATACTGTCGTTTAGCGCTGTATTGTTTACTGTATTTTTCCAGCCTTATCAAGAAAACACAACACAGCAGTGTTTAATGTTCAGACCTCATCATTTATTTTAGAAGTAGCATAGAATGTTGAATGGTTGTCCTTTCTAACATGATTCTTTATTTTTAACAACGTGACACATCAAAACATGAAACGAAATGAGACTGAAAATCTGAGATCACCATTGTTTAACTGTTTGAGCATTTTGATAGCATGATGCAAAAAAAAAGCATATGGAGATACTGTTTAACACATTTATTGGCTTGCACAACTATGAGTGGAAATTTTGTTTACTCAAAAACTACCATTGGTGTCTATGGGCTTTGCATGTTATTGTTACCATAGACAGCCTATCCAGGATTATGCGAATTTATGATCACAGAAATGAATGCAAAATCAAGGCAACTCCACAATATTCGCAGGAGCTTGCGATTTTTAAAAAATTACCGCAGATTTTCCGCAGATTTGGGCCAAGACACGTCATATGATGTCATCACAACACATGTTCAGCCAAAGCCCTTTTCGATTCACGTGCGTCGAACATGAGAACAGCTAAAAAGTCTCATTTACCAACAAACATCACTGCGGAAGACAATTGCAATTCAATTCAAGTAGTTTTCTGCAAAAAAGCACAAAAAACTCTGCAAGTTGCATCGCACATTTTGAGAAAAGCTGCAGCAAATTCAAGCATCTTTGGCCGCAACAATCACAACAAAAAAAAAAACTCTGCAAAATCCTCTATGGACTGGATAGTAACATTTATAGTTTAAAGTGATTTTTAAAAAATAGTAATGTAGTAAGTAATTTATATACAAGTCTATAGAATATCTTGCTGCTCTTTGTTTTCACTTTATATGGAAGGTCCAGTTTGTAGATGTTGGTGTTGTGTAAGTCACTTATAGATTATAGATTATATAGACTATAGATTATAACTCATCCATGGTCTTTTCAAATTCAATTTCAAATTCACTTCATGTGGACACTTCATAAAAATCTGACATGTTGAAAGTTAAGCATAATTTGATATGTTGTTGAAAATCTGTTGATAGGCAGCTTCATGGCAGTCTATAGATGGTTTCTACAATGGCGTCTATGTTGAACTTTTCAAGTCACCTTCAAGTCACCTTCTTATTATATCACTTCTTCTTTGGCATATAACATATAACTGCTGATATCTCTGTCAGTAAGTGAACTGAACTCACTTCAGAGAGAGAGAGAGAGAGAGAGATGAGTGAGGAGTGAATTTCTCTCAGTCCTTCTATTCCAGACATCTGTTTTTCATCATAACTGTTTATTGTTTTGCTTTTTTTCCCCCTCTGTTCCCTTCCTGACGCACACACACACACACACACACACACACACACACACACACACACACACACACACACACACACTCAAACACACACACACATTTGGATTTGAATATGTACTCACTTTGAAACTGAGGAACTGTCAAAACACTGATTGTCTTAGCCAATCAGGGTGCGGCATTCATTTCTCCATTCAGACTCATTTATACAAATGCAGATGTGAGTGTTTGGTATTGTGTGTGTGTGTGTGTGTGTGTGTGTGTGTGTGTGTGTGTGTGTGTGTGTGTGTGTGTGTGTGTGTGTGTGCAAAAAGAAAGAGAAAGCAAGCGAAACAGAACCAGGGAGAAAAACAGTAGAGAGAGAGAGAGAGAGAGAGAGAGAGAGAGAGAAAGAGAGAGAGAGTGTATGTGTGTACATGGCAAACATCTGGTGTTGCTCGATGCTGTAGTTGATTCTGTAATACGTCCTGAGGCTAATTTTCCCAGAGTGGGACAAATTGAACCTGAGGGCAAAATCCTCTGTGTTGTTTATGTAACCAAAACCTGTGTGTGTGTGTGTGTGTGTGTGTGTGTGTGTGTGTGTCCACTTGGCACTTGGCTATTATTGGAGCTGTGTTGTCTTCTGCAAAGTGATGGAAAAGAAACCACAAGTGCATCCTCACAGACTCCACCCCCTTCATTAAAACCTAGCCAGTCAGGAACCTGAAATGGTTGCTATGAGATGTGATGATTAGGAACTAGGCTAATTTAGGGTCTTAATTACAACTTCCTGATGTAATAACTGATATTTATAACCCATGATGTGTAATACATGGATGAACAGTATTACACACACTCACACACACACACACACCACATCTGTGCTGGGTTCTTCTCGGAAATGACAATCCCATAATTCTGTTCCCCAGTGACAGTTATCACTGTTATAAAACAGACAGTTATTAGGATATGAACGTTTAAAAGTATACTCCGGTACACTTTTTAAGATTGAATCTAGAGAAGCACTGATTGCAATTTTTTTTGGCCGATTCCGATTTCCGATTTTTTTGTAAGTGTGACCTGCCGATACCGATTTTTGCCGATTCCGATTTTCTTTCTAAGAACCATAATTGACAGCATATACAAACAAAAATCTACTTTTCTTCAATGCAAAATTTTATTTTCATAATAAAAGAATTATTAAACATTACAATTTCCCCCAAACTGCACTGTTACAGGATCTTCTCTCACTTAAACAACTCTCAAAATAAAGTGCTCTGTGACTGGAAAGAGGTAGAAATAACAATTAACTGAAAATGAGTTGCTTTATATAACAAAACAGATATCATTTTTCACTATGTTTATAAATTGACCTTTTTCTCTTTTTTACTCGTCTCACAAAAGTTCAAAGATTACACGCCTATGAACAAAACTGAAGTGTACAAATATTAAATATAAATATAATATAAAACTCTTCCAAATATTAATAGTTGCAGTGGCTAATAATTAAATAACAAGTGTAAGAAGTAGAATTAGTTACTGCTCCTTTAAGGCGGAACGCTCTCTCTTACTCCCTCACTGATGAGTGGGCAGTCGGTAGACGGAGCGCGAGCTATGATCATCGCGTATATGCATGTAAAGCCTGGTTATATTTCTGTTGCTCTTTGCCCTGTTTTATTTATGTTCAGTAACGCAGTTGTTAGTGGAGTGTTTTGCAAACTGCCCCATGTGTGCGGGGGATCGACAACGCTGATAATAAACCACTGTGAAATATCAGATACGTGAGTTTTGCTTACACTTGGCTACAACCATTCAGGCTATCCGGCCTCTCTGTGTAAAGCGTTACACAAGGCACCTTTTCTTTGTTGCCAACATATGTATACTTCAGCATTAATGGCAAGTTTTTCTTTACAAACAGAAGCATGTCTGCCTTGTCACCTGATAATCGGTTTCTCCTTTCATCTATCACATGTCCAGCCAAGCTAAACAAGCGATCACTTTCAACGCTTGTTCATGGAGCAGAGAGGTAGGCTCGGGCAAGTGGAGCAAGCGCAGGGAAACGATCTTTGTTGATCCTCCAGTAGGTCAATGGGTTTTCACGTTTTTGCCTATGACATGTTTACATGCGGTTGTGAGCGTGGCTGTGACGGTATTGCCTGTACCGCTGGCAACAACACGGGCCGGCTCGGAATCGGAAAGACGTGAGACTGACCGGCCGGTCACCGGTCCGGGCCGAGCATGCGGGAAATCGGCTGATTCCGGTCCCTGGCCGGTCGATCAGTGCATCTCTAATTGAATCCCTATGTATCAGTCTTACACAGCTACACTTCACACAGTAAACAACATTACCGCACATTCTGCCTTCTTTCCATCTCAGAAAGGAACAATTAAGTAGATTTAAAGCCTCATTTACAAACACCATTGAGTGAAAAGATTGACAAAGTGTTCTACAAAAATATGTTATGCCTAAATGTTTATTATCTGTCCCTGTAACTGCTCTTAGGTGAGTCTGGATGTGTTAAATTCCTGGCTTGTAGCAATCGCACATATTCTACAGATGTGGTAAATATAGATTAGGCTGAAATACCCTGGAGTATTCTATTGATATCGTAACATGCCTAATACACACATACACTCAGGTTGTTAATATAGAGCATAAACATGCCCTGTTCCTCACAGACTCGGTTTCTTAAGTAGGTGGATTTCTTCTTTTTTTTTTTTTTTCTTTGTTAGAAGGCCCTCGGCTATCTTCTGTCAGTGTTTACATGCCTTGGTGAGGAAGGTTAGTGTGAGATGATTGTGTAGTTGACTTAGTTTCAATTTACATTAAGCGAGTACAGATAAAGGTAACCGAAGTTTACAAGTAAAGTTTGCAAACTTTGCAGTATTTCAAATACTTCAGACATTATTTTTCTGAATGCACTAATGTGTTCATCATTAAAATTGGCTGCTCATTTGATTTATTACCAAAACTGCTTCAATAAAAACTATTAACCGATTATTGATGGCAACTGATGGTTTTAGCATTTGTGAGTCCAAAAAAAAGCTTCCATTATTATAGGAAACCTCTCTTTTTAGGTTTTTTGTACCCTTAAATTGCCTAGCATATGGTTTATGTTAGCTAGTAATTGTTTACACTGTGGGAATTAACAGTAAACGCTAAATCACTAGTGTGTGTACATCGCATTCAATGTGCCATGCTGTGAACTTTTTCTATAAATATTTGGATGGTAAATGCCATCCTGTTTTTTCTCTAAATCCAAATATATATGTGTGTGTGTGTGTGTGTGTGTGTGTGTGTGTGTGTGTGTGTGCACATTGTTAGTTCTACAGGTGTTTGCCCATCCATCACAAAGCAATACGAACAGAAAGCACTCTATTCATTTACACTGATATATGGCTCACACAATGGAAACTTGCCCAAGCAGTACACACACACACACACACACACACATTTTTTTGTGCCATTCTGTCACTTTACTTCAAATAAAGCACTCCACAGAGGAGCAGCCAGGGGACCATTATGTACAACTGACAGCTGTGTGTGTATCTATTGACTCTCCTTTGCTTCATTAGGTCTAGTGTTAATCAATGATTTCCTTTGTTGTTCCCCATTAAGTCTTGGCTATGTGTGAAAGAGAGAGAGAGAGAAAGAGAGAAAGAGAGAGAGAGATAGAGAGAGGGGTGAGGCGAGGGGTTTGACCTAAAATCTTGTGCTATTTTTAAACTCCACTGAATCATATAAACATTAACATTAAACAACAAACACCACAATGCTCTGTCAAAAGCATTCACCAGCAAGCTCTAAACTTCTTTATCAGGCATCCACATGCACCATTAAACTATCATTCAACTACCATTAAACTATCACCACTAAGCTATCATGATTAAACACCAACATTCTTCATCAAAAAACAAGTCACCATCAAACCCTAACCTTCATTATCAAACACCATTACAGACACAACAGTTCTCCATCAAACACTGCTATTCTTCACCAAACATATTCATTCAAAATCAAACACTGCTATTCTTCACCAAATATCTTCATTCAAAATCAAACACTGCTATTCTTCACCAAATATCTTCATTCAAAACCAAACACCAGATGTCTCCACCAAATATCATTATTCACCATCAAACACCTCTATTCTTCAACCAAACACCATCATTCACCATCAAACACCACTATTCTTCAACCAAATCTCATCGTTTACCACCAGACACCAGTATTCTCCACCAAACATCATTATTCACCATCAAACACCATCATTCACCATCAAACACCTCTATTCTTCAACCAAATATCATCATTCACCACCAAAGATCAAAGTCTTCATCAAACACCATCATTCACCATCAAACACCTCTATTCTTCAACCAAATATCATCATTCACCACCAAAGATCAAACTCTTCATCAAACGCCATCATTCTCCATAAAACCCCATAAATCTCCAGGAGAAACAGCATTCTCAAACAGCATTTTCCATCAAATGTCAGATTCTCAATCAAACATTATAAACCAAACACCAGCATTTACCATCAAACCTTTTACCATCAAACCATTTACCATCATCATTCATAAACAAACACATCCTAGAAATTCTCAACATACAGCTATGACACACCAACACAAAGATTGGGTTTATGGAATTTAGGTTATACATTCTTTGTGTTTAACTTTCACTACCGATGGTGTGTGTGTGTGTGTGTGTGTGTGTGTGTGTGTGTGTGTGTGTGTGTGTGTGTGTGTGT
>CM042538.1:17330399-17350399 GCA_023630585.1 Cranoglanis bouderius
TTTAGCCAGGTGACATACAACTGACTACAGTACAAACTCAGAGCTTTGAAGTTACTAAAAGTTATTAAAAAGTGCTTCTGCGACAGTGCTGTGGAGTGTGGGTTAAGTTTCTACAACAGTAGCTAGTAGTTCAGCTAGGTTATATTAACCTACTTGTTCTATTACACCATTATTTCAATAGTAACAGCTCATATACAGGGACTTGTACTGCAGAAGCTCCACATAATCATAATAATTATAAACAGATTAATAAAACATTTATTTAACATTTATGGTAGGAGTCTACAGCATCAGCGCTTTGTAATGCTGCGTTCATGGGGCCTTGTAAGTGGTCATTAGCAAGTCATTTCCCATTTCAGGACGTCCGGCTTGCAAAGTGGGGGGAAAAAAAACACGGACACCATTACGAAAGTACATAAAGCTCAAATTTCAGCACAGGAACTACAGCGGACAGTAGAGTGTAGTGTTAGCAAGCTAGCCAAGTTAACGTTTGTGGTAACTCTAATGTTAAGTCATGCTACAGAGAAAAGGGCCATTCGGACGGGACTAGTTTTATATGGGGAGGTGGGGTAATGTAATAACTACCAGAGCTTCTCTGTGATTTTGAGCCGTGTCAGTTATTTTTCTGGACTTTTTTTCCAGACTGCGTGTGCCAGTGCCGCTGAAGATTATAGCGTCTTTTACCTTCTATAAAACCGCCTGTAAAAATAAACCCAGGTTAAACTAATGTTATTTCTAGAATAATATTTCAACTCCTGTGGGAAATGCATTTTCCCAGTATTTTTGCAAGTACGGAGGCACTCGATGATGTGGATTTCTTTCGTTTTAAAACCCAATCCATGGTGTGGTACCTTATTATTATTATTTTTTTTTAGGTAGTCGATACGTTCTCGACATTTAGTCCAGTCACCAAACGCCACCTTTATCGCAAACGTCCCGAAAAATCTCCTCCCAAACGGAATGATTGTGTACCATTTGTTCAAACAGCGTTTGATAACGTCGTTCTCCCCAAGAGATCTCCTCTCGTCCAGTTGCGTTTTTTCTTTTGCTTTGTCGGTGCCACGACGTTGTATTATCAAACACTGAGGTGCAGCACCGTGTTATGTATGAGGCACGGGGCTGCTGTGATTGGTCGTCAGCACGTAAACGATGAAGACACGCCTGTCTCGGCAATTCCTACAGAAACCGCTTATCCCGTGTGAATTGGCGATAAATATCACAGACGTCCGTAGTAACAATTACTTTACAGCTATATGTCCTGAAAACTAATCCCGTCTGAATAGGGCTACCTGAGCCTTCTTCCATACCTGTTAAATAAACATCTCCTTACACAAAGCTTCTCCTTATCAATAATTATATATCAATGTTTTTTTTTTTTTTTTTTTAAATAACATCATGTTGTTGTTTTTTAATCTGATTATTATAAACCTTTGAATACAGTATGTGGTAGAAACGGTATATAGTGCATATCGGAGATTTTTTTTTTTCTTTTGAGCCAGCATTTTAAATAAAGTGCACTTCACTTTAGCAAACTTACTGCTTGTTTATTAAAACTTTTAATAAATGCATATTTTTGTCTCTCGTTAGGCGAGTGTTTGGGCTCTGAAGTGATGCAAAACATCTGACTTAGCACAGAGTGTGTGCGCGCATGTGTGTGTTGCTCGTTAGCGGGCGAATGCTGCATCTCGGCAGCTTCATTAGTGAGTCTGACATTTACTGCTTTATGTTTTATTTCATCTGTTTTTTTTTTTTTCTCTCGTTTTTTTTTTTTTACCTTTCTGAGCGTTACCATGGCAACTTGGGCCTAATCGCAGCACTCAGAACAAGTGGAGTGATTAACGCAACATTTCTTTGTGCAACACACACACACACACACACACACACACACACACACAGAGAGAGAGAGAGAGAGTTGCGTGTGCTGTTTTCTTGTTTTGGTTTTAGTTCAAATTGAACACTTTAGTCAAGCTTTTATTTCTTATTAAAAAGGTTTTGTTAATACTTTATTTCTTAATATTTTTATTCCATACACTGTAGCTTTTTTTTTTTTTTTTTCTGGTAAATGCTTCCCTTTTATACCCACATCTCTCTGTCTCTTCTGTACATCTGTGTATCTTTGTCTCTCCTGAGGTCTTTATTGCATTGTCTCTGCCCTTTCTTTTTCTCTTGCCCCCTTTTCCCACTGTTCTGGTTTTTCCCTTTATTTCTCTCTCTCGCTCTCTCTCTCTCTTTCTGCTTACAATTGAATGCTGTAGTTTGAAGACTGTGATGATGACAAGGGCTGTCTTACTGCTGAAACCTTGACTCTCTGACCTTGGATACAAACAACACACACACACACAGACAGAGAGAGAGAGAGAGAGAGAGAGAGCGCAGTTTAGCAATTGAGAGGAAGGACAAAAATTGACAAGTAAAAACACAAGGTAATTGACCGCCTGAGTGTCTGTACCCTGGGGGTTGAAAAGAAAAACACATTACTGTAGATAAAGGGTGCATGCTGAATGCTTTGAAGGACAAATCCTTATTGAAACTCATTTCAGCAAGTGCCAGTCATTGAGGGGAAAAAAAAAAAATATATAAATATATATATATATATATATATATATATATATATATATATATATTTATTTATTTATTATATATATATATATATATATATATATATATATATATATTATATATATATATATATATATATATATATATATATATATATATATATATATATATATATATATATATATATAGATAGTATATAGTATATAGTATATATATATATATATATATATATATATATATATATATATATATATATATATTTCTGTGATGCAGTATCTCCTTTATACATACCATATATATATATATATATATGGTATGTATAAAGGAGATACTGCATCACAGAAAAACTTACTACTGAATGAATGGTAGAACTTTGTGCTAAGAGCATGCGTGCCAATTAGTGGTCTGTACAAGCCGGTCAGAATTGCCACACGTTTCAGATTGCTACTTTTAATTTGTAAGCAAACAAAAATGGGACATCAAGCTTGAAATTAGGACAAATGTCTAGAAATAGATTTAATAATTTTATATTTGGATTATAATAGGAAATACTGTACATGATGCGGTTGACCATATTTAAGGTATTTCCCCTTGCTGTTATGTCGTTTTAAAAAAAAAATATATATATATTTTTTTAACTCTACAGCTACATTTTTATTCCTCATATAATGTTAATGTAAAACTACAACCATGTCAGTCATGTTCCTGGGTAAAATATAGATTGCTTTTACATACCTTTTTAAATAGCTTAGTACATACACTGATCAGCCATGACATTAAAACCACTGAGAGGTGAAGTGAATAACATTGATTATCTCATTACAGTGGCACGTGTCAAGGGGTGGGATATATTAGGCAGCAAGTGAACAGTCAGCTCTCAAAGTCGATGTGTTGGAAGCAGGAAAAATGGGCAAGCGTAAGGATGTGAGTGACCCTGACAAGGGCCAAATTGTGATGGCTAGATGGCAGGTCTTGTGGGGTGTTCCCGGTATGCAGTGGTTAGTACCTACCAAAAGTGGTCCAAGGAAGGACAACCGGTGAACCGGCGACAGGGTCATGGGCACCCAAGGCTCACTGATACATGTGGAGACAGAAGGCTAGCCCGTCTGGTCCGATCCCACAGAACAGCTACTGTAGCACAAATTGCTGAAAACGTTAATGCTGGCTATGATAAAATGGTGTCAGAACACACAGTGCATCACAGCTTGCTGTGTATGGAGCTACGTAACTGCAGACCGGTCAGAGTGCCCATGCTGACCCCTGTCCATCGCCGAAAGCATCAACAATAGGCACATGAACATCAGAACTGGACCATGGAGCAATGGAAGATGGTGGCCTGGTCTGATGAATCATGTTTTCTTTTACATCATGTAGACGGCCGGGTGCGTGTGTGTCACTTATCTGGGGAAGAGATGGCACCAGGATGCACTATGGGAAGAAGGCAAGCTGAGGGAGGCAGTGTGATGCTCTGGGTGATGTTCTGCTAGGAAACCATTCATGTAGATGTTACTTTGACACGTACCACCTACCTAAACATTATTGCAGACCAAGTACACGCCTTCATGGCAACGGTATTCCCTAATGACATTGGCCTCTTTCAGCAGGATAATGCGCCCTGACACACTGCAAAAATTGTTCAGGAATGGTTTGAGGTCATGACAAAGAGTTCAAGGTGTTGACTTGGCCTCCAAATTCCCCGGATCTCACTCCGATCGAGCATCTGTGGGATGTGCTGGACAAACAAGTCCGATCCACCGATCCAAACAAGTCCGGCCCCGCCTCGCAACGTACAGGACTTAAAGGATCGGCTGCTAACGTCTTGGTGCCAGATACCACAGCACACCTTCAGCTGGTCAGAGCTGTTTTCGAGTCACAAGGGGGACCTACACATTTTATTATTTATATTAGGCAGGTGGATTTAATGTTATGGCTGATCAGTGTATAATGCATACTCCAGAAAGTATGTGTAACATGAAAGCTATTGAGTTTTTAGTCAGATGCTGTACTGTAGTCAGTCTTCTGTCACCTGGCTAAAGGACACTAAGCAAACAATATTTTGATATAGAATCATTTTGATTTCTCAGTGCTAAATCTGGCATGCCTGCAGTGCATTATGGGAATCCTTTCACCGCTGACACAGCACCATATGAAGATGTGAAAATAATGACTATCAAGACGTCTCATTAAAACAGCATTTAAGCGATCCCGTGTTAGAAACATTTCTAAAATGGCTGGGGTTCTAGCTGGAATAGAGTCATGCATGAGAAAAGCTGAAAAATGACAGGATAGAAGCAAGAGAGATAAAGAATAAGACAGAGGCAGGAAATGGAGGAGAAACGAGATGCCGTGCTTGCCACGCTGAGCTGAATAACTCGTTTCTGGTTCTGCAATAAGCTTAATTAGGATCAGGGTGATTTTGCTGATGACTGGTATTAAAACATCACCTGTCGTCACACACAGAGAACGAGGAAGCAGCTGTCAAACAAGCAGACGAGTGCGGCTGCTCATGTGATTAAGGAAAAAAAAAAAAAAAAGATCACACTGTTTTTGGCCACCACATGCGCACGCACGCATGCTTGTCAGTGCTCTCAGCTGCGCATTTTTTAAACTGAGCAAATTACACGTTGTCTACTTCCCCAGCTGCCTTTCAGTGTGCTTTGTGTGTGTGTGTGTGTGTGTGTGTGTGTGTGTGTTTGCACATGAAGAAGAGAGAAAGAGATTCTCAGTCAGATCATAATTAGCAGTATTTCGATTTATTTTGCCTGTATGGGTCTCCTGCTCAGTTGAGTGGAACTGCCTGGGTTTTGCGCTAACGATGCAACGGGCTGGTTAACCAGCGAGAATGTGTCTTCTAAAGTCTTCTTTACTCCTTTTATCCAGAACACACACCAAAGTTCTCCACTAAAAACCCACATTCTTTATCGTACATTGTTCTACAACAGAAAAACATTATACACCGCCAGTCTACATAGCTAGTGCGTCCGTTTGGAAAGTGTAGTTTACCCCGAGCTTTTAATTACATCAAGGTGATATTTAACAAAAAGCGTTTTAACTTGGATCTCCTCTGTAACGTGTACATTTCTTTTATAGTTGGTTTGGTTAGCTAATGACTAAGCAGCTGTCTATATCAGAACCATGTAGTTTAAATGAAAGGAAAACAGTTATGCTGTGAGTGCTAACTTCCTGATAGGCTGATACATGAAATGTACTAGCGAATCTAGCAAATCTAGCTAGCATGTTTATGTAAAAGATGTATAATTGGAGTGCAGGCCATTATTCATCATCAAGCACCATCATTCACCATTAAACACCAAACACCATGACGTGTGTCTCTGTAATATTCAAAGACCTAAAAAGCCAACTGAAGTGAGTGACACATGATACATGACAGACATGTTTGTTTGGTCAGTTTGTTGTCCTGCATGCCGTCTTGTAATTATATTAAAACCCCCATATCCGCTGTTTCAGACACCGCGGTTTCACTTGAAAATTGAACAGAAAATTCCAGAAATGCATTAAACATTCATAATTGAAATAGCATGCCGTTCTGAGTAACGTGATGAAATCTCGTGTGATCATCCCTTTGTCCAGCTTATCCACGCCGTATACGATACCCACCCGTAATTCATTTAGTAGCCGTCTCGGTTATCAGATCAACTCTCACTGTATCACTGTGCTTGTGTTCAAGTATCCCTTATTTTGCTTAATAATGGCCCCAAAGCGCAAGAGTAGTGATGCTGGCAAATTGTATTTGCCAAAGAGAAGACAAGTAAAGTGCTTCCTTTAAGTGAAAAGGTGAAAATTCGTGATTTAATAAGGAAGGGGAAAAAAATCATATGCTGAGGTTGCTAGGATGCATGTTATGAACAAACCGTGAAATTGTGAAAAAAGAAAATTACATTTGTGCTATTATTAAACTTTATCATAGGTATGTACAGTGTATAGTGTTCGCTACTATCCGCGGTTTCAGGCATCCGCTGGGGGCTTGGAACCTACCACCCTGCGTATACGGGGGTCCTACTGTATCATACAGTATACAGCGAAGCCAGCATCTATGTTTTTGGTAGGAACTAAAAGGAGATTCACTGAAGAGGAAAGGGCGAGGGATGCGAACAATGTAGAATTTCCACTTGTAGTGGCTACTTAGTTTCACTCTGACTTTATCCTAGTGAACTCTGACCTGTGAATAGGCAAATCGGGTTCTTGTAAGCCAATAGAGAACAAGAAGGTGGGACAGTGGTGTATTTAGGTCGGTTAAAAGAAGAAGAAAAAAAGACTTTCCTATTTTGTTTGATAACTTGTTTTAATTTGCGTGATATTTTTCCTTCATTCAAGGCAGTTGGACATGAACTGGACTTCACACCGGACTGCACGTGCACTAATGTTATTACGACTTCGTCCACGTTAATCCAGAGAAATTTGAAAACGCGTCTCTTTCTCTACATTTTGTCCTTTTGTCTAGCAAAAACAGAGCTTTTTGTAGAAAACGGAGATATTCAATAGTCAGTCCCTCCAGGATTTTGCGATCGCAGAAATGAACTCAGAATCAAGGAAACGCCGAGGTATTCGGAGGAGCTTGCAATTTTTCAAAATTACAGCAGATTTTCCGCAGGTTTGGGCCAAGACGTATCATGTGACATCATCACAACGCGCATTCAGCCAAAGCCCTCTTCGATTCACGTGCGTCGAACATGAGTACAGCGAAAAGGTCTCATTTAACAACAAACGTCACTGCGAAAGACCATTTCGTGCATTTGCAATTGTGCCAATCCTCCGCAAAAAACCCCACAAAACTCAGCAGATTGATAAAAGCCGCAGCAAAATCAACCATTTTTGGCTGCAACGATCACAAAAAAACTGTGCGAAATCCTGTACGGACTGAAAAATGACGACGTATTATTTTTAGTCATGAGACGCAGTCATGTGTCCCTTTAAAAGCAAAACAAACAAGATGGTGGATGATGATGTACTGCAGTTGTTGTGCTGCTATCCAGTTTGAGATCCAGTTAAAGATTAATGTCACCTTGTACAACCTTCATTTTGGATTTTTTTCAACTCGGCGACATCAATTCAAAGAGACGAGAGGAAATAAAATAAATGGCTGACGGAAATGACTCTATTTATTTATTTATTTTTTAACATTTTTACTCATGCACAGTATAGGGATGTAAGCATTTTCAGACGTTTCGGTGTGGACGAGCAATTTATGGAAAAAGTTTGAACGCAGCAGTGTAGGCGAAGAGTGTTTTAAAATGAAAAGGCAGTTTTCAGATCCATCCGGATTAATGTGGACGTAGCCTATGCTAGTATAAAGTAAGCTTATAGACTCAGCTGGTTGCTTATAAACCCAAACATTTCTGCAGACTGCAGCTAGTTTATCATTTACGCTGTTAGCACGGAGCTGTCTATACCATTTGTTGTTTTTTTTGTTGGTTTTTTTTTTTTTTGTCTCTCTGGCAGTTGTGCTGGCACCTCTGTAATATATCGTAGAATCATGTTTGGAAATGATATTTGTAGCCTGTGTTGAACTGAGAATCTAGACATCTTCAAAGCCCACTGAGATGATTTAAATGCAATAAATATAGATTTACTGTGGATTAAAAAGGCCTCACCTCTCAGCTCGTTTAATAAGGGAACAAAAAAAAGAACGAGGGATAGAGAGAGATAAAGTGTGTTTTTCTTGCTAAGCCTTGAGGTGGTCACGGTGCTGTTTCAAGCCAGGGTGTCCTTTATAACTGTAAAACACACACACACACACACACACACACACACACACACACACACACACACACTCCAGAGGGCCACAGGGTGATAGAAAGTCTAGTTAAGCCATTAAGGCAGACAATTGGCTCAAATTGAGAGGGAGATGGAGAGAATGAATGTGTGCGTGAGAGAGAGAGAGAGAGAGAGAGAGAGAGAGAGAGAGAGAGAGACAAAAAGAGAAGGATGAAGAGAATGCGGAGGCAGGAGAGGATCCACTTGACAATTTAATCTGAGCCCCAGGACTTGCACACTTACACACACACACACTCATACACACACTGTAATTTCTCATCACCTAATCAGGAGAGAAAGTATAAATGTGTGTGAAAGAGAGAAAAAGGTGCTTCATATATCAGCAGCAAGCTTTTATCTACACCCATCAACTGCAGTGTGTGTGTGTGTGTGTGTGTATGTGTGTGTGTGTGTGTGTGTGTGTGTGTGGTGTATGGTTCCTGCTACATCCTGTGACTTGTGCCTTTGTCTTCCTGGAGTTGGACGCCATGAGCAAAACAATTAGCAATTGTGAGTGTGACAAGCGAGCAAACACACACACACACACACTCAGCACCCTGACACTCGCTGTCCCCTCTGTGCATGCTGGGTTGGTAGGGTTGGTAATAGCTCCCGTGGCGGTGTGTGATGCTCGTTCCTGCCGCCGTTATTGCTACCGATTGGCGTTGAGCAGGCGCTCTTTCGCCGTGGTAACTTCAGACCATATTATTGGGCCAGCAGTTGCCGTGGGGAACCGTTTTATTGGGCGATGGCGTTTAAACCGTTTAAGGATTTTGGCGTTTCGGCCGAGAGAATCGGCTCCTTCTGTAAGAGGTGGATGAACCGGGTGCAGAGGTCTGTGTTCTCTCACAATTTTTTAAAACTTGTACCTTCTTTGTTGGTGATTCTGACTCGTTATCTCCATCCTTCTTTCTCTTGGTGCCAAATCAGACATGTTCTTTGGAGAGGAGAGCACCTCACACAAATTTTTCTCTCAGCAGTAAGCAAAATATTCAAATCCTCTCTCTGTGTTTGCGTCTATTGTTAGTTTTTTGTTCACTTTCTCTTTCTTTCTTTCTTTCTTTCTTTCTTTCTTTCTTTCTTTCTTTCTTCTATTACGCTACAGTTAGATCTATGGTTAGCCTATATGCTAAAGAAGTACTGTTTTTCTGCTGGGTGTGGAGGCCTCGTGCCAACGTGGCATCCATTACCAATCATTCCCGCTTTTATTCTTTCTTACATTCGAAAACATATCTTTGTTAATGGCCGTCCTTTCTTTCCTTTTGGACTCAACATAAAGTAGTCTGAAAAAAAAGAAAAAGAAAAATGTATTTGAAATTTTCAAAACAATAAGAACGTGTATAAGCAAGCAGTGTCAATCAAATGTTCTGGTCGTCATTATTTTCCTTTTTTTTTTTTTTTGTCTTTTAAATGACTGTCGGTCGTTGTGGTGTAGATAAAAATATAATTAACAAAATGGCAGCTGTACGTGGGGGAAAAAAATCCACCGTCATCTAGTGGACAGATAATACAGAGTACTCAGATACTCTGTGTTATACCGTAACTCAGCCCTGGGATTCACACAGTAATGCATATATGTAACCGAAACGTTTTGAAAAGGAAAAAGAAAGAAATGAGAAAAAGTGCTGTGTCACTCTTCATCTGTTCAACTACTCTCCATCATATATACAGCCATGTGAAAAAATAAGTACACCCCATGGAAATTGTTGGCTTTTTTGACATATTTGGACCAGCAAACATTTGATCCTCTTTGAAGCAGTAATAAAGTTGAATATACTTGAACAAAACCACAAGGAAAATGAGCTTTTATTGAACAGAAATATCAATAGATGTGATATTCTTCTGTGGAAAAAGTAAGTACACCCTTGGCCGCAGAAGCTAGTATTGTCCCCTTTAGCAGAAATAACTTGTGAAAATGTCTACGAAATGTCATTTCATGTGTCATTTGATAGAGTGTATCACCTTTATTAATAGGCTCTGGTTCAAAGAGGATCAAATGTTTGCTTGTCCAAATAAGTCAAAAAAGCCAACAGTTTCCATGGGGTGTACTTATTCCCCCCCCCCCACATGACTGTATATATAGATGTAGATATTTTGGGAATGCACCAAGAAAGTGAAACCGATACACTGATCCTTTTCCCTTCTCTATTCCTCTATCTGTATCTATTTGTGTCTGCAGTTCTTACTTTAGCTCTCTGTCAGTCTCAGTGTCATTCTTGCTCTATCCCCATATCTTATTCCTTTCTCTGTGGTTCCTTTTTTTTTAAGCTACTGAGTATTTTGGCAAAAGTGCCAACAAACACAATACAGCTGAGGTCAAAAATTATACATACGCCTTGCAGAATCTGCAAAATGTTATTAAAAAAAATGATAATACTTAAGAGGGATCATAAAAATGGCATTTAGTTTTTTATTTAGTACTGTAAGCTATTTCACATAACAGATGGTTACATATAGTCCACAAGACACAATAATAACTGAATTTACACAAATAAACCAGTTCAAATGTTTACATGCGCCTGATTCTTAGTACTGTGTGTTGTTACCTGGATGATCAACGACTGTTGTTATGTTTTGTGAGGGACTCGTACACAACTATTACAAGAGGTACAAACATTCACTGATGCTCAAGAAGGCAACATGATACGTTAAGAGCCAGGGGGGTGTAAACTTTTTAACAGGATGATCCGTGTAAATATTTTCTGCAAATATTATCTAGCTACATTACAGTATGTTGACCAAATAAGACTATTTATCTGAGAATTTTAAGCAAGTAAGGCGACTCATTCCTAGTGGAAAAAATGAAATGTAATGTCAGGCAGCATTTGAAACAGATAACAAAAATACCTTCTGTTGTGTGACATACAATAACTTAAAGAAAAATACCTTCACTGGAACAGAAATCAAAGCATGTCTATGGAGGACACTTTTATTAGTGTTTACTAGTGTGCACTCTGTCGCATATCTGTCTCTCTAAAATGAATATCTAAGTCTGTGATATCTTCACACCTGCGAGGTCATGAGACTGACATGACTCCTGGGTCTGGATGTGTGAATTGGTGTGAAACTGGTGGGATGAACATGTTAGGACAATGTTCTGAACTGTACGATAGGTAGTGTCACAGATCTTCTCTGTTCTGAAACGCTTGTTGCAGATTGCTTTCTTCTTTCACTCGTTCACGACGTCCTTAAATGAACGATTTCGGGTTTTTTTCTGTTAACATTCCGCCAGTTTTAGCGCAACAGCAGTGAATATATAATGAACACATCCATTCGCCTGTTAGACTGTAAATAATGCACGCTCTGAACCCATCATGATCCTGTCCGGTACCATTTAATTTGTAATTATTAAAGATGATAATGGATAGATATTAAAGATGAAAATAAATGGTGCAGCTATTTGATTATGGCAGGAAATGAATTGAGAGTAAATTATATGCAGAATTGATAAAATTCTATGTGCTCATTAAATGTGTGTCGATTCATAAGAACATGTTTGCTGTGGAATTACTGATCAAAATCTCCAACATTGCCAAAGAAGACCATACTATTCTCTGTCATATTATACCACATACCTGATTTATGAAGATGCTCTGTGCAGGTTCTGGTTTTGACTTGAAAGCGATGCTTTGGTAAAATCAGCCCGAATTTACTGCAGAGCCTCCTGACATTTTGGAGACATCACACACACACACACACACACACACACTTCATGCTGACCTTTGAAGCTCTCTGAATCGCTGCTGAAGACACTTTTGATCAAAGTTGTAGTCAGCCAGCCAAGTGGGTCTGCACTGAAATGAATTTGCAGGAATTTTTCAATTACTGCTCCTGTTATTCTTTTATTCTTTCTCACTCACTTTCAACATCTCCCTCCTCTTTCTTTATCTTTTATGAATCTTTTTTTTTTCTCTCCACTGAATTCAGTATCATTCAGTAGCCATCATCATCATGACTGGTAAAAGATTGATAATCCCCCCCCCCTCTCTCTTTCTCTCTGTCCAGTAACGGCACAGCTGGGAAGATGAACGGAGCTCTGGAGCATTCGGATCAGCCCGATCCAGACGCGATTAAGATGTTCGTGGGTCAGATCCCTCGCTCCTGGTCTGAGAAGGAGCTGAAGGAGCTGTTCGAACCGTACGGGGCCGTCTATCAGATTAACATCCTGAGAGACCGCAGTCAAAACCCACCACAGAGCAAAGGTACAAAAACACACACATACACACATTGTCCTTGACAAATAATTATATCTCAAATATGCATACAGTGCTGTGAAAAAGTATTTGATTTCTTCTGTTTTTGTGTATATCTCATACTAAATTGTTTCAGAAATGAAAACAAAATCTAAGATAAAACAAAGGCAACCTGAGTAAACACAAAATACAGTTTTTAAATGATAATGTTTTTTATTAAGCAAGAAACTTATCCAACACCAACTGGATCTGTGTGAAAATGTATTTGCCCCCGTAGTTACTAATCTATGAAACTGCATTCATAATGGGGTTCAGCTGGACTAGACACAACCGGGCCTGTTTACTTTTTCAACAGCATGAAGTTGGTTAAAAGGTCTTACCCAGTAACACACTGTGCCAAAATTGAAAGAAATTCCTGAAATGATGAGGAAGAAGGTGATTGAAATACATCAGTCTGGGAAGGGTTACAAAGCTATTTCAAAGGCTCTGGGACGCCAAAGAACCACAGTGAGAGCCATTATCTCCAAATGGAAAAACTCTATGAAACAATCCTAAATGTCGGGCAAGAAGGAGGCGGGAACCAGCTGAACATAAACATAAAGTTTAATAATAAACAAAACTCAAACAGAACAGAAAACACACAAACGTAACACAAAGCTCATGTGCGTCTCTCTCTCTCTCTCTCTCTCTCTCTCTCTCTCGCTCACTGACGCTTCCAGCTGCTCCTTTATCTCTCTCGGCCACTGATTAGCCAAATCAATGCCAGGTATGCATCCTCACAACCTGGATTCTCCCTCCTCCTCGTCACACTTGGCACAGTAGTGAACCTTCCCAGAAGTGGCCAACCTTCCAAAATTCTTCCAAGAGCACAGCAACGACTCATCCAGCAAGTCACAAAAGAGCCAAGGACAACATCAAAGGAACTACAGGCCTCTCTTGCATCAATAAAGGTCACTGTTCACGACTCCACTATCAGAAAGACACTGGGGGAAAATGGCATCCATGGAAGAGTGGTGAGGTGAAAACCACTGCTAACCCAGAAGAACATTAAGGCTCATCTGAATTTTGCCAAAACACACCTTGATGATTCTCAAACCTTTTGGGAGAATGTTCTGTGGACTGATGAGTCAAAAGTGGAACTGTTTGGAAGACAGGGGTCCCGTTACATCTGGCGTAAACCAAACACAGAGTTCCACAAAAAGAATATCATACCTACAGTCAAGCATTGTGGTGGAAGTGTGATGGTGTGGGGATGCTTTGCTGCTTCAGGGCCTGGGCAACTTGCAGTGATTGAGGGAAACATGAATTCTGCTCTCTACCAGAAAATCCTAAAGGAGAATTTCTGGTCTTCAGTCTATAAGTTGAAACTCAAGCACAACTGGATTATGCAGCAAGACAATGATCCAAAGCATAGGAGTAAGTCCACCTCTGAATGGCTCAAAAAAAGCAAAATTAAAGTTTTGGAGTGGCCTAGTCAAAGACTTGAACCAATTGAGATGCTGTGGCAGGACCTTAAACGGGCAGTTAATGCTCGAAAACCCTCCAGTGTGGCTGAACTAAAGCAGTTCTGCAAAGAAGAGTGGGCCAAAATTCCACCACAGCGCTATGAAAGTCTGATCTCCAGTTATTGGAAGCGTTTGGTTGCAGTTATTGCTAATAAAGTTGGCACAACCGGATTTTAAGTTTAAGGGGGCAATTAAATTTTTTTTTTTTTTTTTTTTTTTTTTACTTCAATATTTTTTTACCTCAGTATTGTGTGTTTACTCAGGTTGCCTTTGTTTTATGTTGTATATAGTTTGAAGATCTAAAACTATTTAGTATGAGATATTGTCAGAGATTGAGTGGAAATGGATGCAATCACAGGTAAGAGATGCAGTTTATTAGAAAAAAAACAAGCAGACAATCCAAAAGGTGATGCAGAATCAAATATCAAAAAACCGGCAAAGGGTCAGGCGATGAACAAAAAGACTGAACTGGGCAAGGCAAAAACTCACAGAAACACTGGACAGAAAAAGGGTCAAAAACAGTAGAATCAATCACGATCAATGAGGCTTGGTAAGGACGGACCACAAGGTAACTGATTGAACCCAGGTGTGCTGTGTTAGAAGTTAGGTGATTGCGAGCGGGGTGTGTGTGTGTTCTGGGTATTGGAGTCCGTGGCGGCCATATTTGTAGGCCGCTGTGCTTGCTGGGAAGTTGAGTTCATGACAGGCTATGACATGAGAGATATACACAAAAACAGAAGAAATCAGGATGGGGGAAAATACTCTTTCACAGCACTGTATATCAAATAATTATTGTGTGGATTATCACATGATTTCCCTTCATTTAATAATAACCTCTGTTAAGCATTTATTTTTCATTTTGAACTTTTTAATTCATGTTTATGAAAGATTTACCATGAAGTAGTAACAGTTCATGATACCAACATAAACCGAGGCCAGAAATGTGTGTTTGTGTTTAAAAGCTATATGATTGAAACAGTCAAAAATTTCACTAGTAATTAGCCAATAATTAGTGCATATTTTTAATATGTCAGATTTGTTCACGCTTGTTGAAAGGGGTCAGTCACGTGCTCCCTGTGTTTCAGCCCCATGTTACTCTCAGCTGAAGTAAATTTTAGTAAAAATTTTGTTAGTTTATTTAATAATCTGTAATTAAGATCTAAAAGTTATACATATGGATGGACATGTTGTTTCCATTACGAGTTTTCACTGGTGGGACTGGCAGGGGGGCATGTCTGAAGGAAGCCGCTATTTCCTGTTAGCTAGTTTTGCTGACTCATGCAGCCATCTTTAACCCTAGATGTGTTTTATAATCCTGCGTTCTCTAATACCAAATATGAACTGCGGTGATTTCTTTAATGTGGAGTAAAGGCAGCATGAGTGTGTGTGCACGTGTATATGTGTCTGTTTGTGTATGTGTTTTGCTTCGTGTTTTCGTCTAGTGTTAGAGAACAACACAGAAGGGCAGTGACGGACTCTGCAATGTTCCAGTCCATGAGCTACTTAGTGGCCGTCAGTGTCGTAAGCGTTATCAGGAAGCCGACGTGCCCTGATACACCAGACCTTAGAGATCTGGGGGATTTTTTTAATTTATTTATTTTTTATTTTTTTAAACAATTCCTGCTTGCTGTTTTTCTCTAAGCTAATACAGTATTATGCTAGTATGCTATCGTATTGCCATGTGAACAACTCAATCATTAGCTCTCCTGATTCGAGATAAAGAGGAAGCTACTTTTTCTTATTCTTGTGACATATGTGAGGCCATCTGTCCAGCAGCTTAAGCTAGGCCGGAATTGGATCATGTAACAGGACAATGACCATGTTTACACGCACATCAAATTCCGTTTAAGGTCTACATTCGGGTTGCAGCCATATTCCGAATACGATGTTTATATGCGTACAGGCATCGGAATATTCCTGTATACATGGTTGATGTAAGTATGCCTGAGTTGCCGTTCCTAAATACCTAGCCTACAGATTTAACGCCCACAATTCCTTGCGGACTGAGCATGCGCATATATCTCCTTTCAGTGGATTTAGTGGATTTGAATAAGGTGTTTACATACAACACATTTCCGATTAAAACAGGCATTGCCTTAATCTGCATCGGGCAATCGGATTGCGGCGTTTACTTGACTCAATACTAAATAGAATTTTGCCAAATTCGGATTAATATCAGAATATTGATGTGCATGTCAACGTATTCAATGATCCCAGGCACACCAGCAAATCGACATCTGAATATCTGAACATCTGAAGAAAAAAATCTGGGTGTTGGACTGGCAAAGTGCAGACCTCAACCCCATTGAGATGCTGTGGCTGGATCTTAAGAGCGCCGTGCATAAATGAACGCCTTCAAACTGAACCAAAAATTTCTCCATAACGATGTGAGAGACTGATAAACTCGTACAGAAAACATTAACTCCAAGTTATTGCTGCTATAGGTGGTTCTACATGTTATTAAATGATAGGGTGTACTTATTTTTTTCCCCACCTGGTTTCTGAATGCTGGTTTACTTTTTTTTTTTTGGTAATGGTAATGACTACATATTGAATTCTGTTGTGTGTTCATCTTGTCAGCTGTGGCTATTTGTTTGTTTATAGAAGTTGGTGAGGACCACGCAATCGTTATTTAGGCCCTGAACATAGAATTAAAAAGGTAGAATTGAAAAAGGGTGTACTTTCTTTTTCTCCATGATATGTATATGTGTTTTGAGGCAGGGCCTTTGGTGACGCTGTAATCAGAAATATGACCATAGAGACCCTTAGAGTCTCCTTCTTGTGTCCTATCGGAGGAACCATTAAATACTGTAGCTGAGGGAATAAAGATATTTGACTTGATGCTCTTTCAGGTTTCTTCCACCTCACTGAGTCGATTCTCACAGGGTTTAAATCATATTGATCAATCCCAATTAAACGCTGTTAGGATCAGTCCCGGCGTGATTACAGATTACTCACAGCAGTGAATGTGAAGGTGTTCTATTGAACCTTAAGCAGTAAATAAATGCAGCTTGCAATGTTTTTGTAGGCTTGAGTAGAGATAATCATTAGCAATGAATATTCTCTCTGTCTTGCTCTTTCTCACTCACTCACACACACACACAGCTCATACTGCGCTCGTGTTTGCCACTTGTGAAGTCTTGTTTCTGTTCAGTGTAATTTGCACATTAAAAGGGCACTGTCTTGTGAATTTATGTGACCAGTCACTGTCATGTTACGTCTGTTGTTCGCTGTGGAGATTCTCTGAGACAGAAGGATTATAAAAAGCGGTCTGATATTAATCACTGTAGTTCCACACTTTATAGATTATGTCTGTTATGCATCAGGTGGCAAAGAAACCAAGTCGGTGACGTTTGTACGACTGACAAAACAGCAGGCCGCTGCAGGAAGTGACATCATTACGTAGAGATTTCTTATATAGCAAAATGTCGATTTAACGTGAAGTTCACAAACATTTTGAACACAAATGCAGAGACAAAAAAGGTTTCCTTTTAGTTGCTGAGGTTAGGGTTAGATTTACAGTTGAGGGCACAAGTTTACATACGCCTTGAAGAATCTGCAAAATGTTAATAATTACAAATATAATAATAGTAATAAGAGGGGTCATAAAAATGGCATTTAGTCTTTTATTTAGTACAGTAGTACAGTGTTATTTCACATAACCGATGTTTACATGTAGTCCACAAGACACAATAATAACTGAATTTGCACAAATGAACCAGTTCAGAAGTTTACATACACTTCATTCCTAATACTGTGTGTTGTTACCTGGATGATCAGCGACTGTTTTTATGTTTTGTGATAGTTGTTCATGAGTCCCTTGTTTGTCCTGAGCAGTTAAACTGCCCACTGTTCTTCAGAAAAATCCTCCAGGTCCTGCACATTCTTTGCTTTTCCAGCATCTTCTGCATATTTGATCCCTTTCCAACAGTGGACTATATGATGCTGAGATCCATCTTTTCACACTGAGGACAACTGAGGGACTCGAACACAACTATTACAAAAGGTGCAAACATTCACTGATGCTTAAGAAGGCAACACGATACATTAAGAGCCGGGGGGGGGGTGTAAACATTTGAACAGGATGATCAGTGTATATTGTTATTATTATGTTTAAAGATCTTATTTTCTTCATTTAGTACTGCCCTTCAGAAGCTACATAAGATATTTACATATTTCCCAGAAGAAGGAAAAAAAGGGTTGGAACTACTCAGCTAATAGTGTGTGTGTGCGTGCGCACGTGTGTGTGTTGGTGTGGGGGAGCATGTGTGAAGGCGGCTATAATGAAGACATAGAGTATAAATTTACCCAGAGGAGAGAAGCGTAAATTGTTTATCTGAGCTGGACTGCAATTTAAAATGCGCAAACACACACACACACAAACACACACACACACACACACACACACACACACACACACACACGGAGAACAGGTCGCCGTCTTGTCAATTGATTGATCTGAGATCGGAGCAGTGCAGCTGTGTGTCTATGCAAAAGATGTATTCCTCTCTGCCTTTGAAGTGCATAATAGACACACACACACACACACATGCAAAAATAGGGTGAATAAATGGTATAGTGTGAGCTTTTCCGTCTCTCGATGTTGAACGGTACAGGTGTGTGTGTGTATGTGTCTTGCATCTTCGAAAGTCTGGTAGAGGCCCATTATGCTAATGTATTAAAATGTATTCTCATTTACCCTGTGTGTGTGTGTGTGTGTGTGTGTGTGTGTGTGTGTGTGTGTGTGTGTGTGTGTGTGTGTGTGTGTGTGTGAGCATGTTTATATATCTTGGTGGGGACCAAATTTCCAAGGAATATCTGAAATTTGGCTGGTTTCACAAAAACTTTATAAAAGCAGCTTTTATTAAAAAAAACATTGCTTTGTTTACTGAGTTTAAAGCTTAGCTTCATTAATAGTTATGACAATGGAAGGTCCTTGTGTGTGTGTGTGTGTGTGTGTGTGTGTGTGTGTGTGTGTGTGTGTGTGCATGTGTGAATATCTTGGAGACTGTATTTATGTCTCTACAGTATGTTAGATTTCTCTGAGACAGGCTATGTTCGGCTCAGCAGGGTGTGTTTTATCAATCAAGGAGTAAGACAGATCAAGACAGTCTTGTTCATTTAAAGCACGGCCACTCCAGACTTTCTTTGCCGAGGTGGTGTGATTTTGAAAGGAAAACATTGATTCAGTTAGACGAGCAATATTAAGAAGACAATAAGGTTGGTGCAACTACTAGCAGCTCCTCCATTTCAAAGTTTAAAGTTCTAGTTCTAGTAGTCCTAGACCACTATCAGATGTGACTTCCTTCCTCTGCATTCCTGCATCCTTTAACATTTCAAGTCATTCATCATTTTATTCGAGTTAAAATGCAGAAAGGGTACCTGGAAGTCAGATGTCATCAATTAGATTTGATCTGAAGCCAAATTCTCAAACACTGTTCAGTCCACCCTGAAACCCCTCCAAGCTAGTGCTGCATTCCACTTAACCTGGAAGTGCTAAGTTGGAGCTCGGAATGACGTCCCTTTTGACCTCTGTGGATTCGAGGTACGAAGGTGGAGAAAAAAAACATGCAAGTCTCCATGTTCGTCTTTTGTTAGCAACAAGCTAAATGAAACTACAGGGTGTCCCAGAAGTCTCCATACATAGGGGACTATGCATATACTGTGTGTGTGTGTGTGTGTGTGTGTGTGTGTGTGTGTGTATATATATATATATATCTCCATCCATCTATCCATTTTTGTACCGCTTATCCTACACAGGGTCATGGGGATCCTGGAGCCTATCCCAGGGGACTCGGGGCACAAGGCAGGGGACACCCAACCCATTGCAGGGCTCAATCTCACACACATTCACACACACATTCACACACTTCGGACAATTTAAAGATTCCATTCAGCCTACAAAACATGTCTTTGGACTGGGGGAGGAAACCCCTGAAGCACAGTGAGAACATGCAAGTGCCAAGCA
>CM042538.1:17355399-17400399 GCA_023630585.1 Cranoglanis bouderius
TACAAAGTGCTGACGTTGGACACTGACTCATTCTAAAACCTCACATAAAACCTCACCAGATAGTACTCTAATGAGATGTAAAAGTAATCAACACCTTCTGACCAATCAGAACCAAGCATTCAAAATCCGTTTGGTATAAGAGGTCAGTAGTAGAAATTGATAGGAAATGTTTGATGTGTAAAGAGTTAAAAGTTCAGTCCTGACTTTACGCTTTAATGGCATGTGCCACTGTTTATTTGTATTTTAGTGTGTTTAGAATGTAACATCAGACAGTTTCAGTGATCTTTTACAAATCAGAAACAAATAAGTACCCTCACTGACACAAGCACACTATACTGTATCTGTCATAGCCTCTTATGTAATCAAGAATATAACATAATTATTCATCTTGATTATGATAATTATTCCTGTCTGTATATGTATTTGTTTATTTATGTACTTTTACGTTCTGGATAATGATGGTGGGAAACTTTAGGCACTTTGCGATCCGATCTGATTCCGATTCTGGGAGTCACGATCCGATTCCAAAACGATTACTGATATACATTTTTTCCTAATGAATTCTTCTGCGGTGAAAAATACATCAACTTTACATTTTAACCAAAATTGGAGTTTCTATACTTTTTGTTTATATGGAATCTCTGTTTGACAGTATTGCCATCTTAAAAATGAATTGAACGCAGAATCGATTCTGAATTTTTGAGAATTGATTCAGAATCGTTAGAGAAAGAATTGCGATGCATCGATTTTTTTTTTCTCCCACCCTTACTAGGTAGTGGGGTTAAGGTAATATGTACGTCATGGCAGGGGGCGGGGGGTAAGACAAATGTTTGGATGAGGAATATAGTCTTTTGACCACTCCGTTGTTGGTGAGAATATTTTTGTTCCCGTTGGATCATGAAACGAACTTACAGACATGATTGATTTACATTTTTTTACTTGGATTAATAAATGTATGCATGTTTAAAAGACGTTTACGTGTGGATTTGAAGTGCGTTTCAAAAGAAAAGCCACCGATTTCTCATTCCATGGCCTAACATGAAAGGCCGCTACAGTATCACCTTGCTCAAAATGTACAGTCAGGTTGAGTCAAGACAAATCAATAAAACAGGCAAGTTACACTAGATACACATGAACTGCAACCTTGGAGAGTAAGGAAAATGGAAACCAAGTGGAACCTCTTGGCCAAGTACTCGAATTCATGTTCTTACCCAAGAAAAAAAAAAAATCCTTATACTGTTCAGGTTTAGGGATTCTACTTGGAACCGTTTCTGGAAAAGAAAACATGTTATATAAGTTACTGTATGCTAGAGGGACAAACTACAAAAAAAAGGCATTTAGGGTGCTTGATGGAGTGTGTAGAACATGTTCAGTCCAATCACTTTTTATGTGCGAGCTATGATGTCACGCTCAGTTAAGCCTGTATGTTTCTAAGGAGGCAGCGGATATCTCTGATCTCAGATGAGCTCTGTGTGCCGTACACTTCCTGCTCGAGTCTTTAGATAATCTCATCTTATAGGGCAGCTTAGAAACCGAACACGTCAACACGGTCGATGGCTTTGTAGATGTTGATATGACTGTAAGTTGTTCCTTTGTCATTTGGTGCGACCGATATGTTTGTGATTTGGATGTGAGCTTTGTGTGCTGCTTTCTAATCGTTTTTTTTTTTTTTTTTTTTTTTTTTTTTTTTTTTTTTATCAAAAGGAGACAATTCAAGGACTTCTAAAGGTCTGATGATCAAATCATATCCAACAGACATCAATCCATTAACTTCAACCAAAACACACTTTAGAGCAATCAGCTAATTGTGTATCCCAGTTTGTGGAACTCAATGAAGAGGTCTTCATTAGCATCATGCAGAAAGTCTCTTTCTCTCTTTCTACCCTCTCCATACTAATCAGTGGACACTCAGAGTGCCCTGTGTGTGTGTGAGGGTGTGTCCACTCTTGTTCTTGACTCTAAGCTGTGGAAGCACAAGAACTAATCTAGGGCATGTCCTTACGAGTGCCCTTCATCTACTAGTGCCATCTTTTTTTTTTTTTTTCTTTCATTACCTCTACCTCACTACTCTTCCCCTGCTTACTTCATACAAGCAGAAAAAGAATATGCTTGATTTTGTGAGAACACTTCAATGGCAGTAACTGTGTGCATACGGTTTTTGTTCCTGCCTTTCGTTCATTGGCGCTTATTCATCAAACTTCTTTCAAAACAAGCGAACTGTTTCGCGTCTGACGCATCAAAACAAGCACCGATTTCAACTCGGCTGATGAATCCGCATCCACCGTGTTGGAGCTAGACTGCACCCACTTATGTACATACCATATGAATATTCCATCCCGTTTAACATTCTCATTACCTGAAACAAGCCCTGAATATTATGGATATTATACGCATACCGTTAACAGGAAATCACTTTCAGTTCACAGGTCATTGACTTGAAGGTTGCAGCTGTTTATTTTCATATCATTTACATGAAGCGCCCACTTTTACAATCAATTGCTTATACTTAACATGAAGCACACACCATTTACCGATATGCTGTATGTCTAGGATTCATGTAGAATACATTCCAATTTACCAGAATGTAATCTTTAGCAGACCTGCTTATGTGGTGTGTGATGCTGCATGCTGTAAATAGATTATGGACTCTGGAGTGGCGCAACAGATAAGTGTTCGCCCTGTCTTCTAGAGATCATGAGTTCCAGTGCTGACGATACCACAGCCTTCTGCAGCTGGGTGTCTAAGACAGCAAAATTGGCTGTGCTTTCACGGTGGAAGAGATGGCATATTGTCACTTCTCTGTCAATCACAGTGATACTAGCCAATTGTAGGCATTTGTGAGCTCATGTACAGTCCTCTCTGAAACTATCGGAACAGCAAGGCCAATTCATTTGTTTGTTCTATACACCAAAGACAGTCGGGTTTGAGATCAAAATATTCCTATGAGACGAGACTTTATGATTTCAGCTTTTATTTCCTGGTATTTACATCTAGATGTGCTAAACACCATAAAGCATAGTATCAGACCACCTAATTTTTAGCTGAGCAAAATTATAGGAAGTAAATTAAAGTAAATAACACTTAATATTTGGTTGCATATCCCTTGCTTGCAGTAACTGCATCAAGTCTGAGACTCACTGACATCACCAAACTGTTGGTTTCTTCTTTTGTGATGCTTTTCCAGGCTTTTATTGCAGCCTCTTTCAGTTGTTGTTTGTTTCGGGTGGTTTCCCCCTTTAGTCTCCTCTTCAGGAGGTGAAATACAGCTCAATTGGGTTAAGGTCTGGTGATTGACTTGGCCAGTCTAAAACCTTCCACTTTTCCCCTCAATAAAGTTCTTTGTTGAGTTGGCAGTTTGTTTTGGATCGTTGTCTTACTGCATGATGAAGTTCCTCCCGATTAATTTGGATGCATTTCTCTATAAATTTGCAGACAAAATGTTCCTGTAAATGCCTGAATTCATTCTGCTCCTACCATCATGACTTCCATCATCAATAAAGATTAGTGAGCCTGTTCCAGAAGCAGCCTTGCAAGCCCAAGCCATGACACTACCTCCACCATGTTTCATGATACAAGCTTACATTGAGCTTTCATGTTTCGGATCATGAGCAGATCCTTTCTTTCTCCACACTTCTATCACTTTGTTAGAGGTTAATCTTGGTTCCAGAACTTTTGTGCCTCATCTCTGTATTTCTTTGTGAATTCCAATCTGGCTTTCTGATTCTTACTGCTGATGAGAAGTTTGCATCTTGTGGTATGGCCTCTATATTTCTGGTCTGGACGTCTTCTTCGAACAATGGATTGTGATACCTTCACCCCTGCCCTGTGGAGGTTGTTGGTGATCTCACTGACTCTTGTCTCTTGACTCTTATCCTTTTTAACAACAAAAGAAGTCTTCACAGGTGAAACTGAATCCTAAAACCAAGAGTAAATGTCCATCGCTATTTAATGTTTAAACAGTCAATCTGACAGGACACATCTGTGTAACAAGAAACACCTGTCAGTCACAAATTTCAATATTTTTGCTCGCCTACAAATTGGGTGTTCTGATACAAAATGTTCTATTTGCTATGTATACCAGTAAATAAAAGCGGAAATTCTAAACTCTCTTCCCATATTCATCTTTTGATCTCATACCCAAATGTCTTCAGTCTACAGCAAAAACCTAATTAATTGATCTTGCCGTTCCAATAGTTTCAAAGGGGACTGTATGTGGAAGGGGGCAGATAGCATCTACACAACCTTGTCATATACCACACACATGCACACACACACACACACACACACACACACACACACACACACACACACACAGCTGTCTATCACAAACGTGAAATGTGGTGTGCATGTGTGTGTGTGTGTGTGTGTGTGTGTGTGTGTGTGTGTGTGTGTGTGTGTGTGTGAGAGAGAGAGAGAGATAGTAGGTGATGAAGAGACACTTCCAGGGAATGTAAAAGTGTGTGTGTGTGTGTGTGTGTGTGTTAGACAGGATGAAGTCAAAGTCTGACAGCAGATCAAAGGCAAACTGTGGCTGTAAGGCTATATATATATATATATATATATATATATATATATATATATATATATATATATATATATATATATATATATATATATAGAGAGAGAGAGAGAGAGAGAGAGAGAGAGATAGGGAGAGAGATGAAGGTAGTACAGAAAGCAGTAGCGTGTTTTTGGATCAAATGGGAGGAGTAGAGCAGATCACAAGTGGATGAACATCATCTCTTAGTGTGTCTGTAGTGTATGAGATTAGTTGAGACAAGGAGGAACGATGGAAAGGAGGAAGGGAGAAAGATGAAAGAAAGGTTGATGAAGGAAGCAGGGGATACTGGAAGGGAGGAAAGAAGAAAGGAAGGAAGTAAAAAGAAAGGAAACAAGAGTTGAAAGAAAAGAGGGTGGAAGAAACAATCAGGAGGGGGTGGAAGGATGGATCGAAGGAACAAAGGAAAGAAGAAGAAATAAATGTTATGTAATAAATATAAGGTAATAAAGGGAAGGAAAGATTGGAAAAGAAGAAGATGAATGAAGAATGTAAAAGAGAAAAGAGAGAAGAAAGAAAAAAGAAAGAGGGAAAGGTGGAAGAATGGTAGAAAGGACGGAAAGAATAATGAGCGAGGAATGGATGAAGAATAGAGGATGGAAAAATGAAAGCACTAGACACAAGTTTCAAAAAAAATAATAAGGCAGGAAGGAAGGAAGAAGCGAGAAAACTGGAAGGAATGAAAGAAAAGAAAGAAGTGGAAGGATAAAGAGTTTTGCTTTGACTGGACAAAGGAAGGAAGGTATGTAAAAATAGAAAGAAAGAGAAAGAAAGAAAGAAAAGGAGCAGTGGAGGAAAAAGGGATAAGGGGAATGCACGAACACATACGAATTGATTATTACTGGTCCTCATCATTGACATGAAAAGATGTGTGTGTGTGTGTGTGTGTGTGTGTGTGTGTGTGTGTGTGTGTGTGTGTGTGTGTGTGTGTGTGTGTGTGTATTGACCATGCCTCTTGTTGCAGTGTAGTGTGTTCTGTGGTTGTGTGCTGTGTGTGTAACCAGTGATTGTCCTGTCTTACAGATGCACCATCCCATTCAGATGAAGCCTGCAGACAGTGAGAAGTCAAATGGTGAGTGTCTGTGAGTGTGCTTGTGTGTGCTTGTGTGTGCTTGTGTGTGCGTGTGTGTGTGTGTGTTTGTGTGTGTGTGCGTGTGTGTGTTTGTGTGTGTGTGTGTTTAGGTTCTAATGTTATCACTGTAATTGTTTTTCCCCTAATAAGACCTGTCTGCTGAAAACACACACACACACACACACACACACACACTCACACACACACACACACAGTCCTGTCCCGCTCTTTCCACACTTGCTTACCACACTTTTCTTTCCACCTTCTTCTTTTCTTCTCTTTCGTTCTCAGCGGTGGAGGACAGGAAGTTGTTTATCGGCATGGTGTCAAAGAAGTGTAACGAGAATGATATCCGGGTCATGTTCTCTTCCTTCGGTCAGATCGAGGAGTGTCGCATCCTGAGAGGGCCGGACGGACTTAGCCGAGGTAACCTACACACACAAACACACACACACACACACGTGCACATGCACACATGCACACATGCACACGCACAAAGTTGGTCCGTGGGTTCTATGACTGAAAATATAGCAATTGACATTGGCATCCTCATAGCGTTCTCTTACTATTTGCTCATTTCTGATTAGTTTGATGATAGTTTGGCTAAGCTAGAAGCCAGAAGATTTTCAGGAACTGCCACCTGGCCTGTTTGGAGTGTGTCACTTTGAAGCCAGACTGGTTAGGATCTTGGAGGTCAGTCTGGGTAAGAAAGAGAGCCAGAAATTGTATACAGCGCGTTTCAAGAATTTTAGAAAGACATAACCTTTGCTGTTTTGAAGACAGTTGGTATATGACCAGATGTTATGGAGTCATTAATGAAGAAGAGAAGAGGAGGCCTTTATTTGTCACATATACAGTACATTAAAGCACAGTGAAATTCTTTTCTTCGTATATCCCAACTTGTTAGGACGCCCGGGTCAGAGTTTAGGGTCAGCCATGATACAGTACCCCTGGAGCAGAGAGGGTTAAGAGCCTTGCTCAAGGACCCGACAGTGGCAGCTTGGCGGTGCTGGGGCTTGAACCTCCGACCTTCTGATCGGTAACCCTGCCCCCCAGAAAAATATTTCAGCCTTGAACAAAGGCTTTGGAGGTTCCACCGAGATGGAAGTGATGAACGGGTGGAGACTCAGGGTGATTTTAAAAAGGCTTGGACCAACATCCTCTATTGAAGATGTGCTTGCGGCTTGAAAGCGAAACTGCACATCTTTATCAGGCGTAAAACTGATAACTGGACTTGACTGTAGCTAGAGAACATCCTGATCCTGACTTGAGACAAGTTTTCAATCCAAACCTGCCCATAGCCTAGGGACATTTTCATCCAGCTCAACCAAACTAACAGCACCAGAAACCAAATTGACTACAGATCTGAGAGAAATATAAAATCCGACATTCCTAAGGATAGCACCTGTTACCATAGCAACATCATCAGATCATCTGTAAACAAAACAATTCATCATTGGATTAGTAAATGCATCCTAAAAAAGATAACTTACCCTCACATAATATGCCCATTTGTTCAAGTTTTAACACCAGCTGCGCTGACCCACAGCCATACGTATGGATAAATCGTATGGGTTATTTATTATATTTTTGACTTTCATCAGATGTATTACATTAGATGCGTCTTTAATCAAAGAAAATCATTTACAGCTAGTCAGAAAAAAGTATTTTCTGTGGGCTGGAATATGATACAGATTTCAGAGCGCTGAGTTTTAGCTGACAGCTGATACAAATCCAGTACCGATGCTCTTACAGTAATTAGGCTGACTTTCCTTAAGCCTCTTTTTTCTAAGTTAAGCGAACCATTACACGCATGATGGTGGCGATTTGTCTTCTGTGCTGTGTCAGGCAACATCACGCACATTCACAGCACAAATACTTCGGTCGATTAGAATGGCTCCAGTGTCCTCTAGTCCATTTGACACAGACATGATCACATCTGTGTATCCATATTTGCTAGCGTTGGATTGTATTGTTTCTGTCAGCGCAAAGAAGTTGAAAAACACAGTGCTTAGACTGAACAGGACTAAAATTAGTCTGGTGAAAATGCTAGTTTACTTTTAAGTGCCGAGGACATTTGGGAGATTATTCGGTTGAACTTCAAGTTCTTGAAGTGTGAGCCAAGGGGAGGACAAAAAGGAAGGATTTAGGAGTTGTTCATTAGGAAGCAGTGCTCACAGAGTTTTAATGTCGTTTGGAGAAAGAAAAAAAAAAAAATCAACCTAGCTACCTAATGTTAGCTGTTCACTGAACAGAACACCATCTGTAATCACATGATTGCCTTGATCAACTTCTTCGTATATTCTTATTTTGGACAAACGGATATGAGAATAATAAAGTCGACATGTTTATTGCTATTCCTGAACTCAAAACTATCTCGTTTCCCGGTGAACGGATTAAAGCAGTCTCCTCCTGTCTTCCATTATCTTCTCCTTATCTTGAAGGATGTACACACACACACACACACACACACATTTCTAATCTAGGAGGCCAAAGTTTCCGTAACACGTAAATCCTTCCATCGGACCATTACATTTCTGCTGTAATTTTCTCCCTCGTCTCCGAGGCCTAGAGGGGGACAGGTTGTACCTCCACCATCCCGTATTGCTCACTCAGCTACCACTCTTCTTGCACACTCATTTCACAGCCACTCCTCCACCCCTTCATCCACTCCTCTCCTGTCATCTTGTCCTCTACAGGACTCATTTCTCTCCCTCGTTCTCTGTCCTGCTCTCTCTCTCTCTCCCCTTTTTTTCCCCTCTCGCTCCCTCTCTGGTTCTCATGAATATTTTAATTCCATATGAGATTAACTCCAGTCCCTAAGCCCTTGCTGCGAGATATATTTGAAAGTGCCCTGATGCAGGAGATATGTGGTTTTACCAAACCGCGCCGGCCCTACAGGACACCACTACACTCGTCCTCTTTCTCACACACACATATACACACATACAGAAAGAAATATTAATTGGGGCTTGAATGTTAACTAAATAATGAACACCTGCATTAACTAATAGGTATTCCATTTATGGTTGAAAATAAAAAGTGCACATAAATTAAATTACATTGTTGGTAATAAGCTGAACTTGGGTCACTGGGGTAAATGTTAAAAAAGTACCATTCCTCAGTTATAAATTTAGCCTATTAACCAGTGAGAACATATTAATAAAGGCGTTATTGATCATAGGGACTTCAGTCCAGGATGGAATCAACATTAGTAATGCAAGTGGCCTTTATTTAGCAAGCATTCAAACAAACCTGAGTTAAAACAGCTATAACTTTGTTATGAGAATTGTTTGGCAAAAACTCTCATTTATACTTCTTTCTTTTCACACAAAATGTAGTCAAGAACCATGTTTAGTGTCCGATGATTGCTTGGTTTTGTACTGCGGCTATGAGGCTAATGTTGCATGTGAGGGAAGTAATTGTATGTCTCTATCAGATTTCTTTAAAACAACATCACTGGAGCTATGTAATCAGATTTTTCAATAAATTATGTAGTTAATATTTCACTTAAGTACATCAGTAATACTTTAAGTTCAACTTATTTAGTGGCGTTCAGTATGAATATGTCCGCCTTAAGGTTATCTATAAGCTAGTGTGCTCCAAAACAACGACAACATTCACATTTAGAAGATGTACGCATTCGAAACCGTGTCTCTCTACCACCAATACGGATCAACAATTTTGATGACGTAATTTTGCACTTCAGCGCCTCATCAGATTTTCTGTCCAATCAAATGCTCTCTAGAATCTGAAGTGTCCCGCCCCCAACATTATTCCAGCCCTCAGCTACACAGTGAAGTTTTGTTCATGTTCAGATGTTGATTACAGTAAGTCATATCGTGTCCTAAACCATATTTGGTATGTCTGGGTGATAATAGTGAAGTACTGATTACAGTTTGAGACAGATATTTACAGCAAGAATTTTAGGTAAGATAGCCTTTTATTACTTATTACCTGCATTAAGGCTCGTTCACACCAATGACGATAACTATAAAGATAATGATAAAGATATAGTTCTAAAAATCGTTCTAAATATAAAAGAATAGCAGAATCCACACCACAACTGTAATGATAATGGCACAGAGAAACGATATCGTTGGAATCAATTTTAGAACGATTTTTTCCAGCCGATGAACGATAAAAACATTGACAGCCAATCAGAATCCGTCCTGCTTTAGAGAGCTCGAGCATATAAAGTGTCAGAAGACATAACTGCAGCGCGCGCTTAGAATAAACAGAATGATATCATGCGTTGGTGTGGACACTAATATAGTTATCGTTATCTTCATAGCTATCGTTCTTGGTGTGAACGGGCCTTTGGTCATGTAGCTCCAGTGCGAAACTAAAGAAGCAACTGACAGATGCTAAGCACACTGTCCCCCTCTCTGTCTCTCCTCTCCTCTAACATATTTGTCTCTTTCTCTCTTTATCTCTTTAATCTCCACCATCTCAGAGATCTATCATTCACCGTAGACTTTCACTACCAATAAATATAGATCACCAAGGGAGCTAGCCCACTTTCTCCAAACTGTCCTCCTTTCTCTCTCTCTCTCTCTCTTTCTCTCTCGCTCTTGTTCTCCTCCTCCATGTGGCCTATCACATATTTATATCTGCTGTCTGATGCGGCGTTCTAAAACGAAAGCAGTAATAAAACAAAGATAATTCTTTGGAAACACTCCATCGCTTCTGCGTCCCATTGTCTTCAAGTAGAAGGACGGCACAGATGAGAATTCAACGAAGATTGAAGCCATTCTGTTTTTAGTGTTTTCTCAGTGGAGAAAGCAGCTGTGGGTGTTATAACAGCATGTCTAAACCTGGTTTAATGACCAGACTAATAACACAGTCTTAAAATAAACAGCAACATTTGGGGCTATGGACTGAAGCCACGCCCTTATCGGAACTTGGGGTGCAGGTCACATCAGAGAGAGAGCGAGAGAGAGAGAGAGAGAGAGAGAGAGAAAGGAAGGTGGACAACATGTGAAAGTAAGTGCAGCTAGTGCCTCCTAGTGAACATAAAACAAAAATACACTTCTTTCACTTTTCTTCTTTCAGGCTTAGATGGCTGAAGTAGCTTACTTGTTCAGTAAGACTTGCCATGTGGGTGTGTGTGTGTGTGTGTGTGTGTGTACAGTAGAGCAGAGAGAGCTCTTGAGGCAGTGCCATCTCCCCAGCATGTCTCCATATGGCTTGTTCTTTTGCCCACCACCTGCATAAACGACTCCATTTCCCAGCTGCCACCACAGGCAGGTCTCCAGCAGCCGCTCGGCCTCTTGGGAACGCTTGTCATGATTGCAGCAGAGAGATTACTCTCGTTCTGTTCGAGCATTTAGCATTTAGGGCGAAGAGCGCTCTAGCAGGCACATAAACATGCAAATGTGTGACACAAAATGGCTTGTAGTGAAAGTCTAGCCACAGCCAGGTGGAGCAGTGTGTGTGTGTGTGTGGGGGGGGGGGGGGGTCGTGTGTGCACATATTGGCATATTTACATATATACCCTATACTGTATATTCATTTTTTTCCCTTGGGTATCCTGTAAGCAACACTATAATTCCCTGGTATGCACCAAGTGTAAAGTGCCTGGTATCTAAAATCTATCTATCTAAACCAGTTATTGGCCAAGCTCGTCAAACTGGTAGACCATCCTTACCATCTGGTAAGTGCTGGTAGATGGAATTTCTGAATTCCGGCTCCTTACTAAGTATATTTATTATTATACATTATAGATAGACTGAAAATAACATTAGGGCAGTTTTAAACATTTATTGACCAGTTTAAACAAGTCATAATGAAGCTGTAAAATAACTTACCAGGTGGCAAAGGGGGTCTACCAGTTTGACCAGCTCTGCCTGTGTATTGGGGTTAGAATCTACTGTATCCAAGGTGAGCAATAAGAGCTGAAATCTACTATGAACAAGACTAGCATAGAGCTGATATCTACATTGAATATAATTATGTATTTTACCAGCCTTGAGACCAAGCTGGTGAGTGAGGACCTACCTGCCACCACATTCCGCATAACTTCTAGAATCCTGCCAAATGTGATTTTAATTAATTAATTAATTAATATCCAATAGTTCAACTACTGCCTACTCCAGTGGCACAGGTATGAGCTTCTAGCTTAAAATGCTAATCAACGCTAAGGGCAGCAGGCAAAAGAGCATAGTTTCAATATATACAGTGCCCTCCACTAATATTGGCACCCTTGGTAAATATGAGCAAAGAAGGCTGTCTTTGTTTAAATTTGTTCAAAAAATTCACAAAAATACTCAGCTCTCATGGATATACAGAATCTCTCGAGATCCTTCAAATTTCGAGGTCCACGCTGGTGGACTCTCCTCTTCAGTTCACCCCACAGATTTTCTATGGGTTTCAAGTCAGGGGACTGGGATGGCCATGGCAGGACCTTGATTTTGTGGTCAGTAAACCATTTTTGTGTTGATTTTGATGTATGTTTTGGATCATTGTCCTGCTGGAAGATTCAACCATGGCCCGTTTTAAGCTTTCTGGCAGAGGCAGTCAGGTTTTCATTTAATATCTGTTGCCATGTATCCTAACAAAATGTCCAGTTCCTCTGGCAGAAAAACAGCCCCAAAACATTAAAGAGCCACCACCATATTTAACCACATTTGGGCATGAGGTACTTTTCCATATGGCTACCTCTCTGTGTGCACCAAAACCACCTCTGGTGTTTATTGCCAAAAAGCTCTATTTTGGTTTCATCTGACCATAGAAACCGATCCCATTTGAAGTTCCAGTAGTGTCTGGCAAACTGAAGACGCATGAGTTTGTTTCTGGATGAGAGTAGAGGCTGTTTTCTTGAAACCCTTCTAAACAACTTGTGGTGATGTAGGTGACTTCAGATTGTAGTTTTGGGGACTTTCTGACCCCAAGACGCAACGAACTTCTGCAGTTCTCCAGATGTGATCCTTGGAGATTTTTTGGCCACTCAGACCATCCTCTTCACAGTGTGTTGACACGATATAGACACACGTCCAATTCCATGTTGATTCATAACATTTCCAGTTGACTGGAACTTCTTCATTATTGCCCTGATGGTGGAAATGGGCATTTTCAATGCTTTTGCTATTTTCTTATAGCCACTTCCTATTTTGTGAAGCTCAACAACCTTTTGCCGCATATCACAGCTATATTCCTTGGTCTTACCCATTGTTATGAATGACTAAGGGAATTTGGCCTATGTCTTGCCTCATATGTATACCCCTGTGAAACAGGACGTCATGGTTGAACAATTTCCTGTTACTAGTCACCCAGGTGTACTAAAAACAATGTAAAATATCAATGGGAATATACTTCAAATATATTTTTCTCATATGAATTCATAGGGGTGCCAATAATTGTTGCACAGCTATATTTAACAAAGTTTTTTGTTGTGTTTGCAATTGTTTGATATCCATGAGAGCAGAGTATTTTTGTGAAATTTTTGAACAAAAGATCAAAAGGTTAAGCAATAAAGACAGATTTTCACAGCCTTCTTTGCTCATATTTACCAAGGGTGCCAATATTAGTGGAGGGCACTGTGTGTGTGTGTATATATATATATATATATATATATATATATATATATATATATATATATATATATATATATATATATATATATATATATATATATACCCCAAACACACCTCCAAGACGACCACTGTCTTGCTAAAGAAGCTGAGGGTAAAGGTGATGGACTGAACAAGCATGTCTCCAGACCTAAACCCTATTGAGCATCTGTGGGGGAGCGCAAGGTCTCTAACATCCACCAGCTCTGTGATGTCATCATGGAGGAGTGGAAGAGGACTCCAGTGGCAACCTGTGAAGCTCTGGTGAACTCCATGCCCAACAGGGTTAAGGCAGTGCTGGAAAATAATGGTGGCCACACAAAATATTGACATTTTGGGCCCAATTTTGACATTTTCACTTAGGGGTGTACTCACTTTTGTTGCCAGCGGTTTAGACATTAATGGCTGTGTGTTGAATTATTTTGAGGGGACAGCAAATTTACACTGTTATACAAGCTGTACACTCACTACTTTACATTGTAGCAAAGTGTCATTTCGTCAGTGTTGTCCCATGAAAAGATATAATAAAATATTTACAAAAATGTGAGGGGTGCACTCACTTTTGTGAGATACTGTATATATAGACAGTATACAGGATACATATACAGTATATATATGAGAACAGCTAAGTAAATCAGATAGGGAGGGTGATGATAAGAGTAAAAACCCTGGTAGTAGCAAGACATTTCAAGAAAACAGAAATAGCACTCATTTGCTCCTTGATTGGAAGAACTGGCTTTGTCAAATTTACACTTTACGAAGTTGAAATTAGGGTTGGGGATGAGTAATTGAGTAGTTGTAAGTAACAGCGATGATCAGTTGTGTCAGTCCGTCAGTCATTGTCAGGGGAGTTTTTCATCCTGAAAGACATAACACTGCATTGAAAGAGTAACAAAGAAGCTGGAAATGTCAGAAACACATTTCTGTCTGTCTTCTAGTCTCATATTTTGTATATAGAGTGTGTGTTTGTGTGTGTGTGTGTGTGTGTGTGTGAGAGAGAGAGAGAGAGAGAGAGAGAGAGAGAGAGAGAGAGCTTGCATGTGTGTGGATGTGTGAATCTGACAGCTTTGCGCACTGAAATCTACTTCACTAAACTCATAAACAGCTATATTCATACTGATTGTGTGTTATATTGTGTTGCTCTGATGTTCAGTGTGTTCAGTGTTGAAGGTAAGAGCTGAGTGTTGATTGTTGTTAAATGTTGTTGAATGTTCTACTCTAAGCCACTTTTGCAGTAAGTTCTGTCTGCCTTTCTTCTCTGTACAATCTTTGTTTTTTGGCTTTATAACGACCTGTCCAACCCTTTTGTCTTGTTTCTTTTGTTTTTTTTCTCTCTTGTCTCTCTTCCTCCCTCGTTCCCTCGTTCCCTCCCTCCCTCCCACCCTACCTCCCTCCTCCCTTCTTCGTTCCCTTCCTGCAGGATGTGCGTTTGTCACGTTTTCTACCAGGGCTATGGCACAGAATGCAATCAAAGCCATGCATCAGTCTCAGACCATGGAGGTACTGTACTCTCGTCCCTCTCTCTCTCTCTCTCTCTCTCTCTCTCTCTCTCTCTCTCTCTCTCTCTCTCTCTCTTTCTTTCTTTCTCCCCCTTCAGCTGCCTATCATTATTTCTCTCCTCATCCTTCTTTCTATCACTCTGTCCTGTCTGTCACAATCTCATCCACCTCTCCCCCTCCCATCTGTCTCGCCCCTTCTTCCACTCTCCCACACTATCTCTCTCTCTCTCTCTTTCTCTAATGCTATCTTTCTCTCTCTGTATTTTTCACTCTCGCTATCTCTTTCTGTCTCTCACACCCCTCAGTCTGTTTTTGGCCAGGATCACAGCTCCAACCGTCAGCCAAAAGTCTGTCGCTTCAAACTCACACTAAAGTAGGACAAAACTTTAAAAACGAATGAGAGAGATACAGGCAATGTGAGAGAGAAAGACTGGAAATTCAGTGTCCGCTGAAACAGGCAGTGCGATGGCCACCCGTGGGTGTCAGGAAGGACCCCTGGGTGAAGGCAGGCTGCCATTAGCCGCGTCACGCACTCGCCACATCCGAGACGTTTTAATAACACACTTGTAATAGCACTCACCGGGTCCTTGGTGTTTAGCTGTCCATCTTCCTGCCTGTCAAAATGTCACTCCACTGATGGAGAGCTGACAGCCGTCTTATACAGAGCCTGCATGTATGTGTGTCTAATTCTTGCCACAGATGAATTTCCTACCAGCATTAACCTTAAAATTCCTTTCTTTTTACTTCATATAACAAAATACAGTCTTTGAAAGTCTGCCTATTAATCAGCCAGATGTCAGCGAGTAAACAGTATGCATACAAGGGCATATATTTTCAAGTAGGGTTTGAAAAAAAAAAAAAAAAAAAACATTGAGAGTTTGAAAAGGAAATTTGAAATGAATCCAATATAACATAATGTATATAATATAATGCATTTCTTCTACATAAGAAATGTGTGCCAGCGTTTAACAGATACAATGCTGTTAAAGTATTATAGCATATAATATATATATAGCATATAAAGGCAATCCCATAATCCTGTTTTCTACATGACAGTTTGTGGAAAGTTTGAGAAACATGGTGGAAAAGACTGATGCGGTGCCTGAGGAAGAATTTCCCTAAGAGTCTAGTAAAACACATTTATAAAATGGCGTGAGAAAATGCACCTTTCTGATTGGCTGTCGTTATTTACTTATTTATTTGGGAGGCCTCTAAAATAAGACTTAACCACATTTTTAAATCAGTGCTCATCAAATTAGCTATCCATTCCTCTTATATTCTGGGATAATATTGTAAGCATAATAAAAGCTTTAATAATGCTATTAAAATGCTATTTTGACGTCCCTGGCGTGAATATTTACAACACGTTTTTGTGGCCAGGCCTTAACCAAGCCAATTACAGAACACTATTAATTACTCAACCTGTTTGTGGTGAAAAAGTGACCAAATTGCCGAGTGTGTGTGTGTGTGTGTGAGCTTGTGCGTTTTCCTGGTCGTTGCCTATGCTCGGGCGAAAGTAATTCCAGGCGACTAAATTGTTCCGGGTTTGTTGTTTATTTTTTGTCAGCGCCCCTTGTGTTCGCACACTTCCCCCCCTTCTCGCACAGAGGAATTTGTGGCCTTTCTGAATGTCACGACTTAATGAAAACCGATGTGACAGGCGCACACGCGCACACACACAGTGTGTTTGCTTAGTTTTCTCTCTGAGGGCTATTTTAAGGGATGTAGTTTGCCCCCATCTCTCCCCAGATACACTCCCCTGTTTGATCTGCTCTGTTTGCTTCTCTTTCTCTCTCCCTCATTTCTTTCTCAGTCCTTTCTTTATTTATGTATGTATGTATGTATATATGTATATATGTATGTATGTATGTATGCAGTTGGATTGTGTGTGTCCTATTAAACCAGCATCCAAACACACAGATTGCACACAGTGACGATTGATATTGTCAAATTATGACAGTTGCTTTTATGACTCCAGCATCTGGCTGCTGTTTATTTATAGCAAGAAGCAAAAAATATTTGGCATTTTAATGCTTAAAATGAACAAGAAGAGATAGTAGTAGATGCAGCAACCCAAAAAGTTCAGCTAAAAATGGTCAAAGACGACGCGTTCGGTTTTTCCAGGACTTTCAGTTTGTAATAGCTGTTAATGCCAAGTACCAAGAGAAGGTCAAATCCCTAATGACTTCTCCATTATGACTTCTCTACTACTGTACTACGTGAACACACAGCATCCTGCTCAATATGCAGAATACAGCAAAACCACAGACGAGAAACAGAAAGCCCCAGCTAGCAGTCTGATGCCATCGGTAGCCACAGTTTTTGAATATTTACAAACAAACAGCGCCTAGGTGTGAAGTATAGCTTCAAATAATATGTCACTGCAACATTCTCAGTTATCGACGTCGGGTTCCATAGGCTAATCGAGTATGTCGAAAGCATTATGCCAAGTGCCTAGTAGATGCTGTTTTTTATATCTACCAGAGATGTAAAACATATGTACAGCTCACGTTCATAAGCTTCTGGCTGTAGACATTACAGCCTTCACTTTTACTACTGAAAGAAAGGTTGGTAGTATTGATTTTCGGTCCTGTGTGTCCTGAATTTCGGTTTCAGCCAGAAATGTTCATTTTGGTGCATGACTAATACGATTTCTCCGAATAGGCTGAATAATCTAATATTTGTGAGTCCCTATTGTTTATTAGATATTAGATACTTATAAAAACTTTTTTTAATTCTTGCAGCATTATATTAAGTTTTGTATTTATTAGTGCAAGTAGTATGTTTACACTCAGAAATGAATCAAGATGTAGTGTAATATTACCACCTGGATTATTGGATTAATAAAATCACAGTAAATAATGTGGAACACTGAAAACGTTTTGCATAGCAGTAGGCAACTGTATATAGTGTATGGTGTTGCAATGTAGAGTGCTGCAGGAATGAGTCCTAAATCCCGGAAACGAGTTAGCATTGTAGCACTTCCGGTTCCATCGTCCTGAAGTCAGTGGGTTTTTTGAATGGGTTTTTGGTTAAATGCCTGAAATAACGTCTGTGGTTAACACAAGCTCGAGATATTTTCATGTTTTATTCTACGACATAAAATACATCAGTAATACCCCACTCGTGGTTCTGTTAAGCTTTTACGTGTCTTATCGGGGACATTAAACGTCATCCCGCCAAACAGGAAAGCTCATCTACTACAGCCTCGTTGTGTTTATACGCGCGCTCTTGTGAACTATTCCAACTCAAACTTTCAACTTTTAGATTTATTCATTTATAGTATTTTCCAATTGTAGTGTTGTTTCAAATTCTATAAAAAAGAATTTATATATTCTTTAATTTAATGTATATATTCTATAATAAAGAATTTATAATACAGTAGAGTCGACCTGAGAAGAGCTCTAAACTCAAAACGCCTTTTTACTCAAAACACCGTTGCTCAGTGGTCCAAAGTCCTCTTTTCAGATGAAAGTAAATTTTGCATTTCATTTGGAAATCAAGGTCCCAGAGTCTGGAGGAAGAGTGGAGAGGCACAGAATCCAAGTTGCTTGAAGTCCAGTGTGAAGTTTCCACAGTCAGTGATGATTTGGGGTGCCATGTCATCTGCTGGTGTTGGTCCACTGTGTTTTCTCAAGTCGAGAGTCAATGCAGCGTCTACCAGGAGATTTTAGAGCACTTCTTGCTTCCATCTACTGACAAGCTTTATGGAGATGCTGATTTCCTTTTCCAGCAGGACTTGGCACCTGCCCACAGTGCCAAAACTACTAGTAACTGGTTTGCTGACCATGGTATTACTGTGCTTGATTGGCTAGCCAACTCGCCTGAGCTGAATTTTGTTAAGAGGAAGAAGAGAGACACCAGACCCAACAATACAGACGAGCTGAAGGCCGCTATCAAAGCAACCTGGGCTTCCATAACACCTCAGCAGTGCCACAGGCTGATTATCTCCATGCCACGCCACATTGATGCAGTAATTCGTGCAAAAGGAGCCCCGACCAAGTATTGAGTGCATAAATTAACATACTTTTCAGAAGGTCGACATTTCTGCATTATAAATTCTTTATTCTAATATTTTGATATACTGGATTTTTTTTTTTATTTCCATGAGCTGTAAGCCGTAATCATCAAGATTAAAACAAAACAGGCTTGAAATATTTCACTTTATGTGTAATGAATCTAGAATATGAATATGAAAGTTCCACTTTTTGAATTAAATTACGGTAAAGAAATGAACTTTTCCACGATATTCTAAATTTTTGAGATGCACCTGTAATGTTGTGTTGATTATTATGATAATTAGCATTCGCCCAGTACATATCTTTGCCATTTGCTAAGCTAATTATTTGCTAATTATGGTTAAATGCTAATAATTTAGCTTTCATTTTTGATTGTAGTCCCTTAAACATCAGCTTCAGATCACGTCTCATGTGTAAGTCAAAATTTGAGGGTAAGGAGACAGCCACAGGAATGAGCAAGCAGAACGAGCTGTGTGTGTGTGTGTATGTGTGTGTGTGTATGTGTGTGTGTGTGTGTGTGTGTGTGTGTGAGGGAGTAATGAGATTTTTAGGTCTCTTGAGATGCGTGGCCCAAGATGGAATCAATTGACTGACACCTCAGGCACAATCTCATTCCTTTTTTTACATTTTCTTTTATTTTTATCCATTCCTCATTTGGAGCGGAAAAAAAATCGATCCCGCCAATGGAACGAGAAACATAACGTCTGCTCAGAGTGTGTGTGGCTATTTTTTTTTTTTTTTGCCTCCCTAACAACCTCTTAAATGCTTGTACACACTCCAGAAGTGCAGTTTGTAGTGTGATTGGCTCTGATGTTGCCCTCATTTAGTCCTGACAGAGAAACACGTTTTGATGTTCTGATACTGTATCATTTAGAAATGTCACCATGTTACAGTTATATAATTGTCATACGGTAATAAGAAAATATCTTTTATTATTGTTCATTTTCCCGTTAGACTAAAATGAATATTGTATTTTTATTTATGTTTTTAAATTAGTGACTAAACTGGTCATGAAATTTTCACTGGAGGAGGCAGAGCCGGTTTTAATTTCTAAATAGGGGTGGAGTTTGCCATACTGAGTAGGGCTACACTAACTAATCAACAAAATTGATCAAACGTGATAATAAAAATAGTCGGCAATGGATTTCATTACCGAATTAGTCGGTGTAAGTTATGAAGCATACTGTGGTACACACAACCTCACTGATACATCAGGCACGATGTCAGTAGTGTTGATAAACCCTGAATCGTTTCATTTTCCTAACATACACAAATATATATTTTAATGTGTCACGTTGTGATCATCCTGCTTTCTGTTCACATCGAAGGTGTTTGCGAATCGATCTTAAAAAGAGTCCCTGCTTTCAGGAACTGAAAATTAATGCTGTGTCCCAATTTGCCTACTTATACTACCCACTAAAAAATACGTACTCTTTTTGTGGAGAAAAAGTACATACTTTTGAGTGCGTAGTAAAACGGTATGCAAGTACTGGGACATACTAACACGTCATGTAACGGAAGAGAACGTTGTTGCCTAGTTGCACACACTGTCACCGTAAACACACTCCTCGTTGCATTTCAGCTTTACTTCGTTCATTATTGCTTGTATAATTTACCATTCCCTTGATTTATTTTTCCACATTTCATTTGTCCTTGAATTCACGAAGCAAACCGTCACAAAACTCCTCCTCCATCACACAAGGAGTTGGCAATATTGGCTGAAAAAGTGTCCGTGGATCTACGGGAAATAGTAGACCATCCAGGTAACTTCGGTATGCTCGTTTCAACATACTACGATTTGGGACACACTAATTCTAATCTCGGATACTATTTAGGACGAATAGTAGGCGAAGTGGGACGCAGCATAAGAGTTTCCCAAAAGCTTCGGGGGCGATTCCACACTGATAACGTGGAATACGTCGAACAATCAGAGCAAGCACATTTAATTTAGCATCTGATTGTTTCATTTTAACGAGACCACCAGACCTTCATTATATTGGCCTTCATTATGTATTTTATTTGTATTTAAACAACATAAGCACTTGATAATATTGACAGATAAATGTCATCAATATTGTATTGTAGCTAGTGGCCTGTTACGTAATTACACCTCATTAATTAGTTGATTGAATTGGGTTACTTTGGTATATAGTATCCATCCATTTTCCATACCACTTATCCTACACAAGGTCGTGGGGAGCCTGGAGATTATCCCAGGGAACTTGGTGCACAAGGCATGGGACACCCTGGACAGGGTGCCAACCCATCGCAGGGAACAATCATACACATTCATACATTATGGACAATTTAGAGATTCCAGTCAGCCTACAATGCATGTCTTTGGACTAGGAGAGGAAACTTGAGTACCTGGAGGAAACCCCCAAAGTACAGGGAGAACATGCAGACTCCATGCACACAGGACAGAGAGGGGATTCAAACCCCCAATCCTGAAGGCAAATGTGCAAACCACTAAGCCACCGTGACCTTACAGTTTTACTAAATCAATAGTCAATCAATAGTCAGGAGCCTAGTGCTGACCATTGCTTCTTACCTGCTATTTTGGGAATGTACACACCTTTTTAATGTAAACCTTCACGTTCAACAGTCACTGTTTATCAGCAACTCATATGAAAAATAACCATTTTTTTCCCGTCATGTCACTCTCCCGGTTGAGGCCGAGTTAGAGTGTGTGTGAGAGTAGTGTTCACTTAAACCTGTAGGTTTAAGTGTAGATTCACTTAAACCTGCTTTAATACTCACTAGTGTTAGGAGAGAGAAATCGACAGGTGCCAGGCATGAACATGTTGTAATATAGAACTAATACACACTTACATTCTTGTTGTACACTCTCACACACACAATCACGCTCATGCATACACAGGCACACACACACACACACACACACACACACACACACACACACACACACACACAGTCATTATGTGCTCTATTGTGTACTCTCAGTGCAGACCCTTAGGGCTTTAGGCATTATAGGCTGCTCTCTGAGGTGTGTGAGTATATGTGTGTGAGAGACAGATTAGCACAGATGCACTGTGGGCAGAGTCTCTATCTCTCTCTCTCTTTCTCTCTCTATCTCTCTCTCTCTCTCTCTCACTCGCTCGCTTGCTCTGAAGCACATGATGATGAAATCGCTTTATAAAGCGGGAAATCGCTTTCTGGGGAAATAATAGCACCTTCTCAACCCATGCACACACAGCCGCTTGTCTCTACCCACACTCCCTCTACTCCTGTGTGTGTGTGTGTGTGTGTGTGTGTGTGTGTGTGTGTGTGTGTGTGTGTGTGTGTGTGATAATGTTATAGCTTTTTGTAAATACCCAGTTATACTTAATTGTGCTTTTTTCTCCTCTCGTCGCTTTCTTTCTTCCTAATTTGCTCTCCATCTTTCGTTCTCGCTCCCTTTCTCCCACCATTCCTTATACATGTCTCTCCTGCTTTCTTTCTTTCCACCTCTCTTTCTTCCTTCATACCCATCACCTCCATCCCTACCTCTCTCCCTCTTGCCTTGCCTTTTCTCTCTGTCCCCTTTCTCTTTAATTCTTCCATGCACTTGCCTCCATTTTCCTATTTCGCTGTCTCTTCCTGTCTCACCCTCTCTCGCTTTTACTGTCTCACTGTCACCTGTTTCTTTCTCTCTCCCCTTGATCTCTTGACTCTCCATACATTCATATTATGGTCCTATATCTTCTTTGTCTCTTCCTCTTCCTTTCTAAAATCACTCTCTCACTCTAACCTCTCCCTTTCTCCCTTTCTCTGTCTGTCTGTCTGATTGTGTGTGTACAGGGATGTTCCTCCCCCATGGTGGTGAAGTTCGCCGACACTCAGAAGGATAAGGAGCAGCGGCGGCTGCAGCAGCAGTTAGCTCAGCAGATGCAGCAGCTGAACAGCGCCTCCGCCTGGGGCAGTCTGACGGGCCTGACCGGCCTCACCCCGCAGTACCTGGCAGTAAGAGGCCACACCCACTCGGCCACGCCCATCAGCACCACAGTCAGTCACTGTCTCAGCCACTCACTCTTCAGGCTCCGCCCACTCTCTTGTAGCAAGACGCCTCGTCTTCTCGCATTTCCCTTTTGCTATTTCTGTCTTTATGCCAGCCTTCGTTAGCAATCGAAACTGGCATTCTCAATAGCGGCAGGATGAAGGTGCTAATTGGATAAGACACAAAAGACGTGCTGAAGAGAATTGCGATGACTTTCTGAAGTGATAGCCAATTTAATCCGCTCTTTTTAGCAAATGATGATTTGGGTGCTGTGTTTATTTTGTAGAATTTTTTTTTCAAATCTTCTAGTCTTGGTTCTCGAGTCATTTGCATTTGTTAAGGTTTTTTTGTTGTTGTTGTTGTTGTTAGACCACACCCTCCATTTAAATTGTGTGTTGAAAGACAAAAAAAATCATGTGCATTATAGGGGAACTAAATATCCAGGATTTAAAAAAAAAAAAAAAACCTCGCCTAGGTCAATAGGACGGAGTAAAAAAGTGGCTCACCATCTTCTTTCTTTCCCATACTTCCTTATACCAGCGCTTAGCAAGCAATAGCCTGTGAGCCTTTAGCCTATGAGCAATCTTGATCATCTTTATCTTTAACCTTTAACTAAGCACCTTTGACCTTTTGCCAAGCTTTCTGCTCTTTTAGTTCCTTCTAGTAGTGTTTATATTCTGTGCGACAAAGCTACACAAGAAGAAAAAACGCAGACCCATGGGTGTTTTTTTGAGTGCGACAAATAGACCTTTTTGTTTTTTAAGCCCACGTTATGAACTCCAAATAATTCTGAGTAGGCAGCCAGTATACTGTATATCAGAAATGCTTTTATGAGCTACATATGAATATGACTTTAAAATCCTCTCAGAACTCCTGTCATGTTAGCTAGCTGGCTAACACAGCATGAGATAATACACACACATGATTTTCAATCCTTATTCCTGCTTGGTTTTATATGTATATAAACTCAAAGACACGCCTCTGGTCTGTGATTTTGGCTTTTTTGTTGCTAGGTCTTATTGTTACCGATCTAAAACAAAACAGTATGAAGTTTTTTTTAGGGCATTTTTGCTCACTGAATGTGTGACTCTTCATAAAGTGTGTTAGATTCACTGGAACAAAGACTATGTCTAGAATTTAGCATTATATCAGAACTAATTTGTTTACCATTTCCTACAATGTTTAAGACTTCCTGTCAAAACCCTTAAGGGTAACAGACTCCATTTCACTGAGCCTGGCTCTTTAGTTTATTCCAGAGGGTCTCTGGCTGTACTGTTTAGTATCCTTTTTCTTGCACATGATTGCTACTTGACTGTATAATCATCATTTATATGCATTCTTTCAGGGGGTCACGGTGGCTTGGTGGTTAGCACGTTTGCCTCACGCCTCCGGGGTTGGGGGTTTGAATCCTGCCTCTGCCCTGTGTGCGTGGAGTTTGCATGTGCTTCGGGGGGCTTCCTTTGTGTAATCCGGTTTCCTCCCCCAGTCCAAAGACATGCGTTGTAGGCTGATTGGCATTTCTAAATTCTAAGTCTGTAGTGTGTGCAATTGTGCCCTCATCCAGAGTGTTCCCTAAGTTCCTTGGGGTATTCTCCAGGCTCCCCATGACCCTGTGTAGGATAAGCGGTGCAAAAAATGGATGGGTGGATTCATTCAGCATTTTCTTTTTTAATCCAAAGTGATTTGAGAAAGGAGACAATCCAAACACTTGAGGGTTAATGGTCTTGCTGAAAGTTTTCCTGAGTTAAGTTAAGCAACAGGAGGCGCTTAGTTGGTATTACATGCGTGTAATACATGTGCGGTGCTGCATTTCCTCACGCTTGGAGCATGAGTTCTGCTTTGAGCAAGTCTGTCATGATGTCTGTCATCCTCTGATTTTCTTTTGACCTGATTTTCCATCTCCCTTTCTCTTTCTCTTTTTCTGTGCCTCTCTGCAGTTGCTACAGCAGGCGACCTCGTCCAGTAATCTAGGCGCCTTCAGTGGGATCCAGCAGATGGCAGGTAAGTTGATTTCTGTTGATTCTTGACCTGTCTGTCCCAGCGTGTAACCCTGTAAAGTCCAATTTAACCCTTCTTCTAAACTCCCATTACTAAACCATTCCTGTTCTGGATCATTGAAACGCCAGCATGACCTTTTCTGTATTATAGACTTAAGATCAGTAGTAAGAGTCAGGGAGCGTGTGTTAGAGATGTTGGTATGTGGACTTGGATCCAGTGTGGATTCCTATCTCGCACCCAGAGTTCCCATGATATGCTCCGGATCCAGTGCGACCCTGACCCTGAATAAATGAATGAATCAATGAAACAGATCTATGAAATAATGAGAACGAACCATGAACCTTCCTGATGTCAGTGTTGCCTGACAGTTCTGCAGAGCCCTTGCCGTTTCTCCTGGGTGCACTTTTAGAAAGGTGTCCTAAATTTCGGCAAGGTGCCCCAAATGAATCCTCCGGTGTTCGGCAATCTGCAGCGCTTCCTTTTTTTTTTAAGGCTTGCAAATGCGCTAAAGTTTTTCATCACACGTTAAAGGACATAATCTGGGTCATTTTGTCCATGCTCTGGATTGGGTCGTTTTGATGGATGTTAGTCTCAGAAGTCTCAGCCGTGACAATTTGGTGAAGATGTCAGTTCACTTCTGCGATTATGGAAATGGTATGTTTGTGAATATTTGCATTACTCCTTACTCTGTAGTGTCTATCCAGGAGATACGTAAAACAGTATCGATAAATCAGTTTCAAAACATCTTGGTTGGACTTGGAAAATCAACGCACATGCAACAACATAAAACTCACGATATATTACAGTACATACGGTTTCGTTCATAAGTTTACATACCCCTTGCATAATCTGCAAAATGTTAATAATTTACAAAAAAATAAATAAATAAGAGGGATAATAAAAATTGCATTTAGTATTTTATTTAGTTCTGCCCTGAATAAGCTATTTCACATAACAGATGTTTACATGTAGTCCACAAGACACAATAATAACTGAATTTACACAAATGAACCAGTTCAAAAGTTTACATACCCTTTATTACTCTTGATACTGTGTTGTCACCTGGATGATCAACGACTGTTCTTATGTTTTGTGATAGTTGTTCATGAGTCCCTTGTTTGTCCTGAGCAGTTAAACTGCCCACTGTTCTTCAGAAAAATCCTCCAGCTCCTGCACGTTCTTTACTTTTCCAGCATCTTCTGCATATTTGATCCCTTTCCAACAGTGGACTATATGATGCTGAGATCCATCTTTTCACACTGAGGACAACTGAGGGACTCGAACACAACTGTTACAAAAGGTGCAAACATTCACTGATGCTCAAGAAGGCGACACTTGTAAACTTTTGAACAGGATGAACGGTGGAAAATTGTTATTATTTTGTCTTCTGGGAAACATGTAAATATCTTATGTAGCTTCTGAAGGGCAGTACTAAATGAAAAAATGAGATCTTTAAATAAAATGATCCCGTTCAATGTGTGCACCTTTTCTTGTGAATGAGTCCCTCAGTTGTCCTCAGTGTGAAAAGACGGATCATACCACCGCTTAATCAGGGCAGTTCTAAATAAAAAAACAAAATGCATTTTTTTATGATCCCTCTTTTTTTTTTTTTTTTTTTTTTTTTTTTTTAAATTATTAACATTTTGCAGATTATGCAAGGCAGATGTAAACTTATGCAACTGTACCCATGACATACTGCATGAGGCAAGATCAAAATGACAATATGGAGGACATGATAAGGGAGTGATATGCAGTTTATCAATATAAATATCAATATAAAATATCAGTTTATCAATATAAATTACTTGCAAAATACTAACATGGCTAGTTAGAGAACTAGCTCACTAGTTAATTTTAGCAAGGCATTAGGCTCCCGATTGCTACATTTTTTTGTTATTCTCCAAACAGTATCCAAGCTTGATTAGAGTGTAGGCAGTATAATTTTAATATATTAGTTTATTGGTTTTAGACCAATACTGTATATTGTACTATGTATTTTTGAACTTTGTTACACCAAAAAACTGGTGTTACACTCATCGTACCCAGTCTGACAATTATATTTTTAAGTATGAAACAACCCTTTGCTTTAATTTAGAAAATGATCTACTTAATAACAGCATATTAAAAACAAACCAAAATGGAGAATAAATGCCTGTAGCTTGTATAATAAAAGCCTGCAGTCTTGATAGCCTGTATTAAAAAATTAAACAAGTAATTTCATACTTGCAGCTGAAATATTACATGACAGTTAATGCTATGCTCTTTGAAATTTTGTAAATATTCATTTTAATTATATTGCAATGCAAATCACGAGAGCTTCTTCCTCATACACGAGACAAGCAAGCAGATTGTGCCAGTGTACACTTCGTGTGTTTGTCACTATTAACTAAATGTGCTAATAAAAATTAAAATTATCACAGGCCCTTTGTTTCTCCAAAACAAGGTTTGATGAAACTCAGATTTTCCTCTTTACAGCAATGTAGAAAACTCTAAATGTGCTTCCAAGGCAAAGTCATTCCTAATGTTAGGGCAGTTTACATATATGCAAAGTAAACAGTAATATCTAGCCTCATGTATCATGTGTACTGTATATACACCTATGTTTTCTTCCTGTAAAGATAATAACACCACTTAAACATAATCAGCACCCAGAGAGGGTTTTTTATTCCGGTCCAACTGTTTTACAACCGCAAAAAATGTGCGTGTGTGTTCTCATCTTCATGTGGTACAAACCAGCAGGAGCCCGTGAGCTCACCAAGATCTTAGCGCCTTCTCTCAGTTGAATTGTGCATCTCAGTTGGATCCTTCCATCTGTCGCCTGGCAACGGGCCGTGATTGGCAGGCGCTGTGTGCAGCTGACATCTGGCGTGGGCAGAGCTACAAGCCATAAGGAGCTCCGAAACACACACTGAGCACTAAGAGCTAGTGAAGTCTCCCCACTGACCACCCTCTGTCTACTGGGATCTTGAAGAAACTCTCACAAACACACACACACAAACACACGTATATACACACATACACACATTTTCACTCCCACTTTCGCATTTTCTTCTAACACTCCTTTTCTCTCACATGCAAACACACATTTTCTCACACATCCTCCTCCCACGTGCTGAATTTCTTGTTTTCGCCCTTTCTTGCATACACAAACTCACATAAACACACACACGCATGCATACATAAAGATTTACACATACAAAATTGCATGCACAGAACCTAAACAGCCTCTTGCAACTTGTGTAATTGTCCTCCTTGACCACCAGTCTCACCGTGTGCCAGCTAATCAGCGGGCATTTTTAAACACATAAACACACACATACATACAAATGCCCCCCAAAAATCCGGCTGCGATTTCAAGTCTATTCATAAACACAAAAGAGCTCCTTAACCGCCTGTTCGCCTGCTGCTTCTTCCAGCAAACCCTTTTTTTCCACACAGCTCCTTTCTCTTCTCAGCCTGTTGGCTTCTGACACACACACACACACACACACACACACAGACTTCACAACATACCGGTTTTTCCTCGTTAAAGTAAACATGAACGATGCATTTACAGCTATTAAGTAAACAAACCTGGTTTAGGCCACGCCCACTTCAGATGCGAATATTTGGAGCACTAAACAGATCCAGATACAGATAGTGGCATTTGGTTGCACTCCTTCTGGAGATCTCCCTTCATAAGACCCGCATAAATCTCGGCTTCTTTCCTCTCCTTTCCTTGTACAAAGCAAGATCCAAGATTGGCACCCACCCCTGTGTTTCCTGGTTGGTGTTTTTGTGTAAGAGGAAGTCGCACAGTATGCACCAGACAAGTGAACACTTCTCATATCCAATCCTGGTCTGTCACCATAGACCAGCCCTCAGGGGCTCAATATGATCTTCTTTTTTTTTTTTTTTTTTTTTTTTTTGTTACATTGATCTGCAGTAGTTACTGAAAATATAGACTTTCAAGGATTCCCTGAGCAAATTTCCTTGTGATAACTAAGACTAGGAGTGACATGTACATATAGGTGCAACATATACCATTACATATTGTAATGGTAGCAGTGGACATCAGTACTAGGATCCTATGGGACCTGCAGGACGCAACAAAGAAAATGTGGATGCAATATGTATTTACTCTCATGCATATGGGAGCGTCTATGGAAGTGAGTAAGGGATTAAAAACACAATCACATGCACAGCTCTAAAGCAAGGCATAAACTATCACCAGAGTACCACTGACCACATATTATTTGTGTTATGGACCTATGGTGGTCAGTGGTGGTCCCTTCCCATTTTAGTCAATTTCCATTGATAAACAAGGCACAGAAGCTGCACTCAATAATTTTATCGACCGATCAACCATAACATTTAAACCACTGAGAGGTGAAGACCGGTCAGAGTGCCCAGGCTGACCCCAGACCACCTTCAAAACCACCTACAATGGGCACATGAGCATCAGAAATGGACCATGGAGCAGTGGAAGAAGGTGGTCTGGTCTGATGAATCACATTTTCTTCTACATCTTGTGGATGGCCGGGTACGTGTGCGCCGCTTACCTGAGGAAGAGATGGCACCAGGATGCACTATGGGAAGAAGGCAAGCTGGCGGAGTCAGAAAGCTTTGGTCCTGGCATTCATGTGGATGTTACTTTGACACCTACCTAAACAGACCAAGTACACCCCCAACCTTGCAGACCAGGTAAACCCCCTTCAGATCAACAGTATTCCCTAATGGCCTCTTTCAGCAGGATACTGCGCCCTGCCACACTGCAAAAATTGTTCAGGAATGGTTTGAGGAACATGACAAAGAGTTCAAGGTGTTGTCTTGGCCCCCAAATTCCCCAGATCTCAATCCGATCGAGCATCTGTGGGATGTGCTGGACAAACAAGTCTGATCCACGGAGGCCCCACCTCACAACTTACAGGACTTAAAGGAGCTGCTGCTAACATCTTAGTGCCAGATACCACAGCACTCCTTCAGAGGTCTTGTGGAGTCCATGCCTCAAAGGTTCAGAGCCATTTTGGCAACTCAAAGGGGACCTACACAATTAGGCAGGTGGTTTTAATGTTATGGCTGATCGGTGTATCTTCCTCGATAGTTGGTGTAACCAATAAAATGGCCTATGCGTGCTGGTACAATGTTGGTACCTAATAAATCTGTGTTAATAGGATAAAAGCTATTCCTTGGTCCACATGTCTGTATCATATGGATCTTATCCATATGATACATCTGATCCCTGGAAGTCATTCATGTCTGGTCCCTGATTGAAGGAACAAGGCGAAATATATCTCGGCTTGTAACTTATCCCAGTTTCTGACAGACTTGGAGATTTTTAATCACCGAGTGCAATCTCAACGAATTTTAGTCAGAGTTATGCAGTGACATCTTGGTTCAAAGACTTGTCACACACTTTCACTCATGAATGAAAAACAGATGATGTGCCACATGCTAAGAAATACATTTTCACCATCTTTCTGCTGTTTTGAAGCTTGTTCCTGCTTCTGTAGACGATTTAGAAGCCTGGAGTGTAATGGTTCTTACACACCAAGCCATTTGCCGGCTGCCGGATGCTGTCAAACATCTGCGGCTGAGTGTCATCTGTGTATTTTCATCTTCTGCTCACTAGTTAGTCCTTGCCAGTGGCGAGTGAGCATGAATCGGTGCTAAGAGGCTTTTCTGGAAAATCATTGCCGGAGAAGAGAAACTCAGAATGGTTGCTTAGTCCTTCACCTTTTCTTTGCTGTTGTAGGTTGCAATGTTTTTGGAATGAAATGGACAAGCAGATCATTTAAATTTCGAGAACATCATTTAAGCAGATTCTCAATGTTTAATTGTATATTGTAGCTACGCAGCTAAGCTAGTTTGTGCCAATCAGCATACTGCTGCACTAAATAGTATGTCAGAATAGTGCAAAAAACTAGGTACCAAATGTGCTATAATCTTATGACTATTTTGGGCAGAAGTATACAATCTGGGGCACAGGGTTTGTATGTGCTTCTTGTGTGGCATTAGGGCTCTTACTCCTACATATTGTGTAGTTGGGGTGTGTTAACTTGTGTGTCTCTGCTCTGTGTGTGTATGTGTTTCTGTTTAACTTATACAATACAATGTATTTATTGAGAGTGTGTACCAGTATATACAGTGCCCTCCACTAATATTGGCACTCTTTATTGTTTAACCTTTTGATCATTGTTTAATAAATTCACAAAAATTCTCTGCTCTCATTGATATCATATAATTGCAAACAAAACAGGTTTATCCAAAAAAAAAAATATATATATATATATATATATATATATATATATATATATATATATATATATATATATATATATATATATATATATATATATATATATATATATATATATATATATATATATATAAAATTATTGGCACCCCTATGAATTTATATGGGGAAAATATATTTGAAGTATATTCCCATTGATATTTAAATTTTTTAGTACACCTGGGTGACTAGTAACAGGAAATTGTTCAACCATGACTTCTGTTTCACAGGGGTATAAATATGAGGTAACACATAGGCCAAATTCCCTTAGTCATTCATAACAGTGGGTAAGACCAAGGAATATAGCTGTGATGTGCGGCAAAAGGTTGTTGAGCTTCACAAAATGGGAAGTGGCTATAAGAAAACAGCACAAGCATTGAAAATGTCCATTTCCACCATCAGGGCAATAATGAAGAAGTTCCAGTCAACTGGAAATGTTATGAATCAACCTGGAATTGGATGCGTGTCTATATTGTCTCAACGCACTGTGTAGAGGATGGTTCAAGTGGCCAAAAAATCTCCAAGGATCACAGCTGGAGAATTGCAGAAGTTAGTTGCGTCTTGGGGTCAGAAAGTCTCCAAAACTACAATCCGAAGTCACCAACATCACCACAAGTCGTTTGGAAGGGTTTCAAGAAAAAAGCCTCTACTCTCATCCAAAAACAAACTCGAGCATCTTCAGTTTGCCAGACACTACTGGAGCTTCAAATGGGATCGGGTTCTATGGTCAGATGAAACCAAAATAGAGTTTTTTGGCAATAAACACCAGAGGTGGTCTCATATATTCTCCAACCTCATCAGGCATTATAGAAGACTCAGAGCTGTTATCTTGGCAAAGGGAGGTAGCACAAAGTATTGACTAAAAAGGTGCCAATAATTGTTACACACCTATTTTTTTTTAAAAAAAATTTATAAACCTGTGTTTTGTTTGCAATTGTTTGATATCCATGAGAGCAGAGTATTTTTGTGATTTTTTTTTTTTTTTTAACAAAAGATCAAAAGGCTAAAAATTAAGACAATTTTCACAGCCTTCTTTGCTCATATTTACCAGGAGTGCCAATATTAGTGGAGGGCACTGTGTGTATGTGTGTATATATATACATATATATATATATGTGTGTGTGTGTGTGTGTGTGTGTGTGTGTGTGTGTGTGTGTGTGTGTTTTTTCCTGAAGCATGATTGACCCCCCCCCCCCCCCCCCCCTTGTAAAGTGTGTCTTTACAAAAAGACACACTTTTTGTAATTAGTAGACACACACTTACCAGGCATAGTTTCAATTGCATACACACTCAAATACTCACTTCCTCTCTCCTACACGCTTTGCAATTTATCACCTTCCTTTTAAAATTAGTTGACACATACATGTCAAAACATGTTCTGCACACACACACACACACACACCTAGTCAGTCACACACCATGTTTATGGCCATTCCTTTTTTACATTAGTCAATTAACATCACACACTCCAGTGCCTACTCGTTCACCCTCTGTAGCACTCAGGACCCCCTCGTTGAGATCAGTGTGTGTTAACACGCCAGCATCCATGTAGTTGCGAAGCCACACACACTCCCACGATGGCTGACTCTCTCTCTCTCTTCAGGTATGAACGCTCTGCAGTTACAGAATCTGGCCACTCTAGCAGCGGCCGCCGCGGCAGCTCAGAGCTCGGCCAGCCCGTCCACCGCTAGTGCCCTGACCTCCAGCACAGGCTCCCTGGGAGCTCTGGCCAGCCCAGGTAACCGGCGGCCGCCTAGCCTTCATCGTCATCGTCATCATTCTCACTGTTGTAGCATCAGCACTACAGCCGTCACGTTTTTTTTTTCCTCTCCCTCCATCGGGTCGCCTTCATCCACATCCTCGTACTTAGTCATTGCATCAGAAAGCCTGTGTCATGGGCGCGTGTCTGTCCTTCCGTTTTGTCCTTGTATCTCCCCGTTTAGGCATTTTGTCAGGTTCCGTAGCTATTACTGCGTCTTTGGTTGCCGCCGAAACTCTTAGAAAAGAGCAGAAGTATTTTTGGAAAGGCTTCCTGGGAGAGGTGTGAGTTTAGCGCGTTGGAGTCATTTTCACAGAGTGTATTGCTTTTTACATGATTCTCATTTCATCTGACACTGGCACCCTTCTCGTAACCCTCCCTCTCTCTCTCTGTCTCTCTCTCTCTCTCTCTCTGTCTGTCTCTCTCTTTCTCTCTCTTTCTATATCCATCTTTCTACAGAACAGCATTAAAGTAAGAAAGTGTGCACATAACACTGTTTCTCGCCATGACCTTTGTTTAAATTCATCATCATCATCATTTCCCTGATCTTGTGTGCCTCCCTCCTTTCCTCCACATGTGTGTGTGTGTGTGTGTGTGTGTGAGACATTTTTGAACATTAAATATGTGTTAAGTGTTAACATTTCTGTACCATACTTAAATACACTCAATGGTGTGACACATACACTCTCTCTCTCTCTCTCAACCCCCCCCTCTCCCTCCCTCTCTCTCTCTCTCTCTCTTGCATTTTTCTTCATCTGTGCCTCTTGTTCTCTCCCACTTTCTCTATACTTCTCTCTTTCTCTGTATATTTTTTCTCCCTGCTCTCTCTCTCTCTCTCTCTCTCTCTCTCTCTCTCTCTCTCTCTCTCTCTCTCTATGTGTGTGTCAGCAGCAGGCTCCACAGCTAACTCGAGTGCCGGAGCAATGGGTTCTCTCGGCTCTTTGGGAACCCTGCAAGGCCTCGCCGGGGCCACAGTGGGCCTCAACAACATTAATGCACTAGCAGGTAGCGTCAACAGTGAGTATAAACCTCATCCGCCTCACCCATCCCATCCCACGCATACACATGCCCGGAGAGATGCCCACACACACACACGCACACACACACACACACACACACACGCGCGCGCACACACAAAAAACTAACAATCTGACATAAGAAAGGCATCTCTCTGGGTACGATAGGAGTTTGCTGTTTGTATATGTCTAGCGTCTCTATGTGTGTTTTTGTTTATGTATATTTGTGTTTCTTATTCAGGATATGAATGATCAGTTTATCATCGGACGTCCTGTTCATTCACTGAAGTCAGAATTCCCTGGGATTATTTGTGCCAGAACAAATTTCACTGTTCAAATATGAGTCAGAGTTTTCTAATATTTATGTATCTGAAAGTAATGCTTTAGAGCCCTTGATTAATTTTCTTGAAGTATTTGTATCTAAATGTTTCTTAAACATTTTGGCCAAATGACCCTTGTCGTGTCGCCTGAAAATATTACCTATCCTGCACGTTTAACTTGGAAGCGATATCTGATAATCCTGATCGCCTACAACACACCAAGGTTATAATTTCATTCATTTTATTTAATTTTTTTTATCTATGTCTGAAGTTTATGATAAAATGATGATGTTTCTCCTCATCATAGAGCAGTGCTACTGCTAACATTCACTCTGTCTGCAGCTGTAAAAAAAAAAAATAATAAATATATATATATATATATATATACAGAAAAAAAAGAAGAAAAAAAAGTTGTTATTAAAAACAGGGAGAGAAAAAAAATGAAAAGATGTAGACTGAGCTTAGGGTTAGAGGTAGTTGTAGAATTATTTATCTACAGTAACCAACAAGTTAATGGAAATACCCCATAAAGGTAGAATTACAGACTTACAGTGTGTGTGTGTGTGTGTGTGTGTGTGTGTGTGTGTGTGTGTGTGTGTGTGTGTGTGTGTGTGTGTACACGTTTCGCAAACTCCTCTTCGCCCTGTCTCCACACACACCTTCACAAACCAGACGCCCGGCAAATCCATCGCTCTTTCTCTCTCTGTTTCTCTAGGCTGATTGTTTCACCGTTTGTAAGATCGTTAGCTTTGTGCGAGTGTGCGTTTGTGGTGTTGTGTGCAGCACTTATCCAGAAAAGAGGACGTGTTCACGTGTCCGTTGGAGCCCATTCAGCTGTGTGATTAGTGTCTGTAATTCAGAGCACAATAGCTTAGGGCCTCATATGTTACTTTTTAAATTGGTAGGCTGAAGTGTGTGTGTGTGTGTGTGTGTGTGTGTGTGTGTGTGTGTGTGTGTGTGTGTGTGTGTGTGTGTGTATGACCTGACCTGGATGTCTGCGTTTTCCCAAAATGACCTTTCCGACAGGTTACTGGTTTTATAAATCAGGCTCTCCAAAACGCCACATCATCCGTTTTACATTAATTGAAACGACTTTCTAATAGACACATGTGCGCGCACACACACACACACACACACACACACACACACACACACACACACACTGCTCATTATAAAGGCCATATAGTTTAATTGAATAGTAAAGGTCAGTATTGTAATTATTGCAGGATAAATGAGAGAGCTGCGGTTGAAGCACCCTGCTCATCATTTATTGTTTGCAGGACGTCAAGCCAAAAGGCCAGTCAGTAAATATGCATGAATCAGTCGTCACACACACACACACACACACACACATATCTAATGAAACGGCATCCCAGCTCTTGTCCTTAGTAGACCTCCTCCTGCATTCTTGCGTTCTTGCATCTCACTGGTGGCTCTGCTGGCAGGACGCAGGTATTTCAGTGCCACTCTCCATACACTATGAAATGAAAAGCGCGTTATAACCAATAATGTTTATTCAAGATAAAGAAGTAAATGAACTCCCATGACCCGTTTGCCCGTTTGCTTCTCATGACTGCACGCCTTTTCTATTTTCTATTAGTTTTGCTGTAGTTACCGAATAATAGTTGCTGAATAATAGGGCTGAAGATGTATAGGTTTAGAATAGAGCTTGTGCTTGCAGGATAGTTTTTCTCACATGCTGGTGGAGTAAGTAGTCATATTGCAGGATAGAGAGGTAGTACATAGCATCTGTAATTAACAATTCCTCCGTTTTTGTTTATTTAGAATGAATTTAGAAGCAGTTTTGTAACTGAATAAGTCGATGACTGAAATGAATTAAAATGAAGAATGGAAACAGATGTTTGGGAATAGTTCTTGACGTTGTGATACGGTGATAAGATGGTGATAGTGACGTGCTGCCGTTGTGACGTTGCTTGCATGTGTTGGCTGCGGTTTCCACTTGCTTACACTGCTGAGTAATACATATTATTTATCTTGTGTGTAAGCTTGATGTGGGTGTGTAACAGCACCCTTTATTGTTGCTGATTGTGAGCTGTTCTTATAGTGCGTGTGAACTAAGTGTCTTGTAACGTGGTGTAAACTGTGTAACGTGTGTGATTATTCAGCAAAAAAATGAAATGTACAGCCTTTCTTTTAGCTCCAAGTGGAGCCAAGACACGGTGAAACTTACAGCCTAGCACACTCGCATCGTATTGAGTTAATCGGAAACAAAATTGTCATCTGGTTTCTGCCGCTTTATGACACACCGCGTGTTGTGTTATACAAATGTACAAAAGGGCTAGAGGTCGATCGGTAGTGGATTTTACCGATACTGATAACTAAGTTGGGCAGTACATGCCGATAACCGATTAATAAACCGATAGTTTTTAAAACTGATACTGAATGAAAACATAACACTCAAACTAAAATATTGCTGAACTTTATTACACAAATAACAGTACTGACTGCACCGTGAAAATGTACTGTATGTTTGCAATGAAATAAATATATAAATATTAATGTATATTAACTAGTAATAAATATTAAAGTAAATAAAACATCCAAACTGAACCAAAAAGTAACACTCCAAATAGCAAATAAAAATAGAGACATCCAAAAGGAATCAAAAAACACTTCAAATAACACAACAAAATTTGTCATTGAGTTTTTATTTCACCTCTAGAGGCCGCTCTCGTACTTAATGACAGCGGACAGCGGAATAATGTAATTCCGTTAGATTGAGTAGATTTGAATATACACTATACTCTTTATACACAATGGGCCCCAGGTATCAGTCGTTTAGTAAAGTTGTGTGTAAATAGGCCAAACCAAACAAAAAAAATTCCTGAGATTTACAGAAATTGAGGTAGTGCTGATTTATATTTATATTGCTAAATATTCCAGTAATGCCAGCTCAGCTATTGCAGCATGTCAGCACTCCAAAGACACACACTAACTCTTCCTCCTGTTATAGTGTGCCATTTCTGTTATCCTAATGTAATAGTTGTTTTGGATTGCTTTCTGTAATAAGTCGTTAATATGAAATGAATGAGCATCAGAAAATTATTGTTAAATTCCTATGTGCAACGGAGATAAATAAGCTAATTAAACTTAACAACCTAATCCGTAAATAACACTGCAGGAACTCCTGACAATATCAATTGAGATTCTCATTAGTGAGCTTCCTTAATCAGCTCAGAAGCTGAGTTACATGAATACAACATTTCTTGTCATAATTCTCCTACGAACAATTTACGAATAAATTCATTCGTATGCAGGTGGATACAGTAAATTATGCGTTGTTGGGCTGACCGAGCCGAGTTATACTAAATCTTTGAAGACGAACGTGTGAGATTTTGACGTGTAATTTGCATGATGCTAAACTTGCAGCTATACATTTTCCTAATTAGTTAGCTACATTAGCCTCAGAATTGAGGTAAGAGGAAATGAAGTACATTTCATTCATGTCTGAACTGTTCCTCGTGTGTTGTCTGATGTGTGTATTGTTTGTGTCGGTTTTGTGTTGTGTCTTGTACACCTGTGGTGTGTATATTGTCTTGCTGTTTTTTTGTGTGTGTGATGTAGTTATAAAAAAAGTAAATAAATGAAAAACACTTCCCCTCAGTCCCAAGCGCTAATGAGTAAGTGCACTTTTTTCTTCTTTATTGTTGGGTTTTATGTAAAGTTGCTCACATGCTCTCAGGTGTGGCTGCCCTGAATGGCGGCGGCTCGGCCGGCCCCATGGATGCCCTCACTCAGGCTTACTCAGGAATCCAGCAGTACGCCGCCGCCGCCCTGCCCACACTCTACAGCCAGAGCTTACTGCAGCAGCAGAGCGCCGCCGGGAGCCAGAAAGAGGGTGAGGAAGGAGCACACACACACACACACACACACGGACACACATATCGTAGTCTCCACAAAGTGTTTGGTCCTTGTGATGCAGGTATGTGAAGAGACTGTAGTCCTCATTGAGAGATTAATATAAAGCTACACAAACACATACTTGCACACACATCTATGAACATCAACACAAATACTCACACACACACATAAACATCTTCCACAGCCAGAATTTTAGTAGGTGTGCAAACTGATTGTTGTCCCTATTAAGAGATGCACACATACACACACCTTCACACATGCACACGCAGTATATACCTATACACATGTACACACTCTTCCACACCCAGAACTTTAGTCCTCATAGTGCTTTTGGTCCCCATGGTTTAGCTGTGTGTATTGAGTATTCTTCCTATTTAAGGATGAATATACAGCTACACAGGGGGTTTAATGGTGGCTTAGTGGTTAGCACGTTTGCCTCGCACCTCCGGGGTTGGGGGTTCAAATGCCACCTCCACCCTGTGTGTGTGGAGTTTGCATGTTCTTCCCGTGCTTCGGGGGTTTCCTCCGGGTACTCCAGGTTCCTCCCCCAGTCCAAAGACATGTGTCGTTGCATGTCTGATTGGCATTTCCAAATTGACTGTAGTGTGTGAGAGGGGGTGTGAATGTGCCCATCCAGGGTGTCCCCCGCCTTGTGATACACATACAGGTGCATCTCAACAAATTAGAATACTTCATAAGACCAATAAAAAAAACATTTTTAGTGAATTGTTGGCCTTCTGGAAAGTATGTTCATTTACTGTACATGTACTCAATACTTGGTAGGGGCTCCTTTTGCTTTAATTACTGCCTCAATTCGGCGTGGCATGGAGGTGATCAGTTTGTGGCACTGCTGAGGTGGTATGGAAGCCCAGGTTTCTTTGACAGTGGCCTTCAGCTCATCTGCATTTTTTGGTCTCTTGTTTCTCATTTTCCTCTTGACAATACCCCATAGATTCTCTATGGGGTTCAGGTGTGGTGAGTTTGCTGGCCAGTCAAACACACCAACACCATGGTCATTTAACCAACTTTTGGTGCTTTTGGCAGTGTGGGCAGGTGCCAAATCCTGCTGGAAAATGAAATCAGCATCTTCAAAAAGCTGGTCAGCAGAAGGAAGCATGAAGTGCTCCAAAATTTCTTGGTAAACGGGTGCAGTGACTTTGGTTTTTTTAAAAAACACAATGGACCAACACCAGCAGATGACATTGCACCCCAAATCATCACAGACTGTGGAAACTTAACACTGGACTTCAACTTGGGCTATGAGCTTCTCCACCCTTCCTCCAGACTCTAGGACCTTGGTTTCCAAATGAAATACAAAACTTGCTCTCATCTGAAAAGAGGACTTTGGACCACTGGGCAACAGTCCAGTTCTTCTTCTCCTTAGCCCAGGTAACATGCCTCTGACGTTGTCTGTGGTTCAGGAGTGGCTTAACAAGAGGAATACGACAACTGTAGCCAAATTCCTGACACGTCTGTGTGTGGTGGTTCTTGATGCCTTGACCCCAGCCTCAGTCCATTGCTTGTGACGTTCACTCAAACTCTTGAATCGATTTTGCTTGACAATCCTCATAAGGCTGCGGTTCTCTCGGTTGGTTGTGCATCTTTTCCTTCCACACTTTTTCCTTCCACTCAACTTTCTGTTAACATGCTTGGATACAGCACTCTGTGAACAGCCAGCTTCTTTGGCAATGAATGTTTGTGGCTTACCTAGTGAACCAAACTGAGAGACCATTTTGAAGGCTCAGGAAACCTTTGCAGGTGTTTTGAGTTGATTAGCTGATTGGCATGTCTCCATATTCTAATTTGTTGAGATAGTGAATTGGTGGGTTTTTGTAAAATGTGAGCCAAAATCATCACAATTAAAAGAACCAAAGACTTAAACTACTTCAGTCTGTGTGCATTGAATTTATTTAATACACGAGTTTCACAATTTGAGTTGAATTACTGAAATAAATGGACTTTTCCGCGACATTCTAATTTATTGAGATGCACCTGTATACACAAATATACCCTCACTGGGTACTGTGGACACCTGTACAACTACTCATTCATGCAATTATCTAATCAGCCAATCGTGTGGCAGCAGTGCGATGCATAAAACATGCAGATACCGGCCAGCAGCTTCTGGTAATGTTCACATCAACCATCAGAATGCTTGACAGTGGTTTTGACTTCTGTCCTGCATACACTGTATACACACATTCTACTGCACTAGACTTTTCATCTCCACAATGTAAGCGTCTGAACAGAGTGCAGTCCCATTAAAAAACATAAACCTACACATACACACCTATACAGTGATGCAATCACTATATACTCTACAGACAGACCCTACTGCAGTAGAATTTTAGTCTTTGTTTCCCACAATACAGGTGTGTGAACAGATGACCGGGTTCGCACAAGGTCCCTGAAGTAGGAATTCTCGTTTCACATGCCCAGTGTGCTACTTTAAATAATCAATTAACAGTAATGACAGCACAATCTCTTTCTGTCTGTTTTAGGCCTACTGAAACCTGGACTCATAAACAATCGCCTAGCACACCAACCTTGTGATTGCACTGTTTTTCCTCCATAGAACATTTTGCAGTACCCACAACAGTGATATTTCCGATGAAAATGCGGAAATTAATTTCCCCTTTTTGTATAATACATATACAATAGAGCGCTTCCACTGTTATTTCAGCGCTTCATTACCATAGACCTATGCTGCTTTTCCACCAACAGGAAGACTACAACTTCTGACACGGAGTTATTTAGCCTAAGGCATGATGCCATTTCGCCTGAAAAAATTAAATAAGTGTGTGTATGTGTTGTGCATTGTGTTTGTAGGACCAGAAGGGGCAAACCTTTTCATCTATCACCTGCCGCAGGAGTTCGGGGACCAGGACATTCTGCAGATGTTCATGCCTTTTGGAAATGTAGTGTCGGCCAAAGTGTTCATCGACAAACAGACCAATCTGAGCAAATGCTTCGGTATGTAGCCAAAACATGTACAACACACACACACACACACACACACACGCACACACACATTTGTCATACTATCTTAGTGAGGACCTTCTGTTGACATAATTATTAATGCAGTTAATTAATGCTCTGATTACACCTAAACCTAACGTTAACCTCAATAACCAAAAGGAAACTTTCTGGCTTTTTTTTTTTTTTTTTTTATAAATAAAAGCTGCATTTTTAAAAAGTTTTTCATGTGGGGAACAGATTCAAACCAAAGTCAAAACTGTCAGATATTACTATCATTGTAGGGGCATTTTGTCCCCATCAACATATAAAAACATGCCACACACACACTATAGGGCCTTGCTCATGGGGCTTGAACCCTGACCTCCTGATCAGTGAACCAATTCTTAACCTTTGACCCACCACTGCCCGAAACGCTTTACACATACATTCAGTCACCATTTAATTAGGTGAACCTATCTAGTGCATAATAAATAGGCAACCTAAAGTGAAAGTAAAGTATTTATATATTAATATTCTTTCAAAACAAACATTTGCTAATATTGCAGTTTTAACATTTATAACAAAAATCAAATCTCAAATTGCGTTCACTAATTAATGGGGGGGGCGACTGTTTTTTAATTAGGGACATTCGGTACATTATGTACAGTATGTCGTAAATTGTGTATGTATGTCAGGAGATGCAACACAAAAAATGCAACTGTAAAAATGCAGTCTGAAATATACATGCAGTTTACTACGGCTGTAGTTCATCATACAGACCCCGCCTGGGAAATGCTGTCTGCGTGAAGCACAAATCGCAGTTTAAAAGCCAAAATGCTGTACTGGTCAACCACAGCTGTCATTAAATAACATTTAAAAAAAAAAAAAAAACTGGCAATGCCACAAAAGTCCTGTTTATTGTGTTAAACGTCTTTGTTAGATGTAAAAGAATTGATGTACCCTATATGGCCAAACGTTTGTGGACACCTGGCCCAATTTGCTCCTATAACAGCCTCCACTCTTCTCGGAAGGCTTTCACTAGATATTGGAACATGGCTGTAGGCTGATTTGTGGCTGATTTGTGATCATTCAGCTACAAGAGCATTAGTGAGGTCAGATACTGATGTTGGGTGAGGAGGTCTGGGGTGCAGTCGGTGTTCCTGTTCATCCCAAAGGTGTTCAGTGGGGTTGGGGTCAGGGCTCTGTGCAGGACAGTTGAGTTCTTCTACTCCAAACTTCACAAACCATATATTCATGGAGCTCGCTTTGTGCACAGGAGTATTGTCATGCTGGAACAGGTTTGGGCCCCTTAGTTCCAGTGAAGGGAAACCGTAATTCCATAGCATACAAAGACATCCTATACAATTGTGTGCCTATACAAAGGTGTGCACATAGTATAGTACATTGAACAATCACAGTCCCACTCAAATACATATTTGAGGCAGAGAAGTGCACTTTAAGCTTGTTTCTTTCATAAACTAACAAAAAATGGTTTGTTGAACAGAATGCTATCTAATTACGACTAAAAATGGGCAGCTTGGTCCATTTGGCTCTTTGTCTTTGTTTTTTTTTTTTTTTTTTTATTGAAACGTTGCTGTATGTTTAATGTAACACTCAAGGTTGGTAGCATACACGTATTCTAACGTGCTACACCACAATACGTCTGTAATAAAGATGTAATAGGATTTTGTGGCACACGAATACATTTGAGTTAATAGACTCTCTCACACACTTTCCTTCTTTCTGTCAGGTTTCGTCAGTTACGACAATCCCGTGTCGGCGCAAGCAGCCATTCAGGCGATGAACGGGTTTCAGATCGGAATGAAGCGCCTCAAGGTGCAGCTGAAGCGCTCTAAGAATGACAGCAAGCCCTACTGATCTAATTGCTAGGGCCACTCCTCTCTGTCCCTACACTGCTAGGGTAAGTCCCCACTGCTGCCACGGCAACCGCCCCGGGGATGGGAAAAGGGGGGGGGGGGGGACATGGGGGGAGAGTTTCACCCTTAACACCACTAGAGGGAGTCACTTTCCCCCGAACATTCTTTTTAAACTTTTTTGATGGCAGTGTTATTATTATTATTATTATTATTATTATTATTATTATTATTATTATTATTATTATTTGGTTTCTATTCACATGAACGCTTCCATTTTTGCTATTATTTTGTATGACCTGCGATGAATGAATAGCTGTTGCTAGGTTTTATTTCCCCCTTTTTATTTCGAGTTGTGTATAAAACTATTTATTTATTTTTTAAGTAGATATTTATACCATGCCTTTTTTTTTTTTTTTTTTTTTTTTTTTTCATTTTTATGATGATAACGACAACAACAGCCGAAAGGAAAGTTCTCTAAACTACATTTAGTTTCCCGTTGTGAACCTTGAGGCTTGTGAGAACATGTAGGGACGGGGCCAGAGCCCCAGAAAAAGCACCAATATGCACGTTCGACTTTGCCCTTTGACCTCTGGTGTTGGCTCCGGGCTCCGCTGCTCCTTCGACCCCTCGGCCCAACTGCACCAGAGAGAAAAGGGTCAAAACCCGATGTGGCCTCGCTGTAGTTAACGGCAACGACTGCCAAAAGAGACTCTCCACACACACACACACATACACACACACGCACACATATATATACACACACACAAACACACACCTGCCATTAAAGCATTACGCCTTTTCGCGTTGGGTTTTTTTTTTTTGTTTGTTTGTTATGGTGTTTGTCCAACAGAGCATTTTATGTAGAGCATTTTAAAAAGAGATGACAAATAAAAAATAATCTAATAATAAAGCATTTTATGTTTTGGCGAGGTGGCGGGTTCAACTGCGAATACTTGATGTTTATTGAAATAAAAAAAATAATAATATATCAGAGTACAGAAAGCCACAGGCCTGTAAATTTTATTTGTAAAAAAAGCAGTTCTATTTTTATACAAAGCAAATTTCTACTGCCTCTACTGAAGTGAAAGACTTTATTTATTCTGGTTAAGTGATCGGGTTTGTGAAGACGTGCTTCTCGCCGTCCGGTCTTCTGAAGCCACACAATCTGATGTGGGAAGAGAACAGAGGATCGTCCCCCCATCTCTCCCTCCCTCATTCCCATCCCTCTATCTCTCATCTTTCTGTCCCTATCTCTTTCCTATCTCCCATCTGTCTTTCTTCATTCTGTCATGTCCCAGTTATATTTCAGTCTAATGGGGCTGCACGATTGTCCCGATCGTTTTCGACGATACCGTCTCTTATAGTTATTAATTGAGAATACAATAAGTGGCAGCTCAGCAGTTAGGCCTCTGCTCTGGTGGAAGGAAGGCAGTTGGATAAAATCCCAGGAAAGCCAGAGAGCCAATTTTGGGCCCCTGTGCGAACGGCTTAACCCTAAACTGCTCAGCTCTGCGTGTGGATTGGATTCTAACATGTAAATGACTTTAGATAAAAACAACAAGTGACGTAGTTTTTTTGTTTTTTTTTTAAGTTTGTGCATTACAGTGAAAGCATCTTGATAGTACAGATGTGCCGGCATCTACGGTTTAGCTGTAGCATTTATGGTATCCGACTCCTTTCTCCCGAAGATGCAGCAGTCAGAACAAATGTGGTTGTGCAAATGACGGTGGAAATGAAAGATTAGCTGCTGGAAGTGGTTTGTTCCTCATAGCGCAAGTTTTATCTAGGTGAACTGTGACCTGTGAATTCACAAACCCAGATTTGTGTGAATCAATAGGAAAAACGAGACTTGGGGTGGTAGGAGGGTGTTGTTTGCTGTTCATCATTTAAACGGAACCATCTTGTCCACCGACATTTGCTAGCATTTGTTGTTGTAAAAGACTGTGTTTTTTTTTTCTCTACCTGCTAGGATTTTCTCGTTAGCACCACTGTATATCATGACATGTCTGTTTGTTTATTTGTTAATACGGTTGACTTTTAGTTGTCATGTGTGATATTACTGACCATCAAGAGGTGGTTTGAATGAACGGTTTGGAGTGAGATCGATTTCCATGACATGTTAGCCACAATAAATAAAGCTCTAGAGCAAAACTTAAGAAGCCTTAAATTGTGTACTGTATATGTACAACAGTCAGCCATA
>CM042538.1:17405399-17602899 GCA_023630585.1 Cranoglanis bouderius
TGTGTTTTGTCCCAATAATACACCCACGGTATTACCTTACCAACAAAACTGGAACTGCCAAACACCGAGCTGCAGGGAGGGACATCCTTCGAGAGACTCAACAGCCAGTTGCACAAGCACAAAAAAGCACACCCACGCACGTCAAACGAAATCGTTAGCACAATGACGGCGCGCAGTATTACAAGTCAGCATCCTGACAGCTCGACCAGCTCAAAGGATGTGATGTCAGTTCAAATGAAATATTACATACTGCTATTTCAGTATAAACACACTACCAGTCAAAGGCTTTTCTTTCATTATGATTTTCTTGTGGGTTTTAATCACTCACTCAGTTTCAGTAAGCGCTTTATCCTGGTCAGGGTCGCAGTGGATCCGGAGAACACTGGCCCAGGAACAGCGGGCGTGAAGCGGGAATACACCCTGGACAGGACGAGACACCAGTCCATCGCATCTTGTGGTTTAGTAGAGTTTAATTAGAACAAGATGTATTTCTTTTTAGAGCACACACACACACATCCATGCACATGTATTTGTTTTCATTTTAATGGCTTCAATAGAATTTGAAGAATAGTTTATTATCGAAATAAACAATAATAATTCCAGTAAAAGATCTGATCCTTAATGGAATGGAGAAATGGTCAGGGATTGGTTTTGACCTGCATACTGGCGTATTATAAATGGGTCAAAAATCTCTAACATGGGTCTAATGGGTGTAACATAGAAAAGAGCTGAAACTGAGCATGGGTAATATTGGCACGAATAAATTGCAGTTTCTCTAATAAAAACACACTTGCAAAACCTGCAGAGGAAAAACGACCGTTAATGAGAACTGTTAAGACGTCACGCCACCAACTATTTGATGCGCTTGGACCAAATGAAAAAGATCGAACTCTGGTGCAGACTAAACTGATGATTAATGAGGGAGGCATTAGTGGTTAGTGGTCAGCACGCTTGCCTCGCACCTCCAGGGTTGGGGGTTCGATTCCTTCCTCCGCCCTGTACTCCCCGTGCTTCGGGGGTTTTCTCCGGGTACTCCGGTTTCCTCCTTTAGTCCAAAGACATGCGTCTCACAGGTTGATTGACATTTCCAAATTGTCCCTAGTGTGTGAACGTGTGTGTGTGATGGATTGGCACCCCATCCATGGTGTCTCCCGCCTTGTGGCCCGAGTTCCCTGGGATAGGCTCCAGGCTCCCTGCGACCCTGTGTAGGATAAGCGGTATTGAAAATGAATGGATGATTAAAATGTATGGTTACAATAGATATACAGTATAATATAGATATATAGCATTTAAAAAAATGTTTGACTGGCAGTGTATTTGCTTTCATATACTGTATATATGATAGAGGTGTGTATGATAGATCATAAGCGCAGGCCGACACGTCAGTACTGTTTAATGACGCTATTATGGATTTCCACTCATGACTCTGAAGTGTGTAGTGCCTGTTACACAGGTGTGCCCTAAAGCACAAGACCATGACGAGCGGATTTCTTCACGGCAACAACAAACGAGTAGAAGCAATTTTCAGACTTGGGTCATCCTGCAATGCATTCTGGGTTGGTTCTGTTCCTGAAATCTAGTGATGTCAACTGATTCCATCCTTCACGCTATCAAGGGCTCATCCTCATCTTAAGAAATGTCAGGCCAGCTGATAAAGTAGAGGCACTGCCCTTCAAATGGCGGCAGGGAATCAACCAAAGTGCCCTGGCAAGGGGGATTTAACGAGGGCGTATTAAAAGGGTGATTTTTTTTTTCTGTGTGAAGAGAATGATGGAGAGTCGACACTTTCCTTGATATCGATGCACTATGATATGGTCAAATGGCGGAGTCAAACCAACAAATTTTAATCTCTTAAATCTCCCATTTTGTGTGTGTGTGTGTGTGTGTGTGTGTGTGTGTGTGTATGAATGTGTATCAATGTAGTCTGCTTCGCCACTATCAAAACAAACAGGGTACGATTTTGCGATCTCGCTACGCACACAATCCCCGACACACTCCATTTCTTTCACACACACACACACACACACACACACACACATTAGATGTTTAGTAAAGCACAAGCTCGTAAGGGTCTTTGCAGACGTGCTCGCTGAGGCTCTTTACTCAGGGGTTTTCTTCACCACACACACCTTCTCTTAAATCTGTTTGTTCTTTGTTTTTGTTTTCTCTTAAGTGCTATTTAACAACAGTGTATTTTACAAGACAAAGTGGAGTTTCTTTGCATTTTTTGCGCTTATTATGTCAAGTTTTTTGGAAAAAAAAAATAATACTGTATGTGTTGATCTGATGTGCCGTATAAAAAAGAAACGCTTGTTGTCTGTAGATTAATATCATTTTGTTTGATTCTAAAAGGATTTTGAATAGTTTTAAGTATTGTCTTGAGAAAAGCCAAAGTCAATGCATTTCAGTGGATTATGTAAGCGTGGTACATGTTTGTTTGACTCCTTGGAATCTGTCATTGGATGGAATTTAAAAAGTACAAAAAAACGCAGGCTTTCCTATTTCTAAAACTGATTGTACTTATGCCTTTTGTACCAGTGCAACTTTTTATACTGGCAATTAAAGAAAAAAAAAAACAACAAAAAAAAAACCTATCGAGAGTCTGTCTGACCCGGCGCAGGGGTCGGCCAGCGCCTGTTCCCGAGTTTTGATTTCTAAGTTGGCATCCAGGATGGTTAAGTTTTAATATAAAGATTTTCTAGAACTTTGGCTCGGTATCTTTGACCTTTGACATCTTCTTGTTCCTCTTCACTTCAGCTTTTGGTTTCCTTTATCTTTATCTCTTTGTTTTCTTCTCTGTTTTTTTTTTTTTTTTTGTGTGTGGTTTTTTTTTTTTTTTGGAAAGAGGGTCGGGAGTTTTCCTTTTGGCTTACAAATACTTAAAAATAACAAGTTTGTCTTTTTCAAAGAGTCTTTACGAAGGCGGTAAGTTTCATTTTGTTCAGTATATTGTGCAGTCTCCATGATAAGACGATTTAGAAGATTTAGAAGTATTTAGTCCCCTTCAGTGGATAAATGTATTAGTTTGACAAAGAGATAAAAACAAGTAATTTGAGGACTTTTTTGCTTTTAGCTGTTTAGATTTTTCTGGTTTCTCTGTCCTTCGCTGTTAACCTAACTGTGTAGCTGAAACAGTCAGACTTATTTTTGTAAATGTACGTTCTTGTGTGATGCAGTTTTTTGCTTCTGTCTCCGATATTAAATCATTTTTCCTAATACTCGTCTCTGTGCTGTGGTGTTCCAGTACCTGTCCGATGTTGTAACAGCGTTCACACAACCCTCCAGTGTTCCACCTCTCTCTCTCTCTCTCTCTCTCTCTCTCTCTCTCTCTCTCTCTCTCTCTCTCTCTCTCTCTCTCTCTCTCTCTCTCTCCTGTCTTTCCTACTTTGTTCTTTACTGTTTGACGTCTTTCGTTCTGTTTGACGCATTAGTGCAATTGGTGTCATCTACTCCACCAAAATCTCATTGCCAAACGTGGTAAATATACATAAAGATGTTTTATATGTATATTTCTGTGCAGCCCAATTTGCTGTGACAGTAGATGGACAGCCTTTTTGAATTCACTCCTCAAACACAATAAACTCTCAAAAGTACTTTTGAGTTATTTAAAAAAAAAAAAAAATGTAAATCTCAGAAGACCAGGCTCTGGAGGAGTTCACCTCTTTAATTGTAAAAAGAGAGAGAGAGAGAGAGAGAGAGAGAGAAACATGACAGAAATTTTGAACACAACCAAGATCTCAGAACTTTACAACACTGCAAATTCACTACCCACTCTGTAAACATCAAGAAGGAAATGGTAGAATTGTTCTTTATCTATACAGTATGCTAGCTAACTGCATCAAACACTTGAAATGAACGAGTAAAGTGGAAACTGAATTTAGCAGCCCTGTCTACTAAAGGCCTATGCTGTTCTGTACTGTCGGCTCTTCTGGGCGAAGCTCCCCTTGTCCCTCCTCTGTCCTTGTTCCTCTCCGCTCTGTCCTGTCCTTGTCTTTACTGCATCCCTACAGAGATACCAGAGAGTCCAAATTAACGCAGGCATTTTATTGTTTTTGTTTTTGTATATTAAACAGAGAAGAAACTTTGAAGCATTTTATAAAGGAGAACATGACTACATTTACTCAGTGGGTTTTACTGGTGATCAAATACAAGATGAATATGAAAAAAAAAAAGGTTTCAGACAAATGCAAATACAATGAGTTGACAGTTTATGATATACTGTACACCTACCTTGCGGCTATACATATCGGCCATTTTATCATTTAAACATACCATCATTTATCATTTTCTATGCAACAGTGGAAATGGACCATCGCTGACTAGATGGAACGGCCTATAGGAACAATGTTAAGGCCTCCAACTAATAAAGTGTTAGTTAGCTAGTTTTTATCTGGTTTTGGTTGCTACATCACATTGTTAAATACTTTAATACATTGACTTAAATATTTCTTAAAGGTTCTTTAATTCTTAGCTGTCTCTCGAAATATACAATTAGTCAGTCCCTCCAGGATTTTGTGATCGCAGAAATGAACACGAAATCAAGGAAACTCCGCAGTATTCGGAAGAGCTTGCAATTTTTCAAAAATGACTGCAGATTTTTTCGCAGATTTGGGCCCAGACACGTCATGTGACATCATCACATTGCGGCATGGGACATCATCACAACACGCATTCGGTTCACGAGTGTCAAACGAGTACAGCTAAAAGATCTCATTGACCAACAAACATCACTGTGAAAGACCGTGCAAAGCAATTTCATGCAATTCAAGCAGTTTTCCGCAACAATCACAAAAATAACTCCACAAAATCCTGTATGGACTGCTAAGTTACTTATGCTAGCTGGGTGATTACTGTAAATGAGGGTTAAGAAATGAGGTCTAAAGCAGTTTTTACCGACTCACAGTACTTTTAAGTTATTATACCAAAGTGATGTTGAATTCTGAAATCTAATTGACCAAAAGGTGTTGATTAATTTTCTACATTGTGTCCCAAAAGTCTCTATACATAGGGGACTATGTTTGCCAGCACCATGTCGGTTGTGAATTCCTCAGTGGATGTTGGTGGACGTCCACTTCTCGGTTGGTCCGCAACACTTCCAGTCTTTTTGAATTGGTTAATAAGTTTGGTAACAGTGTCGTGCGTGATATGTTTGCCATGTTTCCTGTTAAAGTCCATCGCAACCTTGCGACAGCTTGAGCCATGAGAATGATTTCAATACGTTCTTCTTTTGTCATTCTTATGGCATTCAAAGGCATTCTTAAAGACTATCTGAAAAAAAAAAAAAATATATATATATATATATATATATATATATAATATAAATTAAGTATGAAACACTTTGGAAGACATTTTGCTAAAACGTGTTACTTTCCCCCATGTATGGAGACTTTTGCATTGTATGGCAGGCACTCCACGTAATCTAAACCTAATAATAAAATAATTTTAAAAACATGCTTTCAAGAAAAACGGTGAATCATTAACATGGTGAAACTTTCTGCAAGGAGACATTTTAACGATTATTGAAGGAGTCTCCAGTGTCAGTACCTAAGTCAGTATGTTTTCAGCCAGTCTTCGTGACGGATGACTTCATGCTTTTCTGGTTCTTGTGAAAATGACAAGCTGCTTTTTGTTTTAGTAAGGGAAAAAGAGAGGCTGGTGAGAGAGTGACTGTTTATAGCTGCTGTAATGTGAGGGATAACAGGGGGTGTGTCTCGAATCAGCTCCCTAGTTCAGTATTCAGGGCACTGATCAGGGAGTCGGCCATTTTAAGGGCTGTCTCAATTGCAAAATCCTTCCAGGGCACTGGAACGTTCGCTCAATAAAAAATCCCACAACGCACCGCAAAAATCAGGGAACATCGATGCTCACTGTGTTCTCTTATTGGAAATAACGTCATGTTTTCTGAAGTCTTTCAGCTGGAAAAGAAAATGGCGGATGAACTCTCAGCCAACTTCTGGCTACAAATGTAAGTAGCTTGTTATCGTTGTTGTAGCTCTCAAATGATTACTGCATTAGCGATTTTAACTTTATTTGATGTTCTATATACAGTTTGTTTGAGTCTAAGTTAACTAATTTAACTTTTAAGTGTTTAATGATACATTAAAAAAAAAAAATAGACTAGCTAGTATACGATCCTGCTTGAAGTACCATGACAGAAATGCGTGTGGTTTATATGTATGACATATAAAACATAGTTTTTGGTGACGTTTTACAACGTGAGTATGTAGTCATGTCGCCATAAATTGAGTCATTTATTTCTCAGTGTTTAGTGAGCTAGGGTCCTCACCAGTGCCTGAACTCGTGTACACAATAAATGATATCAAAACCTACATTAGGGAGCTGATTGAGACATACCCAGGAACTAACTTTTCTCACAGATGTTCCACAACATTATTATAAAATAATCAACTATAGAGTGGTAACAGTACGTGCACTTTGCATCAGCACCACAGCACACCGTCTTTGATTATTTATCTCTTAACAGCACTCTCTGTCATGAACCTACCTGTACTTGCATTCATTCATTCATTCATCCTCAGTAACCGATTTATCCTGGTCAGAGTCATGGTGGATCCGGAACCAATCCCAGGAACACTGGGCGTGACGAAGGTGGAACAGTTAACCTCGGATGAGACACCAATCTTTCACATGGCACTATTCACACACACTCATTAACACCAAGGGGCAATTTAGCAAAGGCAGTTCACCTGCCTGCATGTTTTTGGATCATGAGAGGAAAACCGGAGAACCTGCAGGAAACCCACACGAACACCGTGAGATCATGCGAAACTCCACACAGGCTGTAACCCAAGCTCAGGATTGACCCGGGTACCCAGGAGCTGTGAGGTGAAAAAAATCTATAGTCTTAAACCCTACAAAAAGGGAAACAACAAGGTAGGTGTGTCTAAAGAAGTGTACAGTAAGAAGTCACAGCTATGCATTATGAAAATAACTGAGCACCTAAATTACACCTGGTTAGCATTTGTTCAACGGCATGTACAGTAGATACAAGGTAAGTGTACCTAATAAAATGACAATTCTGTATTTTACAAGGGAAAAATCCGAAATTTTTGAAGCACTTTCAAAGAACACCAACGGGTTCAAATACATGTAAATATTTCACCAAGGAACACAGGTTCAATCAATTATACTATTGAACACAGAATACCAGAGAATGCAAATTCAGCTTGTTTTTTTTTTTTTTAAATTTATTATTATTTTTAAATAACAAACACTATGAGTACATGGGTTACAAATTATTACAGAGCTTATATTCACTCAGAGACTTTTAAAAAAGGATTTGAGAGACACAAAATTCTCACAGATATTCTTTCAAGTATACCAGAGAGTTCCTTCAAGGGTTTCATAGATCAAACGTGTGTGAATAATTTATGAAGGATGCCAGAGATTAAATCCACAAAAACATTCAACAAAAGATAACAGATCAAATGCCTGTGAATATTTTACAAAAGACAGCAGAGTTCAGAATCACTCAAGCATTTTTCAAAGACACCAACGTACAAATACATGCAAACATTTGACAAGAATATCACGGTTCACATTCACACAATCCAGACACACACACAAACACACACGCATCTAGCCAGTGTCAGAACAAATTACATGTCAGTGATGTCATATGCAGCTTGTTTGGTAATTGGGAAGATGCATGTTCTTAATATTCCCTTTTTTATAGCCTGGAATATACTCGTACAGTGCCCTCCAGTAATATTGGCACCCTTGGTACTGTATATATGAGCAAAGAAGGCTGTGAAAAATTGTCTTTATTGTTTAACCTTTTGATTTTTTGTTCAATAAAATTCACAAAAATACTCTGCTCTCATGGATATCAATTATTGGCACCTTTTTAGTCAATACTTTGTGCTACCTCCCTTTGCCAAGATAACAGCTCTGAGTCTTCTCCTATAATGCCTGATGAGGTTGGAGAATACATGGCAAGGGATCTGAGACCATTCCTCCATACAGAATCTCTACAGATCCTTCAAATTTCGAGGTCCATGCTGGTGGACTCTCCTCTTCAGTTCACCCCACAGGGTTTCTATAGGTTTCAAGTCAGGGGACTGGGATGGCCATGGCAGGACCTTGATTTTGTGGTCAGTAAACCATTTTTGTGTTGATTTTGATGTATGTTTTGGATCATTGTCCTGCTGGAAGATCCAACCACGGCCCATTTTAAGCTTTCTGGCAGAGGCAGTCAGGTTTTCATTTAATATCTGTTGATATTTGAGGCTTTTTTCTTGAAACCCTTCCAAACGACTTGTGGTGATGTAGGTGACTTCGGATTGTAGTTTTGGAGACTTTCTGACCCCAAGACGCAACTAACTTCTGCAATTCTCCAGATGTGATTCTTGGAGATTTTTTTGGCCACTTGAACCATCCTCTTCACAGTGTGTTGAGACAATACAGACACACGTACAATTCCAGGTTGATTCATAACATTTCCAGTTGACTGGAACTTCTTAATTATTGCCCTAATGGTGGAAATGGGCATTATCAATGCTTGTGCTATTTTCTTAGAGCCACTTCCCATTTTGTGAAGCTCAGCAACCTTTTGCTGCACATCACAGCTATATTCCCTGGACTTACACATTGTTATGAATGACTAAGGGAATTTGGCCTATGTGTTACCTGATTTTTTACCCCTGTGAAACGGGAAGTCATGGTTGAACAATTTCCTGTTCCGAGTCACCTAGATGTACTAAAAAGAATTAAAATATCAATGGGAATATACTTCAAATATATTTTTCTCATATGAATTCATAGGGGTGCCAATAATTGTTCCACACCTATATTTAACAAAGTTTTTTTTTTTAATACCTGTGTTGTGTTTGCCATTGTTTGATATCCATGAGAGCAGAGTATTTTTTTAACAAAAGATCAAAAGGTTAAACAATAAAGACAATTTTTCACAGCCTTCTTTGCTCATATTTACCAAGGGTGCCATTATTAGTGGAGGGCACTGTGTATACACTGATCAGCCATAACATTAAAAGCACCTGCCTAATATTGTGTAAGTCCCCCTTGTGCGGCCAAAACAGTTTTGACCCATCAAGGCATGGACTCCATGTTGCAGATTGCGAAGTGGGGCCTTCATGGATTGGACTTGTTTGTCCAGCACATCCCACAGATGCTTGATCAGATTGAGATCCAGGCAATTTGGAGGCCAAGTCAACACCTTAAACACCTTAAAATCATGTTCCTCAAACCATTCCTGAACAATTTTTGCAGTGTAGCAGGGCGCATTATCCTGCTAAAAGGGGCCACTGCCATTAGGGAATACCATTGCCATGAAGGCGTGTACTTGGTCTGCAACAGTGTTTAGGTAGGTGGTACGTGTCAAAGTAACATCCGCATGAATGCCAGGACCCAAGGTTTCCCAGCAGAGCATCACACTGCCTCAGTGCCTCCACCATTTTAAAGAGATAATTAATGTTATTCACGTCACCTGCCAATGGTTTTAATGTTATGGCTGATCTGTTTGTATAGGGAATAATCCAAATATCACCAGGAGAGGGAGCTAAAGTGTCTTACAACACTGATGGGTCTTAATCGCACATTATAGTCACAGATGGCTGAAAAGAAGTGTATGATCACAAAGCACAACACTGCTCACGTCATCCCAATTAGCAAGCGAAGAGCTTGCAGCATGAGTGAGATGTCACTGCATAAAAAATGACTATAAAGAGCAGTAAACAGTAATAAACTAAACAAAGTCCATATTTGGTGTGACAGCGTTTTGCTTTTTAGAAATGCATCAGTAGTCTTTATGCAGTTTTATAAGGAAATTGGCTGGTAAGTACTTCAATGGATCTTGGAGAATCTGCTACAGATCTTCTGAAGACTTTAACCACCACACTTGCTTCAGCTTTTGCAGGAAAAACCTGACAGCTTGCATTATGGGTTTTTTTTGGCTGAAGTGGTCTATTATGTAAAATGTTACCCTCTCTGACATACACACTTTTTCTGTAACATTTGTTAGAAAACTAATGTTTGGACATCTTAAATGCTTTTTTGCTGCCTCAATAATGCAGATGTTATAAAATATTCATCTATAGTAACATACTTTTGCACAGTTCTGTATGTGTGCTATCTAAATTGTGCAATAAGTGAAACCATTGTTTCTAACATTAGGTGACGAACACGTTTTCCAGCTAAGACACTAAGATAATACACATAAACACACACATAAGTACACATTTGAATGATTTGATTTTCCTACTGAGAATTCATTCGAATAGTTTTCATTCATTCATGTTCAGTAAACACTGTCAGAGTGGCACTGGATCCTGAGCACATCCCAGGAACTCTGAGCACGAAGCAGAAATACATCCTGGATGGGACACTAGTCCGTCACAGGGCACCATGCACACACACAAACACACTCATTCACACAACAGGGCTAATTAAGTGTAGCCAGTTCACCTACCAGCATGTTTTTTGGGAGGTGGGAGGAAACCAGGGAACCCGGAGGAGACCCATGTGGATATGGAGAGACCATGCAAAACTGCACACAGCGTGTAAACCCGGGTTCAAGAGTGAACTGGGGATCCTGGAGCTGTGAGGCGGCGATGTTACCTGCTGCACCACCATGCCACCTTTAATAAATTTTGATAGATGAAACGTTCCTAAAATGGTCAAATGAAAAGGTAAAATGCAGTGAAGCAATCTCTCGGGTGAAACGATACTGTGTAGCTGATTTTTCTGAATCTTTGTCATCTTTTAGAATCACACAGCTGTACACTGAAGGATTTCATCTACAACTGTAATAAAAGCAGAGGTGAAAGAGAGAGAGAGAGAGAGAGAGAGAGAGAGAGAGAGAGATGTAACATGCAGCTCACTATCATTAGAGTATAAAAGACTTCAGAAATCAGAAAAAAGGCCCTGAATTTCTGACCTAATATTCTGTTTCACCATCATAACTTCTGCGATTTGTCACTTTTCTTTGTCACTTCAACTCTTCATAAAGATACCAAAGACTACAAGTACACATGAATACATTTTTACAAAGGATACTGCAGATTAAATTCATCCTCAACTTGCATAAAAGATACCAGTGTTCACATGAGTACACATGAATATTTCAGAAAGCATACAGCAAGTGAAATTCATTTCATTTCTCTTACATCTTATAACGCATACCAGAGAGTACAGGTGCTCGTGAATATTTGATAAAGGATATCACACATTACACTGACTCAAGAATTTTATAAAGGACGGCAGAGCCTACAGATTCTCTCGGGCATTTTACAAAGGGCAAAAGAGACTTTAAATGTTAAAAGATAACCGAATGTTAAATTCACTTGAACGTTTTCTTGAAGGCAGAAGAGGGTTCAGATTCCTTCTAGCATGTTTAAAAGGATATCAAAGACTCAAAATGGTCTTACACATCCTCACAAGTACATCAGTGCACCCAAATTCTTTCAAGTTTTTTTTTTTTTTTTTTAATTAGGATTTAAATTCACTTGGGTATTAAAAAAAAAAAAGAAAAAAAAAAAAATGAATTAAGCACCTTCCAAAGGGTGCCACAGAGTCTGAAGAGATTTTATAAGTCTGCATCTGCATGCATATTTTGTCATTTACATATTAAATTAAAAATCTAGCATTTATAAAAGGAGACTCATGGGTCTCTCATTTCTTTCAAGACACAGTCATGTAATGCTATCATTTGAAGATCACAAATTTGCAGTGCCACAGCCTCTGACCAGGAATCCAAGAGTCTGAGAGGGTAGTATTGCCTTCCTCTCTCCTCTTTCGATCTGTGCCACACCAATCACACTTAGCTTAAGTGTACAGAAGAGGACTGTTACTACTGACCTCCAAGTGTATTAAGTCCAACCTAGTAGCAGTTTGAAAAGACTTTTTTTTTTTTTTTTTCACGAAAGGACACACGGTGTTGCATATCTACCTGCTCATTCAAGCAATTATTCATTCAGTCAACCATGTGGCACCAGTGCAATGCATAAAATCACATACATACAGGTCAAGAGCTTCAGTTAATGTTCACATCAAACATCAGGATGAAGAAAAAATGTGATCTCAGTGACTTTGATTGTAGTATAGTTGTTGGTGCCAGATGCGCACATTTAAGTATTCACCGTGTTCTCTGAGATGCTTTTCTGCTCACCATGATCGTAAAGAGTTGTTATTTGAGTTAGTGTAGACTTCCTGTTAGCTTGAACCATTCTTGCTATTCTCCTCTGACTGCTCTCATCAACAAGGCATTTCTGCCCACAGAACTGCTGCTCGCAGGATAGTTTTTGTGTTTTTTCGCACCATTCTGGATAAACTCTAGAGACTGTTGTGCATGAAAATCCAAGGAGAGCAGCATGTTTTGGTGTAATGTTTAAAATAAAAAAAGTTCTAGCTCCAAACACAGAAATAAACTCGGTTTAATAAAGTTCAATCTGCCAGCAAATCATCATCCAGGATGAACATGAAATGGACACAACATAGACAGCCTTTGCTACTGAATATCCGTGTTTTATTCACACACTGACAGTAAAGAACAAACCTGAAGCTTTATATAGTGAACCAGAATTACAGTGAGGGGAAATAAGTATTCAAACACTTTTGTTTTTGTTATTTAATATACTTCCAGTGCATACAGTGGGTATAGAAAAGAATCACCCCCCTTTAAAATAATCTCATTTTGTTGCTTTTCAGCCTGAAATGAAGATGGACACAGTTTTTGTTTTATCCAGCTGTACTGTATTTACTCAGTGCAACTTATAATATCCAAGTGATATAACACCAACATGTCAGAAAAAAAGAAAAAAATTAAAAACCAGAATCACTGAGTTGAAAAAGGATCACCCCCTCCTAAAAATGACTTGTAAACTCAATCAGGTGTAGCTAATCACCTTCTCAATGGCACACAAAGCCATTTGACTTTCAACTGTGATCAGCTGTGGTCATTTTGATTAGCTCAGCATGAAAAAAGCTTTCCTGGAGCATTTTGTAGTGCAACTGAAGCAAACAATCAACTATGGGTGGCAAGGCAATATCAAAAGATCTCCGGGATAAAGTTGTGGGCAGGCACAAGTCAGAAGATGGATACAAAAAAATTTCAAAGGCTTTATCAGTGCCTAGAAGCACAGTGAAGTGTATTATGAAGAAGTGGAAGGTATTTGGTACAACACAGACCCTCCCTGGATCAGGACGTCACTCCAAACTGGATGAAAGAGCCAGGAGGAAACTGGTCAGAGAGGCTACCAAGAGGGCTACAGCAACTCTGAAGCAGTTGCAGGAATTTATGACAAAGTGTGGTCATTGTGTGCATGTGACAACAATATCACAAATTCTCCACAAATGTGGCTTGTATGGGAGGGTTGCAAGAAAAATGCCACCCACGACTGAGCTTTTAGAAACTGAGTTAGTAGAGACATATTTCAACAGACTAAAGGCTGTAATTAAAAAATTAAGGCAAATTAAAGCAAGGAGGTGATCCTTTTTCCAACTTAGTGATTCTGTTTTTTAAATTTTTTAATTTTTTTTTTCTGACATGTTGGTGTTATATCTTTCACTTGGATGTTATAAGTTGTACTAAGTAAATACAGCTGGATAAAACAAAAACTGTGTCCGTCTTCATTTCAGACTGAAAAGCAACAAAATGTGATTATTTTAAAGGGGGGTGATTCTTTTCTATACCCACTGTATATCCAATTCAAATGGACACATATAATGTCTTTTGACTTTGTACTTTTGAATATGAATAAAAAATTAGAAAAGTCTGGTCCGATCCCACAGAAGAGCCACTGTTGCACAAATCACTGAAAACCGTTAATGCTGGCTGTGATAGAAAGGCATCAGAAAACCCAGTGCATCACAGCTTGTATGGGGCTGGGACCGGTCAGAGTGCCGGTGCTGACCCCTGCCCACCGCCGAAAGCGCCTACAATGGACATGCGAGCATCAGAACTGGGGGACCTACACAATATTAGTCAAGTGGTTTTAATGTTATGGCTGATCGATGTATGTATTGTGTGTATATATATCGCTAACATTATTTTAAAGGAAAACAGCAATACTACTACTACTATGACTACTCCTCATTCTGTTACTACTATTACTCCTACTACCACTATTACTAATAATAATAATTATTATAATCGTCTTAATGATCAGGCTTTATTCAATGTGTATATAGGATGATTTTTCACGGCAGTGTATTTAGATAGGCTAATGGATTTTTACAAACAGGTATTAAAAACCTGTTTGCAGATAAATTGTGTGTGTGTGTGTGTGTGTGTGTGTGTGTGTGTGTGTGTGTGTGTGTGTGTGTGTGTGTGTGTGTGTGTGTGTGTGTGTGTGTGTGTGTGTGTTTTGTTAACAAAAAGTTATTAGATCTCTTCATATGTATCCTGATGCCCTGGGCATGGTAACACAATATAAACTGCATACATGCTTACATTAATCTCTCAGGAAGTACTAGCATTACATGCAGTTGTGTAGAAAAGAAATCTCCATACATTCATAAATCATATTTATGACACACCATTTATTTTGTAGCCTACAGACATTTTACAGAACTACCTAATCTAAAGTCGAACGTTTGGAGAATGTGTTTATTGATTCATGTGAGTAATGCATTTAATATTTAACCTTTTATGTATAAATGATTTAAAAGCATGTCCAGATTTGAGATTTTTTCAAATTTAGGATTGTCTAAGCTAACATCTCCAATAAAATATAAATAACTTTCAGCACATACATTTTTTTAAAACCTCAATGACCATGATGGACATGGTCAATCTAGCAATATTAGCTCTTCTGCCAAAATAATAGGGTGAACCTGAGACACTAAGCATGCCTTCGGGACAGTGATGGACTGTTTTTGGCATAAGTAAAAATTTGTGAACATTTCCTTCAAGGGTTTTTCTGAAGGTCCCACTCTTGGGATTTGAACTCACAACCTTCTGATAACAAACACACAACACTAAAGTACAACACTAGCCATCCAGTGTATTGTCATGTACTGTACAGTTGTTCAGTGGGGTAAAACATTAGACAGATGCAGTGAGGAATGTTGGCCACTAGGTGGAGGTGTAACATTAATATTTATTATCTGCAGCCTGAAGCGGTCAGTAAACTTCTTAATTAGTCACTGTGATTAATTTTTCATTCACAGCAGCAAAAGCACTCAGCCACTGTAACACTAAACCCGGAGTGAGTGCTAAATGTTTAATGTTTCTCAGCTTTAGTCTGCTGGCTCTTTCACATAGATGCCACATAAAGAAGCCAGTTCAGTCAGATACATCCATATCTATATTTTTATGTTCATTTCTAGTATTTAGAACTAGTAGTTATGTAGTACTTAATATTATTTTAAGTTAGCTTTGTATTGACTAACTAACTATTGATTTTTTAATTTATTTTTAATTCAGTTAATCTCTTTATATATCTTTGATATCTTTGATTAATAGCAGTAGTAGTAGTGTTGTTGTTGTTGCTGTTCTTCTTCTTCTTCTTCTTCTTCTTCTCCTCCTCCTTCTAATTGTTCTACTAATTATTATTATTATTATTATTATTATTATTATTATTATTAGTAGTAGTAGTAGTAGTAGTAATAGTAGTAGTAGTAGTATTGTTGTTTTTGATGTTGTTTTTGTTTTTCTTCCTCCTCTTCCTCTTCCTCTTCTTCTTCTTATTATTATTAGTAGTAGAGTTGTTGAAAAAAGTAATATGATAATAATAATAATAATAATAATAATAATAATAATAATAATAATAATAATAATAATAATCTAATAATAATAATTAATCATGAGGATAATTAATAATAAAATAATAATTTTGCTGTTGGAAACAATAACAGTGGTATTACATGCAACACCACCCGCTGCACCACTATGCCATTTATTGGGTCTCTAATCTTTTTCTATGTTCACACTCAGTTTGGGTTTAGCAAGTTACTATAAGACATAAGACATAACAATCTGAATTCCAAATATTTCATATGGATAAATGTGTTCGGGTAACAAGGTTGAGTGAAGGTTCTGGGACACAAATAACAAATTTCCATGACTCATGGAAAGGATCTTTCACATTAATGCAAAATAAATAAATAAATAAATAAATAAAAATAATAAAATGCACAATGAATTTTGAAGTATTTTAATGATTGTATTTCAATGTAAGGTGTAGTTATAGTGGGCTGATATGATTTATTAATGTTTTAAGTTATTTATCTGAAACATACACATGTTGTGAAGGACACAAATGCCACCCCAATCATGGAATCACAAAATAACAGTAGTAGCAGCAGTAATAATGTTAAACCCTATTCAGATTAGATTACTTTATCAGTGGGACATCTGTGATACATTTTTTTTTTTTTTTTACACATCTCATCAGTGATAAAACTCTCGCATCTGGACAGCATTAAAATAATCACAGGAGGAGAGAGTTTCTATCTAGTGGGTTGTATTTTCTATGAACCTGGATGTTTGTGTCACACGGTTATATGATCACATGAGCCATGCTCCATTAGTACCTCTTCCAGCAGTCGAAGAGACACTGGAGTACAGAAGAGACACTGGCTCTTATTTCAGTTTGCGGCGAACCAAAGTTCCAGCAACAGTTTGAAAATACAATAAATCAATAGTCACAATGTATACTGCTGGGCAAAAAAAAAAAAAAATTGGCCAAGCCCAAAATGGCAAAATATTAAGCTTTTTATGGTGTTAGTAACAAATCATTGGTCAGAAAATGAGCTAGAATTAAACAAATGCACTCCTGAGAGCTCCTGTGCCACCATTTACTTGTTTACTTTTGCTGCAGTGAACTGTTTGTGGAAAAGCTATAAACAGGGAAATTCACTTATATACTCTTCTTGTACACAAAGGTAAAATCATGACAGTAATAATGATGATAATAATGTTATGTAAAAATAATACTAAAAATGTAAAATAAAACTAACTAACACATGTATGGGTGTACAAAATTAAAATAAAGTAAAAAAAAAAAAAATTTAAATTAATAAAATAAAAATAAAATAAAAAATAAAAAGCTGTCTGCAAGTTTACCCACAAAGCTGAAACATTTAAAGAAATCAAATTGAAAAGCTATCCCTTCCTAAGTTACTTCATCTACTGGTTTAATTATTGCTCATTTTCTGCCCACTGATTTGTTGATAAGACGATTAAAAGCTTAATATTTTGCCATTTTGTGCTTGGCCAATTTTATTTATTTATTTATTTTTTTGCCTAGGAGTGTATACAAGAAGCATCTATTTTACATTTCATGACTGGGAACCCTGCTGAAAAAAAAAAACCCAGTAGAAACCATTACAGAAATTCTTATGGTTTTAATGGTTATAATGGGAATTGCATTGGTTTTAATGGAAACTATAACGTGTTAGGTTCTATTGGTGGCATGTTTATGTCTAGTGGAAACCAATACAAACCATTAAATCCTAATAGAATGTGGCCCAAAACACACTACTATGTTAATGGCTTTAATGATATTTGTAGTGGAAACCATTAAAATTTCTGTTATAGTTTCTATTGTTTTTTTTTCTCCAGCAGGGAAGTGTTTAATATCTAGGGCAGGGTCAATGATACATGCGCAACAAGACTGAACACAGCAAGTAGCAGCAATCAAAATCTTTTTTTTTTCCTAATGGGAGGTGCCATCTACACAGAAAATCATAGACATGTATCTGGACGTAGGTAATTCGACCTGTAATTTTCTCACAGGTGGACGGAAAAAAAATATAGACATGGCTGATGTGGACAGAAATAAAATCCCCGAAGAGCACCTGTAAAATAGGAAATTACCCCATGGACTCGTGTACATTTAATCCTGTCCGGACAGGGCTTTAGTAGTAGTATTGATGAGAGGAGAAGTGGGCGTGGCGCTCGGATCTCCACCTGGTTTGGCGCTTGGCTGAGTTTTGCCCCTTAGGGCTTTCCATACTGAGTTTCAGAACTCTTCACTTCAGTGGGTAAGAAGCTCCCGATTTCCTGGTACGGGGCAGAATGGACATTTCTTTGAACTGGGGGAGAATGACTCGAATAGACGAGTGCGGAGATGAAAACAGGTAACGCGGTTTATTTATTTATTCAAGCGGTTTATTGCGGTTTATTCGTCAGCCTACAAACAGACGGGCTAATCGCGGTGCTTAAGCACTACGCTTAGCACAGCTAACAGCGCTTTCCAAAGCGGAATAAACATTCAGGTAGTGTTTTCTCTCCTCCCGCAGGCGGAACAAGAAATGCGTGGACACTGTACTTTTTGTTTGCTTGTTAACACAGTACATTTGACTTAAGAATTTCTTCTTCGATATGTTTCATTAGGGCCTAGCCAACTACTAGCCAAACACTCGGGACAGCGGCAGAGCCCGGAAACTGACAGGCGGTTCGTAAATAGAAATGAAGCTTCGCTATTGGTTGGAGATCACCGATCCAGTTTGCTGACTGGCCAGCGCGACCTGTCACTCACAGAGTCGGCGCATGTAGGATAATCTGTCGCTGGATACAGAAATGAATTGTAGAAGCAAGGTTGATGTGTTGCGCAGTGATAAAGTTTACGAACCGTAGTTTGGTCTATCTGAAGTCTTTACGGTTTGTTTATGTGAATTAGCAGACATTTGATTCATTTGTATTTATATTACAGGCGCGTGGTGTAAACACTTTCCTCGCTTTGGTTTGGTCTGTTTGCTTATTTGAGGCAAACTTACTCAGTAGGGTTTTTTTTTTTGTAGTGCACTTACTAGGGAAGGTTTAAATCAACCTAAAATAAATAAAAAGATGAGGTTTTCAAACATTAAAATAAGTGAACTATTCACGGGATAAATTCAGGTTTGAAGTTGAATGACTTTTAGTCCACGGACAGGCGTGGAAATACCTTTACTTCATAATAAGTGAAGTGAATTGGTGGTACACTATACCCCTTTTACTCAGTAAACACTAATGCTTCTTTACACACTAGCTCACTTTACTCCCTAGTGCACTATTGCTGCTCCACTTGTGCAATGTGCTGTTGTTCCTCTACTCAGTATTGCACTTTTACTTAGTAGTAGTGTTGGGTTCAAGACCACTTTAGCCAAGAACGAGCCAAGACCAAGACCATAGCCAAAAGAGTCTGAGTCAAGACCATAGCCAACAGAGTCTGAGTCATGACCAAGACCATAGCCAAAAGAGTCTGAGTCATGACCATAGCCAAAAGAGTCTGAGTCCAGACCATAGCCAAAAGAGTCTGAGTCATGACCAAGACCATAGCCAAAAGAGTCTGAGTCAAGACCAAGATCATAGCCAAAAAAGTCTGAGTCAAGACCATAGCCAAAAGAGTCTGAGTCATGACCAAGACCATAGCCAAAAGAGTCTGAGTCAAGACCAAGACACCATAGCCAAAAGAGTCTGAATCAAGACCATAGCCGAAAGAGTCTGAGTCAAGACCAAGACCATAGCCAAAAGAGTCTGAGTCAAGACCAAGACCAAAAGCCAAAAGAGTCTGAGTCAAGACCATAGTCAGAAGAGTCTGAGTCAAGACCAAGACCATAGCCGACAGAGTCTGAGTCAAGACCAAGACCATAGCCGACAGAGTCTGAGTCAAGACCAAGACCATAGCCATTAGAGGAGGCTTTCACACTGGCAGTTTATTGTGAAACAGAGCATGGTTTGCATGAGAAATTGCTAATGTGAAAGCTGTCATGCGGACCATAGCCAAAAGAGTCTGAGTCAAGACCATAGCCAAAAGAGTCTGAGTCAAGACCATAGCCAAAAGAGTCTGAGTCAAGACCATAGCCACAAGAGTCTGAGTCAAGACCAAGACCATAGCCACAAGAGTCTGAGTCAAGACCAAGACCATAGGCACAAGAGTCTGAGTCAAGACCAAGACCATAGCTGACAGAGTCTGAGTCAAGGCCAAGACCATAGCCGACAGAGTCTGAGTCAAGACCAAGACCATAGCCAAAAGAGTCTTGAGTCAAGACCAAGACCATAGCCAAAAGAGTCTGAGTCAAGACCAAGACCAAAAGCCAAAAGAGTCTGAGTCAAGACCATAGTCAAAAGAGTCTGAGTCAAGACCAAGACCATAGGCACAAGAGTCTGAGTCAAGACCAAGACCATAGGCACAAGAGTCTGAGTCAAGACCAAGACCATAGCTGACAGAGTCTGAGTCAAGGCCAAGACCATAGCCGACAGAGTCTGAATCAAGAGCAAATCCATAGCCATTAGAGGAGGCTTTCACACTGGCAGTTTATTGTGAAACAGAGCATGGTTTGCATGAGAAATTGCTAATGTGAAAGCTGTCATGCGGACCTGGAAGTGCACCATGGTGCAGAACCCGAGACTACCCGTAGGAGGTGGTGCGAGTTCGGGTTGCACTGGAACTGAGCTGCGATTCCCATGCATGTGAACGCAGCTCGTGGTCGGGTTCGCACTTGTTCAGGAAGTAAAGTAACCTGCGCATGTGTTTTAGCCGATGACGACATCATTAGTTTCCACACATGCACCATGACTGGCAGGGGAACGTTGTGGGACACAGAAGAGGTCCATTTTGCATGTAATATCTGCTGCGCATAATAGCACCAAAATAATAAAAAAACAAAAAATCTGGTGAGTCGAGTTGGGTTCTCCATGCGCATATGTGATGACGTCAGATTAACATAAATGCACCAGGGTTCAATAGAATCGAGTGAGTCTGAAACCAGACCAATGCTGCCGGGGGCCCTGGGAACAATCACACTCGGATTCGGACCGCAGCAAACGTGACCAGTGTGAAAACCACCGGATTCCGAGTGAAGACCAAGACCATAGCCAATAGAGTCCGAGTCAAGGCCGGGTATGATGAGGGGGCAAGACCAAGATGAGACCAACACCACACAAGACCGAGTCTATGTCAAGACTGAGACGAGACTCTCAGATGTGTTAATTTGCTGGTTGTAGTATCTTCCGAACCAAACATGAAATTTCTTAACTAAAATAACTCCTCTACTTTGGTATTATCATTTTGTACAAATAAGCACACAGGACATACATAGTACATTTAAGCATACATCAATTCTTCTAGCAAGTGCTGCAGTGTAATCCTCTTTCATATCATTGCACTGGGGGGGTTCGGTGGCATGCGTGAGGTAAATGAAATGACACAAAGTTTGCTGATAATACAAAGGATTTAAAAAAAAAATAATTAAGAAATGCAACAGGACATGTAAAGATTTGCAAATGAAAGCACATTTCCTTTGGTTTAAGGACACAGCGGGTAAATAAAATGCATTAAAATCTAGAATTTGTTTTGGCTCAAATAACTTTCAGAGACAAAATCCAGCTGTGCGTTACAAGTAGCCTATGTGTGCTATATTATTTTAAACATAAGAGAACTGAAGTTTTTTTTTTTTTAAACATTTATAGGCACTATATAACTCCACATGCAGAGATAGCCATTTACATTTTGTACTGTAACGAGAACATCAGAGTTCTTTTTCTTGAAAATTATGTTATAAAACCGAGACCGCTGATTTGTGGCATCAAGATCAAGACCAGTCTCGAGTACCACAACTTTACTCAGTAGTGCTGCACTATCATTTACTCATTTTCTTCTTGTCTTCATCTCTCCATTGATTAAAGGGGCATTGCTTCATTGTTCAGTGCAGCATCGCTCCCTTTCCTCCCTGCACTATTTCACTCTCGCTCACTCTCTAGTGCAGTTTTGCTGAGCTCTGCGTTTCCCCTGCCGCAGGCGTGCCACTGGTCAACCCTCACTTTCCAGGATTACCGGTTTGTTAGGCTTTCAGCAGATAAAACACTCACTGATGAAGTGTTGATGTCCAAGTGAAAATGAGCAGAAGTAATAAAAAATTAGTTCATGGCATTAACAAAGGAAGCTATTCAAATGTAGCAGGCTTGTGTGTCAGCATTGTCTCTATGAGAATTCCAGTGCCTGCGTCATGAGGTAAGCATTTTAACAACAACAACAAAAAGATAGGATTGTTTTCTCCAAGAAGGCCCAAAGTGATGCTCTTTCACATTTTGTCTGACATAAGGGACATGTGTGCGCGCTGATGATGGACCAGGTTTGTTTCTGTGTTTTGTAGTTGTCATCAAAAACCTCCTCAGGTTCGGGGTTTAAGAATGTTCTCAAACTAAAACACTGTACAGCAAGAAAAACCTACTAGTCAAGGTAGTATGTATACAATGTACTGTGTAATTTATACAAATTGCAATATAAAAAAAAATCTAAAATTGTAATAAAAACATATTATTTAATAAGTTTAATAAGTATTTAATAAGGAAGATTTAGACCAGCCATGTTTGCATGACTAACTCTAATAATGCACACCACAGGATTGATGTGTTAGTTGTCAGATCTCTTCACAGCCATTTGTGAAACAATTTTGACCATTCAGCCAAAAGTAAAGGTAGCATGCAACATGTGTGAATGGATTAAGTTAATACTTTCATACAAACTATGAAAGCTGAAACAGTGTGAACTTAATGTTTCTATGACCGTATCAGGGGAAAGAAAGCGTTAAGAAGATGAACATGAACATTCCCGTCTCCAAATAGCCCTGTATTTAAACAAATGAGCTGGATAAAATTGCCAAAACACGGCTGTAAAATTGATTCCGCATCCAGCCGTGGCAGTGTAAAGCCTCCATGCCTACTTTGCGCTTGCCTACCGCTAGCCAGTCATAGCCCAGGAGGCATTACAAGTGGAAAAATAACAACACACAGACAGTTGCTGCTTTGCACTATTATTGCCAAACACTGTTTATACTGTCTATAATGTTACATCATTATTACAGTTGCACACATAGGATATAAGCTGAGCAGCCATAACGTTAAATATTGTGTAGGTCCCCCTTGTGCCACCAAAACAGTTCTGAACCATCAAGGCATGGACTCCACAAGACCTCTGAAGGTGTACTGTGGTATCTGGCACCAAGACGTTAGCAGCCGATCCTTTAAGTCCTGTACGTTGCGAGGCGGGGCCTCCGTGGATCGGACTTGTTTGTCCAGCACATCCCACAGATGCTCGATCGGAGTGAGATCCGGGGAATTTGGAAGCCAAGTCAACACCTTCAACTCTTTGTCATGTCCTCAAACCATTCCTGAACAATTTTTGCAGTGTGTCAGGGCGCATTATCCTGCTGAAAGAGGCCACTGCCACTAGGGAATACCGATGCCATGAAGGCATGTACTCGGTCTGCAGCAATGTTTAGGTAGATGGTACGTGTCAAAGTAACATCCACATGAATGCCAGGACCCAAGGTTTCCCAGCAGAACATCACCCAGAGCATCACACTGCCTCCCTCAGCTTGCCTTCTTCCCATAGTGCATCCTGGTGCCATCTCTTCCCCAGATAACATGATTCATCAGACCAGGCCACCATCTTCCATTGCTCCATGGTCCAATTCTGATGGTCATGTGCCTATTGTTGATGCTTTCGGCAATGGACAGGGGTCAGCATGGGCACTCTGACCGGTCTGCAGTTACGTAGCTCCATACACAGCAAGCTGTGATGCACTGTGTGTTCTGACACCATTTTATCATAGCCAGCATTAACGTTTTCAGCAATTTGTGCTACAGTAGCTGTTCTGTGGGATCGGACCAGACGGGCTAGCCTTCTGTCTCCACATGTATCAGGAGTTATTCACTTCACCTCTCAGTGGTTTTAATGTTTTAATGTATTCTCTTTTTTATTGTATTCTTTGTTTATTATTTCTTATGTAGCATCTATTAAGGAAGTTGCAAACCCAGTCTCATTGTACTTGTGCAATGACAATAAAGATATTATATTTGATTCTATTCGATTTTAACACACAGACAGCAACATACAAGGACTGTTGAATTTTGGTCAGCTGTAATTACAGCACAGTTCACTTCAGAACATGCCATGAGTCAGTAAGACCTCCCCATGCTGAAGTGAAGAGTACTATTATTGCAGCTACACCATCATAACATTGCACAAGTGAAAAAAATTGAAGTTGCATTAAAGAAAAACAGAGCAGGATGCATACAGTGACGTTTTGTCAGACGCGAGTGCTGCACCTGTGGGTTGTAGCGTTTGTCGTGAATTGGTCTTTACATTGATCTGTTCAATTGAACGCCCACCTCACTCCCAGACCAACCAATAATCTGTGGTTATTTTCTGTGTGGTTTCTGTAATTAAAAAAAAAGATAACTCTGATAACTGTTTAATGTAGCAATAATGCTCACCGGATGTATCAGTGTGACACCGCAGCTCTAAAAAGAAAGATACATCTTTAGGCAAAAGAGGTGGAGGGAATGACGAGTTGTTATCTACACACACCCTCGAGCAAAATATAGGTTTGTGTGAATCGAGGCTGGCGGCGCAATAAGCGCTTCTGGTGTGTGTAATAGTACGAGTACAGGCTCGTATCGCGTTTTCACACCATACACACTCTGACATCACTGAATGCTTCAGTGCAGGGTCTGTGTCAGCAGTGTAGTGGAATAAGGAAAGAGACAAGCAGGATCTTGATCACTTCCTCCGTGTGTGTGTGTGTGTGTGTGTGTGTGTGTGTGTGTGTGTGTGTGTGAGAGAGAGTGAGAGAGAGAGAGAGAGGTAGGCTGTGCTAGACACAAGGACAGGCTGGGAATTTGTACACATTCAGGTTGTCAGAGTCACTCACTTTCAGTAACCGCTTTATCCTGGCAGAGGTGAAGGCTTTTTCAGGAACGCTGGGCGTGAGCCGAGAATACACCCTGAATGGGCTGTCAGTTCATCACAGGGCACCACACACATTCACACACTCAGGGCAATTTACAGTAACCAGTCCACCTACTGGTATGTTTTTGGGAAGTTGGAGGAAGCTGGAGAACCTGGAGGACACCTGACCTCATATGGGCTTTATGAAAATCTTTTTTTGTTGTTGTTGTCCCCTTTGCTATTATAATTACCTTTACCTTTCTGGGAAGGCTTTCCACTAGATATTGGAACGTGGCTGTAGGGATTTGTGATCATTCAGCTACAAGAGTATTAGTGTGGTCAGATACTGATGTTGAGTGAAGAGGCCTGGGGTGCAGTCAGTGTTCCAGTTCATCCCAATGGTGTTCAGTGGGGTTGAGGTCAGGGCTCTGTTCAGGACACTTAAGTTCTTCTGCTCCAAACAATGTCTTCATGGAGCTCGCTTTGTACACAGGGACATTGTCATGCCAGAACAGGTTTGGACCCCTTAGTTTTAGTGAAGCGAAATCGTAATGCTACAAGCATCAACTTTGTGGCAAAAGTTTGGGGAAGAACCACATATGGTCAGGCGTGCACAAACGTTTGGCCATGAAGTGTGTGTTTTTCTATGTTAAATAACTGGTTTGTTTGTCCATTTATTATTAGGTTCAGATTATGTAGATCATTCACAAATATAGGTCCCTGTAAGTGGGTTGTTTACCATAGAAACGATAACACATTAGAATGAGTGCATTAATATAGACCTGCCACTTTTACTGCTGCTATAGAAGAAACACCTTCCGATCAGATTCAAGAACAAATTAGATTTAATTTAATTAAACAAACTAATTAAAAAAAAATCATATTATCCTGGGCTACTTGTCTAAATTCATTTAGCTAATAAGTTTGGGAAATATGTGTTTTAATAGATGTGTGTTAAGCACCTTAAAAGTGCCCCCCATGTTCTCCATCAGACGTAAATATTATGAACATTTGAATAGTATTAGGTTTATTTTGATAGATCCACATGCGCCTACTGGCTGTAAACCACACACACACACACACACACACACACACACACACACACACACACACACACACACACACACACACACACACACAGAGAGAGGTCTGAGATCCAAAGATGACCTTGTTGGCTCTCAGGTGGACATATGGTTTCGGTAATCCCAAGTGTAAGTCTCTCTTGCTCTTTCACTCTTTCTTTCCCTCTCTCTCTCCCTCCCTCTCTCTCTCTCTCTCTCTCTCTTTCTCCTATTTTATCTCCACCATTTGCTCCTTTTTTTAACCATCTTGCCTTCTTTCTTTTCCTCTATATCTTCAGTCTCCTGGTTTCTCCCTATCCCCTTGCCTTTATCTGTTTTCTCCCATTTATCTCTGTTTAGTTTTTCTCTCTCTCTCTCTCTCTCTCTCTCTCTCTCGCTCTCTCGCTCTTTCTCTCTCTGACCGCCCCCCCCCCCCCCCCCATTTATTATGTCCTCGTGTTTAACCCTTATGAGGATCAGCAGATTCACTATTGTTACTGTTATTATTGTTATTACCCTCCACTCTCGTAGGTCGCCCCCTTCCGTCTTGCTCTGATTACCCTTATTACACACACACACACACACACACACACAGAGACAGACAGAGAGAGAGTGGTCATTACGCAACTATAATGATAGCTTTGAGTGTGAGGGGCTATAAGGAGCCGAAATGAGGAGGACACACGAACTACTGTCTCAAAGACCCAAAGGAGTTAGAAAAAGGAGAGGCATTTTTCTTTTCTTTTCTTTTTATAAGTCCTTAACCAACTTAACCTCCCACCTTTTCGAATCTATCCTAATTTGTTGCATGATGCTGGAGACCCTGCTGGTGTGACTGTCAAGGAGTGAAGCTTGCCTGAAGTCACGCAGCTCTCTGTCACTCAAATATGTTTTTGAATCCTGCGTTTTTGAGTAGTGTGTAGTAGAGTGTCGTATCTACAGCTCTGAACTTCCCATTCGCCGCAGTGATTAGTTAAACCTGGATTGAAGTCAGTCGGGAAATGCCAATCTTAAAGTAGCAGAAACAGAATGAGAAAGTGTGTGTGTGTGTGTGTGTGTGTGTGTGTTTATATTAGTGCAGTTGCAACACCATTAGTGCTGGTTAGTAGACTAATACACTAGTATTATGGTATTATTCTGCAGGGTGTCCCAAACGTCTCTAATACATAGGGGAGTATGTTTGCCAGCACCACGTCGGTTGTGAGTTCATCAGTGGATGTTGGCAGACGTCCAGTTCTCGGTTGGTCCACAACACTTCCAGTCTTTTTGAATTGGTTAATAAGTTTAGCAGCAGTGTCGCGCGTGCAATGTGCTCGCCATGTTTCCTGTTAAAGTCCATGTCAACCTTGAACCTTGAACAACCGACAGCTTCCCGATCCAGCCATGAGAATGATTTCAATACGTCCATTACGACATTCTTAAAGGCTATCTGAAAATATATGTATAATATAAACTAAGTATGAAAAATTTTGGAAGACATTTTGCTAACAAAGTGTTAATTTCCCCCATGTATGGAGACGTTTGGGACACACTGTAGTATGGAGACGTTTGGGACACACTGTAGTATGGTAATATGCTAGTGGATTAGTTTGTGGAAAAGCAGCATGCTTGGGCGTGTTTTGTTTTTGATTCGAGATAAACAGGAAGCTACTTTTTCAGAGGAGGGAAGTTGAAATGTTTATCACACCTCCTGCAATATAAGCTGTGTTTTGCGACCAGTGGCCCACCCAGCCTGTTGGATATATTGTTCATATATCAAATGAACTTATATCTTATTGAACCATATAATGCAATACGATTCTGTACGTCGTATTGTTCCACCCCTACTCATCAGCACAGGGAGTGTTCTTTCTAAATATTTTGCATGGAGGAATAAACCAAGGTCCCTCTCCAACCTTGATAGACTTTACAGGAAGAGGCTCGGTGCTGTTATTCTCTCCACAGGAGCCTTTACCAAACACTAACCGTGGGTTGCTGATCGTTTTTTAAATGAGGGTTTCGCAGAAAATGTGACCTTATATAGGTCGGTTGGTTATTACATTATTGTCTGATCATGTCCTGAATTGACATTCTCAGTCAGCTCTCAAACAACAGCTGTTTCACTGTTTTTAACCTTCACATCGACCCAATAGACGCACATCTCGGTTATTAAATGTGCACTTTCGACCAGTTTCCTATCCTTTTTACTGATGTCTCGCCCATAGATCAGGATGCACCGTTCCTGTTGAGCAGCCAATCGAGCAGTCTTTGTGACTCCTGCCATCTGTGCTCCAATAATGAATTTTCTTTCAAAGTCATTTAGCTCTTGATCAAACATCGAGCTCAAGTGGGCCTTTGTGGCTTTTTTTTGTTTTTTGTTTTTAATCCATGCAGCAGCTCGTGGTAGGATGTTAGGAGCTTAAATGCTTCATTGCAGTACACCTCACCTGTCTAAAAGCATCTCATTTATTCTGTTATTTTTTTGCCATCCATTTTTATGTGCTATTTGAAAATGATCGATGTCACACCGGGCATCATTACACTGTTGTGTTTTATTTTGTGCATATGCAGAAAAAGATATTTCTTTATATTCCTTTCTGACTGTGCCTGGGGGGTACAGTGGCTTAGTGGTTAGCACGTTTTCCTCGCACCTCCGGGGTCAGGGGTTCGAATTCGCCCTCCGCCCTGTGTGCGCAGAGTTTGCATGTTCTCCCCGTGCACTCCGGTCTCCTCCCCCAGTCCAAAGACATGCGTTGTAGGCTGATTTGCATTTCCAAATTGTCCATTGTGCGTGAATGTGTGTCATTGTGCCATGCGAGGGGTTGGTACCCCGTCCAGAGTGTCCCCCGCTTTGTGCCCCTGACACTGTGTTTGGAAAATTGATGGCTAGATGGACTCTGTGCCCTCGAGTTGAACTTTTGTCACCACTGACTCTCTTGCATGCAGGTCATGAGTGCAGTGGGGATAACATCTGTGGATGAACAGCCTCACCTGGAGCTCACCTGTCTACCACAAACCAGCCTCGCAGTATGAGTGAGTACAAATACACTCACACACACACACACATCTCACTGTTAGGTCTCCTACTGGCTTGGACATATGGCTCAAATGGAAGTAGTCAGCTTTAAACCGCTGTCATCTGGAAGTGTGTATGCAGGTCTGGGTTTGTGATGTGTGTGTGTGTATGTGTTTTCTGCAAAGGTGTTGGAAGTACTAACAAGGCTGCATCAGTGTAAATGTGTCCGTCTCGGGCTATAAATATGGTGTGAGATTCTTGATCATTTTAATATCAAGGTGTAACTGAAAAGAAACAGAATTATGGATGATGGCTTCTAATATTGGCTTTTCTGAGAAGGACACAGTTGTTTGCCTTCATTCCTCTTCAGTGACCACTTTATCCCAGTCAGTATTGTTGTGGATTTGGAGAACACACGAGGTAGGAATACACTCTGAATGGAACCATGGTCAGACGCACGTTCTCACACAATGACAATTTCGAGTAGCTAGTCTACTTAAAGGCATGTTTTGGGAGGTGGAAGGAAAACGGTGAACGCAGATTAAACCCATGCAGAACACATGAAAAACTCCAGCTCAGGATCGAACCGGAGGCTGTGGGAGTGTGAGGTGGCAGCACTACACACTGCACCACCCCATCACCTATTCTCCTTCATATTCATCTAAAATAAAGGATGTTAGAAGAAAGCCGTCGTTCCAGACGCCTCCAGAGTGAACATGGTTTGAAGCATCCACAGCAAGATATTCTCATACTAATATTCTCATTATATACAGAACTGATTCTCCACATATATTAACTGCTAGATATTATAGTGAGAATCCGCATTATCCAAGAATTACCAATTTTAAGTAATTAGGGTTGAATGCCAATAGACACCCAGCAAGAAGCGCAAACACAAGGCAAGCCAAATGAATGAACAAACAAACAAACAAACAGTTGTTTTCCGTCACTCTTTTCTCTCTCTCTCTCTCTCTCTCTCTCTCTCTCTCTCTGTCTCTCTCTCTATCTCTCTCTCTCTCTCTCTCTCTCTCTCTCTCTCTCTCTCTCTCTCTCTCTCTCTAATAACAGTCCACAGTGTTATCACACAGAAATAGCCTGGCAGCACACAGACCGAAAACAGCGCCAAACACACCGCCCTTAAGTGATATCACCTCAGCACACAGTTTCGAAGTGTGTGTGTGTGTGTGTGTGTGTGTGTGTGTGTTGTTGATGTGAGATACAAAATATTACTATTCATGTCTTGTGTTGTTTTCTAATGTGTGGGTGTGTATAGATATATACATTGGTATGTGCAATATGAATACTATTTTGTTTGTGTGTTTGGATGTTTGAATGGTATGGTAGAGTCTTGTGTGTGTTTTGTTGCCCTTCGCCTTTGTGTGTGTGTGTGTGCGTGTGTGTAATTACCGTGATTACCCCCTGCACAGAACTGTGGAATGGAGAAAGGCCTAACGAGCGTGTAGTAATTACCCAGCGATGACTCATCCTGCTCCTGATAAACTGATTTACGCCACTGAGGTAGAAGGAGAGATATGGAGGGAAGAAAGAAGCTGAATTTTCAGCTGTCGCATGTTTCTGGTGTTAGTGTTTAGATGAGGAAATGTTGAAGAAGGCCAGGTAAAATCAGTGTTTTCAAAATTATGATTGGGAAAAGAAACTGTTACATTGTTAAATGCATTTGTGCAAATGTCAGCATCAAGGATGGATTGGGGGTTTTTTTTGGAGCTGGGATTCACCATTGCATGCTTGTTTGATCACAAAGGAATTTCTCCTTCTGAGCTGTGGATTGATTCGGCAGTTCTGTACATGCACACTGTTCGCAGAATAGGAGACAGACAGTAGGTTTGAGTGGAGCGGCATGAGTACCTGCAGTCATGACAAATATATGGATAAGTTCAAATTAAAGTTTGCAACTTCAGACTCGCAAGCAAAACCTGCTTTAAAATATCGTGATCAGTCTCAGTGGCAGCTGTTGTTCTGTAGATTTATAATCAGTTATAATAGATAATTGTTGAGACAAATAACACAAAAAAAATATTCATTTTTGAGTTCCAGTGTAGACCAGTGAGCCACTCACTGTGCGTATTCAGTTATTAAAAATACTGTCATTAGGAGCAATGTTTGAATCGTTCATAGCGGTATGATTGTTTCATTTAAAATAATACACACAGCTGATAAGTACTTTAGATGGCTAGTAATCTACGCTGCATATTTTCATGTGACCATGTAGCACCACTGCTAACCCAGAAAAACATTAAGGCTCGTCTGAATTTTGCCAAAACACACCTTGATGATCCTCAAACCTTTTGGGAGAATGTTCTGTGGACCAATGAGTCGAAAGTGGAACTGTTTGGAAGACAGGGGTCCCGTTACATCTGGCATAAACCAAACACTGAATTCCACAAAAAGAACATCATACCTACAGTCAAGCATGGTGGTGGCAGTGTGATGGTGTGGGGATGCTTTGTTGCTTCAGGGCTTGGGCAACTTGCAGTGATTGAGGAAAACACGAATTCTGCTCTGTACCAGAAAATCCTAAAGGAGAATGTCCGGTCTTCAGTCCGTAAGTTGAAACTCAAGCGCGACTGGATTATGCAGCAAGACAGTGATCCAAAGCATAGGAGTAAGTCCTAGTCCTAGAAGTAAGTGAAAGTCTGATCTCCAGTTATCGGAAGCATTTGGTTGCAGTTATTGCTGCTAAAGGTGGCACAACAAGATTTTAAGTTTAATGGGGCAATTAGTTTTTCACATAGGTGATAGGTGTTGGATAACTTTTTTTTGCTACAAAAAACAAAAACAAAAAAAAACCCTATATTATGTGTTTACTCAGGTTGCCTTTTGTTTTATGTTGTATTTCTTTTGAAGATCTAAAACTATTTAGTATGAAGAAATCAGGGTGGGGGCAAATACTTTTTCACAGCACTGTACGTACCACAATATATTACTTGGCCTGCAAACTGCCAGCAAAGCAGTAGTGCTGCATTCAAACTGCAAAAACTCAGAATTGTTCAACTGAGTTTGATGATATGAAATTTTTATTTAATAATGAAAAAAAATAAATGGGAAGAATAAAGAAAAATTACAGTTAAATAAATTATTTACAGCAAATCAGCTGCATTCACTCAGTTCTATTTAATTTGTAATGATTTAAAATGTTAAAAAAAAAAAAAGTAATAAGACAATATTGCAAAACAAATGATTGCAAAGCAAGTGATACCTCAGTAAAGTGTATCGTGACATCGTTTATCACCATAACGATATATTGTCATATCGGCCAGCACTTCATAGGTTTAGAACCTGATATTAGAACTGATATGTTTTGTTTCTCTCTCTCTCTCTCTCTCTCTCTCTCTCTCTCTCTCTTTCTGTCTCTCTATCTCTCTCTGACAGATTCGTCTCCTCCTCTCATTTTGCTGCTCTCAGTAGTTTTTTGCCAATTCTGTATCAGCACACACACACACAAACACACACACACACACACACACACACACACACACACACACACACACACACACACACACACACACACACACACACACACAGAGAGACAGAGAGACAGAGCTGTGCTTCTCATTACATTTGTAGGTAATGCTAGTGATTGTATATTACTTTTGCACCTGTGTGTGTATCTCTTCTGTATGTATGCATGTATGTATGTGTGTGTGTCTGTGTGTAGAGAGAGAGGGAAAAGATGGATGAACAAGGGAAGGAAGTCACTTAGGAGTATAATTACATTCCATAATAAACAGCAGGAAGGGAAGAAGTGGAACCTGAACACACACACACACACACACACACACACACAGTGACCATGTGTTCATACTAGAAAGGAACAAAGTGAATATTTATTTCCTGTGAAAGACCTAGAGCCATGTTTTCAGCCACACTGATACACGACAATTGAGTTTCTCCATTTTATGTAAGTTGTACTCCAATTTCTTTACTCTCATAACTTTAGTGTTCCTACCTGTATTTAGTTCTCAGTTCGTATGACTGGAAAGTAAAATAGAGGAAACGTTTATAACCGCAGACATCACATGACGCACCTGTGAGGTCACACGCATGTTAACAGAGCGGAATGTTAACTTCACAGCACTACTTTCATTAGTCTGTTCTTATCTTGGAACTTTGTATTGATATTTGCGTAGAACACGTAAGGTTTCAGGATGGCAGCGGGTTTCGAAAACACCCGAATCTGACAATGAAGAAAATTACATCTTAGCAAGTTATAACATCTTAAGTATAGTCAGATTTATCTAGTATTGTCTATTATAAGGTTACAGTCACATGTATGTTACATCTGTATAAATATGTAATGATTTAACTTATTTCTGGAAATCTTTTACTAATTTAAAGCTTGAAATAGCATTGAAATATTCGCACATATATATAAATTTGTAAGCATTTATCTTTAGAAAGAAGCAAAATATCAGTATCTGCCATTAGAATAAGAACTTTAAGCTTAAACTTAAAGCTTTAAAAACAGTCTGGATAATCTTATATTTGATTTATAATATCCCATAATAAGAAATATTTTAAAAATGTGTGCATATTCACGATTTTCCCTTGCTAAGATATAGTTTTTTTTTTTTTTTTTTTTTTTTTTGTGGTGCGATCAACATAGTAACTAACATGGTGGACACTGTAGCCAATTAGCGGCCCTGGGAATATTTCTCACACGTGCCCAATTTCAAAAATAGAACAGAGAGAACAGAATAAAGCTCCTTAACGAACAAGTATGGAGACTGGATATGCTTGAAAAGGATCGTAGCAGGACTTAATTATAATTAAACAATTAAAATTAAAGCAAGCACAATGCATCAACAACAGATCAGCTAGAGACCAAAACAAACCTTGTGTTTTCATCAAGTTGCTACGCTCTGGTTACGCACTGTACAAAGCTAGGACACACCGTTTTTGATTTGTTATCGATTGATTGAGAGATCGATAACTCCTTCCCTGACATCTCCTCAGCTATTGCGTAGAAATAGAGGTCCTTCACGTCAGTCAGGAAAGAAGTGAGAAAGACGAGCTGACAGAACTTACTGTTGTAACTGGATATATGGGTTCTTGTTCCAGGGTTTTGGTGCAGGAGAAGGGACAAGAGGGTGAATTTCAGTTATGCAAAGCAGTTCAAACTTTTGACAACCATGACCGGTCATAATATTTAAAGTTGGAATGTTCATGTGTTAAATGGCCCCAACAAATGTAGAAGTATATTGGACTTCAATCCAAGAGTCTCATTTAAGGAAGGATCTATGGATGCAATACCAAATTCCATGAAGTTGTGTTGGATAATGCCTGGGATAGTAAAACCAAAGGATTGCTGCGATCAGTATGGAAGAATGTTCACATCTGTATTCTGGAATGTAGTTAGGAATGTTGACGGCAGAATAGTTCACATTAGGACTATGGTTGACAAAAAAATTGGAATAGCTTTCCACTCACTCTTCTAGCAATCCCTAAAAAATGTTTTTTTCTTCAGACTTTGAGGTAGTGATGGGAGCAAAGATGAAGGCTATAATGTCTCATACATTAGATACATCTGTAGACAGTGAATCCTGTTCTCAAACACTCTCTACTTATCACTGATTTGAAGCCAAGACTATCCTTAGGTTCTCTTCCTTGTCTCTTGCTGGTCTCTTCCTGGTCCCTGGTGGTCTAGCGCCTAAGGATCCCATGGTCTCACCGTTGTGGCCTGGGTTTGATTCCCGGGCAGGGAACCCCAGCCAGTGGGGGTTGCACTCAGTGCCAGTCCCGGATAAAATGGGAGGGTTGTGTCAGGAAGGGCATCCGGCGTAAAACCTGTGCCAAATCAAATATGCGGACCAGTGATCTGCTCTGGCGAAAGAACGGCGACAACAACAATGCGTCTCTTAACTCGTAGCCCAGTGGCGTTTACGAAACCTTTCCTCAAGATCTTATACAGATTATAATCTATAGCTTCAAGACAAATCCTGCTCCAGTACTGACTTTGTGTTTATTTTCTTTCTCGGGCTGTAAGTACAGTATGTCCTGATCTGATCACAGCAAGTCTTCACAGCATCCGTAAGCTCAGTTTAGCCGCTCTGCCACCACAGACTCTTTGCTGATGCCTTATTCCGAACCTTCTGTGAAATGAAGGCTTTTGCAGTCAGTTTAGAGACAAATTAATTGAGGTTCTTAAGATTAGTCAAAGTTCAGTTAATGACCCCTGCATACTCTGGAATGCAGTTAAGGGCTTCAGTAGGAATAATTACATTTCGTTTGCCTCTCTGCTCAACGGTGCATGTCTGATTAAAATATCTGACCTTGAAACCCTGCTTATTTCTAATTCCAACTAAAACAAATGCACATCCACTAAAATTGGAATTATCAAGAAAGAGTGTAACCCGTTGCTCAGGTCTGAAGAAGAATTTCTTATTCAAAGATAAAGACAAAATTATTATTTTCATATAAGCAGACCAAGCCACTAACTTGCCCTAAGGCTGTGTAACAATGAAAAGTTTGCCAGTATTGCTACTTTTTATAGAGCCATTTCATAACAGTGAAACATTTTGCTCTTTATTTATTTTTTATTTAAAAAAAAAAAATTTTTAACTACACACTGCCTACTCTTGATTATTCGAAACACTTCAATTTCACTTCAGTTCAATTTGATTTGTATAGCATTCCTGAATCAATCCGACTGCACCAAGTGAACCAAACACACTGTCCATTTTGGGTTACTGACAACGTTTTTCTGTAGAGCCCCGAGACGTAAACTGTGCCAAATGACAGAGATGACGTGCTGCGGAAACGTGGTGTGTTCCGGAGATGTGGACTAAAGAACAACGACAAAAAAAAAAAAAAGAGAAAATAAAAGCTGGATTTAATGCACAAAATGTTTTGATCTAGGTATTAATATAATAAGTTAGTAATTTATTGAGCGCTGACTCTGTGTTCTTCATGCTTGCTTTCTACATGCACTTAGTAATGGTTTGTTAACTTTTCTGGCAAATGAATTTGTTTTTTTGTTTTGTTTTTGTTTAATTACATGCAGTGAGAAACCAAACAAACTGACAGTATCAGTTTCACTCTGATTCAAACTTGACCCACAGAACAATAGGTGTGAATGATCTCTAATGAGCAAGCTGGAGGCGAGAGTGGCAAGGAAAAACCTCCCTGAGAAGACACGAGGAAGAAACCTTGAGAGGAACCAGACTCTTTTCCGAGTGACACCGGATAGTAGGGTTATTAATCATTACAGTATATAGGTGTAGAAGAGTAAAAGCAAACAGTACAATAAAAGTCGAAAGGAGGTTTAGTATGAGAATATTGTGAATGAGAACAGTCTTGGATACAAATATACAGCATCCGTAATCAAGATATTACGATGCCATTATTTCTCTCCTGCTAAAGAAAGTATTGAATATCTTGCTCTACTTACTGTCTTGCCACTCTCTCTGATAAGATAAGAAGCGTCTTTCGACATTCATTATTGGACTTGCCTACACCGGTTTTATTTAAAGTATGCGCTGTTTCTGACCATCTCTGCTGACTTTTTCCACATCATTTATTCTTCTGATCATATCAGTTCCTACTGTACAGTTTGTTCTTTTGATGTTTTGAAAGCGTTTGAGTGGAGTTCGTCTAGAGTGGAGTTATCTTTTGACATTGACCATGTTTACACGTACATCAAATTCCATTTAAGGTCTACATTCGGGTTGCTGTTTATATGCGTACAGGCATCAGAATATTCCTGTATACATGGTTGTTGTAAGAATGCCTCAGTTGCCGTTCCTAAATACCTAGCCTACAGATAAGCATCTGTTAGCACCCACAATTCCTTGCGGACTGAGCATGCGCATATATCTCCTTTCAGTGGATTTTCTCAATAAGGTGTTTACATGCAACACATTTCCGGTTAAAACAGGCATTGTGTTAATCTGAATCAGGCAGTCGGATTGTGGTGTTTACTAAATAGAATACTGCCAAATTCCGTTTAATATAGGAATATTGATGTGCATGCAAACGTAGTCACTGTTACACTGCACAGGTCTCTGATTAGACTTTATTAGTATGATCAATACGCTGTACCCCAATCCATTATCAGCAGCTCAGATATGCTGTCTTCTGTCTGAATTCCCCCTTTTCAACTCTGCTCTTTCTAGACCCCGTTCTTCTTCTTAAAACTATTATTTTGTAATTAGAGCTCTTACACAATGTCATTAAATGGACAAGTCTACCATTGGATGGGGTGGGCTGTTAGTGCAGAGGTTATTTCTGTGTCTGTGAATTACATCTGTATTAAGTAAATAAACAATTATTCACAAAATATGAAATACGTATAATCTCTGTCTCATCACTTTAGTAACACATAACAGTGTAATAGGTTTAGAGTTTACTGTAGACTGGCTGCATTTCCTACACAGAAAATGTAATTGGCTGTCCAGCGTGCATTTTTTAAATATTTTTATTTTTTTTATATCGGTACACCTCTAAAGTAGATGTGGTTGAAAGCAGAATACATTATAACGTTGATAACAACTATGTCTTAACTTCTGTTATATAATTATATATGTTATATGCATTATAATTATATGTTACATGCAGTACTGTGCAAAAGATTTAGGCACCCTATTTTTTTTAGTACAATCTTTATTATAGATTTTTTATTTTATGACTTCTACATTATCAAGTCAGTACAAAAAACATTTTAGATTCCCAAACTTTAGTTTTCTAGCACAAAATTAAATGTTACAGAAAAATGTTTGTTTGTCATTAAAGAAAGCAGCATATTAGCATAGTTCAACTTCTGTTCTATAATTCAATGCAAGTCCCTTGAACTTGCTGTTGTGTGTGTGTGTGTGTGTGTGTGTGTGTGTGTGTGTCCACATCCACAAAGTGTGCAAGTTCCCACAATTACTTTGCTATCACCGTGGGAACATTTAGTCCCTATAGAGACCCTACTCCACACACACATACACACACACACACACACACACACACACACACAGAAACACACACATATTTTTGTGTTGCATCCCCAGGACAGAAATGTAAGTGCCTTCATAAATTACAACATGTCCCCGAGACTGTAAATGTCCTCCGGGTCGTTGAGGAACGTGATGCGTTTTATAGCCGTATAGACGAGGAATGACTTCACCGCGGCCAAGGCGATTTATTGGTCAGAATAAACGGTGATTCCACACCTCCTCACAGCCATCCCTTTGAGCAGTGTGTGCTGTGTGTTGCCGGGGTGATGCAGGTCTGCCTCCTCACACATGCAGGGAGCTAATTACTGCAATAATGGTCAACCTCTTAGGTTCTGAATCGAAAAATAAAAAGAATAGAAAAGAAAGAACAGAGACATTGAGGCTGGGCTTCAGGAACGATTGGAGAGAAAGTAGCAGGAGCAAGTAAGATTGGTAAGAATCTTTAGGGAGGAAAGAGCAGAGCAGACAGGAATAAAGACAGGATTTCTAGTTTACTGTCTGTTGCATAGGCTGTATATATGACGGATCACGAAATGGCAATTGAAAAGTCAAGCTAAAATGTATCTGACATCCCTTTACTGGCTGGCTGGAGTACAGATTTAGCCCCGCCCAACAACAAAAAAAAACCCATCCTTTCAACATCAGATGTGTTAGTCCTGTAAGAGATTCCTTCCCATTAATATCTTTCCCAATATTTATTAAGATGATTGACAGGTATGCACTGACAGCTGACGGTCACACATCATGGACTTTTCATTACCTGGCAAGCTTCTTCATCATTTGACAAGGTATGGCATAGATTATCTGTAGTCTGTGCCGCTCCATCTCAGACACTTGTACACTTTTCTGCCAACAAGCTTCAGAATTTTAAAGGCTGCAATCTGATTGGCTGTCTGCTCTCCCTTTGTATGCACCAGCTTCTGCAAGGAAACAAACATTTGGACACCATAACATAACGAGCGTTTCCGAGCAAGAAATAACCACTGGATTGGGGGAAAAAAAAAGTTTCTCGCATTCCATCTTTAAAAGTTTATTAAGAGTTTTGTTTAAAGCACTGGTTAACCTGGCACTCATGTGAGGTCTTTGTTGAAGTAGATGGTTCTTGGCCACATTTATAAATGAAAGGTACCAGAGTATTTAGCGAAAGCTATGTTAAGATGTACACGTTTATGTTGTAAGGGTAAATATGTACTCTGTAATATGGGCTGTAGCATTAACATACTACTGTGCAGTACTCTAGCTACAGTTTCAATTTAAATCTTGCTTCTACTATTGTATTTTTCTCTATCTATCCATCTATCTGTCTATTTGTCTGTCTGTCTGTCTATCTAACTACTGTATTTATATTTTTATCTTTTTCTCTCTTCCTCCCCCTTTCTCACAAAAAAGATGAACAATGAAGAACAAAAATTCATTTTGTGCTTCTCAAATATCAATTCTAATTCAATAGTAAGTTCCGACTGCTCTCCCTCTCTCTCACACTCACACTCGAGCTCATAACTCTGAGGCTCACTCCATCATGCATTATTAAAGACGAGTGATCAGCCTGACTTTATTAACAGCTCTCACTGCGGATTTATCAGACCGGATTCTGGGCTTAAGGCAGAGTTTAGGTGCTGTGTGGCTGCAGGTTTTCATCCCTGTGGTTTGCATCTCTGTAGTTTGCAATTGCATCATATTTTCTAAATTTTATGTTTCAAGAGAATGAATGAAAAAAAAAAAATACCTCACCCAAAACATGTTTGGATCTAATTTTTTGTATGTGTTTTGAGTGAGTAAATCCATCCAAATACTTTTTACAATTGTAATTCCTTTCTAGAAGATATAACTTTTTTTTTTACATGCTTACTAGGTGGCAAAAAACTCAAAATTTTGTCTTTGTGATACTTTCCACCATTGCACTTCGTTGCCATACGGCAACAATTGACCAACTGTTCATGCAGTAGAGGGTTAATGGGTCTGAATCTGCCTGATCTATGGTCCGATTTCTTCTCTGCACATTGAACACATTCAGTGTGTACCAAAATAGAGAAAGCGATCTGAATCTGTGTATATGTTTTCTGATAAATATGGTATTAAGTGGTATATTGTGTGAAGTACAGTGGGGGGAAAAGTATTTGATCCCCTGCTGATTTTGTTCGTTTGCCCACTGACAAAGAAATGATCAGTCTATAATTTTAATGGTAGGTGTATCTTAATAGTGAGAGACAGAATAACAACAAAAATATCCAGAAAAAGCATCTCAAAAAAGTTATGAATTGATTTGCATTTTATGAGTGAAATGAGTATTTGACCCCTTCGACTTAGTACCTGGTGGCAAAACCCTTGTTGGCAATCACAGAGGTCAGACGTTTCTTGTAGTTGGCCACCAGGTTTGCACACATCCCAGGAGGGATTTTGTCCCACTCCTCTTTGCAGATCCTCTCCAAGTCATTAAGCTCTCGAGGCTGACGTTTGGCAACTCGAACCTTCAGCTCCCTCCACAGATTTTCTATGGGATTAAGGTCTGGATACTGGCTAGGCCACTCCAGGACCTTAATGTGCTTCTTCTTGAGCCACTCCTTTGTTGCCTTGGCTGTGTGTTTTTTGTCATGCTGGAATACCCATCCACAACCCATTTTCAATGCCCTGGCTGAGGGAAGGAGGTTCTCACCCAAGATTTGACGGTACATGGCCCCATCCATCGTCCCTTTGATGCGGTGCAGTTGTCCTGTCCCCTTAGCAGAAAAACACCCTCAAAGCATAATGTTCCCACCTCCATGTTTTACGGTGGGGATGGTGTTCTTGGGGTCATAGGCAGCATTCCTCCTCCTCCAAACACGGCGAGTTGAGTTGTTGCCAAAGAGCTTGATTTTGGTCTCATCTGACCACAACACTTTCACCCAGTTCTCCTCTGAATCATTCAGGCAAACTTCAGACGATCCTGTACATGTGCTTTCTTGAGCAGGGGCACCTTGCGGGCGCTGCAGGATTTCAGTCCTTCACGGCGTAGTGTGTTACCAATTGTTTTCTTGGTGACTATGGTCCCAGCTGCCTTGAGATCATTAACAAGATCCTCCCGTGTCGTTCTGGGCTGATTCCTCACCGTTCTCATGATCATTGAAACTCCACGAGGTGAGATCTTGCATGGAGCCCCAGACCAAGGGAGACTGACAGTTATTTTGTGTTTCTTCCATTTGCGAATAATCGCACTAACTGTTGTAACCTTCTCACCAAGCTGCTTGGCGATGGTCTTGTAGCCCATTCCAGCCTTGTGTAGGTCTACAATCTTGTCCCTGACAAGACTCTTTGGTCTTGGCCATGGTGGAGAGTTTGGAATCTGATTGATTGATTGCTTCTCTGGACAGGTGTCTTTTATACAGGTAACAAGCTGAGATTAGGAGCACTCTCTTAAAGGGAGTGCTCCTAATCTCAGCTCGTTACCTGTATAAAAGACACCTGGGAGCTAGAAATCTTGCTGATTGATAGGGGATCAAATACTTATTTCACTTATTAAAATGCAAATCATTTTATAACTTTTTTGAAATGCGTTTTTCTGGATTTTTTTGTTGTTATTCTGTCTCTCACTGTTAAATACACCTACCATTAAAATTATAGACTGATCATTTCTTTGTCAGTGGGCAAACGTACAAAATCAGCAGGGGATCAAATAATTTTTTCCTTCACTGTATATATTTTATTGCTGTTGTTACAGCTGTTGTTGTTGTTGTTTTTTAAGAAGAGAATCAGAAGGCATAGTCTTAATGCTGAACCTGTCAAGCAAGGAAAACTAAACACCCACAGTCTCACCACCCAATTATTTAATCTGTTGAGAATGTTGAGAGTTCAGGATAATAATCAGTACTCTTCTTATTGGCACCCATGAAACAAGTAGAGCTCCCCAATCGTCTAAATCCCTATTTATCCCTGTATAAGACTAAATTCAAATGAAGTATTTACAAGAGAAGACATAATAACAGAGAACACAACGTGATTCCATAATAACAGAGAGCACAAGGCTGAAGACGGAAGGAAAGAAGATTCTGCTGAATACGGAAGACTTCACTTTTTAGCAATGTTTGTAGATAAGGGTAATTTTGGTCAAGGCTTTTGAGTGTTCATTTTCTCAGCAGGGACTCCTTCTTATCATCTTTCCTTCCTCTCAGATCCTTTCTCTCTTTTTGCTTTACATCATTAATCAGTATGTTGCCCTTCCTCATTCTCACCTAACAGCTGGATTTTTGATTAATAGAATTCTGTGTACATAAAATATCACAGATGATTGTGCCTTTTCCTACAAGACTGAAGTGCTCTACAACCTTTATGAAGCTTTCAAATATAAACCACAATATGGCCAAATGTTTTGTTTATTTTTGCCCCGCTAATGGGAATAGATCCCGAAGAAGCCACACTCACTGATAGCCTGTCGGCTAGCTTGCTGCTTGTTGGGCTCACATTGATTTGTACATTCCTGTTAAAGGTGCATCAGGTTCTCCCTGATTTTCGACTTGGCCTGTCTAAAACCTTCCAATTTTTCCCCCTGATGAAGTCCTTTGTGTGTTGGCAGTTCCAACAGACCTCTGAACTCATTCTGCTGCTACCATCATGAGTTACATCATCAATAAAGATTAGTGAGCCCATTCCAGAAGTGGCCATGCAAGCCCAAGCCATGACACTACCTCCACCATGTTTCACAGATGAGCTTGTATGTTTTGGATCATTAGCAGATCCTTTCTTTCTCTATACTTTGGCCTTTCCATCACTTTGGTAAAGGTTAATCTTGGTTCCAGAACTCTGCATTTCTTAGCGAATTCCAATCTGGCTTTCCGATTCGTAATGCTGATGAGTGGTTCGCATTTTGTAGTATGGCCTCTATATTTCTGCACTTGAAGTCTTCTTCAAATGTTGGATTGTGATACCTTCACTCCTGCACTGTGGAGGTTGTTGGTGAGGTCACTGACTGTTGTTTTTTGTTTTTTCTTTACAGCTCTCACAATATTTTTTGTCATCAACTGCTGTTGTTTTCCTTGGCTGACCTGTTCCATGTCTGGTTGTTAGTACACCAGTGGTTTCTTTCTTTTTCAGGACATTCCAAATTGTTGTATTGGCTATACTTAATGCTTGTGCAATGGCTCTGACTCATTTCCCCTCTTTTCTCAGCTTCAAAATGGCTTGCTTTTCTCTCATAGACAGCTCTCTGATCTTCATGTTGGTTTATCCTGTTTTAACAACAAGTGCAGTCTCCACAGGTGAAACCTAGGGCTCAAACCAAGAATAGCCATTCAGAGCTATTAATTCTTTAAACAATCAGTCTAACAGGGCACACCTGGGCAGCAAGAAACACCCAACAGTCACAGGTTACAATAGTTGTGATCACTTGAAAAAATGGGTGGGTTCAAACAAAACGTGGCATGTTCTAAGTTGTTTAACACAGCTAGATGTAAATATGATTAAATGAAAGCTGAAATTTTGATCTGTCGTCTCATATTCATCTTTTGATCTCAAACCCAAATGTCTTCAATGTATAGTGAAAACAACAAACAACAAAGATAGCAACAGTATAAAGCAAATAAAAATAGGTCATGTGATAACAGTAGCCATGTTAGCCACAATATGATTTAATTACATTCATTATTTATTTATTTATCTTTGCAACGTAAGTGATTTTTGTATGAATGTGTTTAATGAGATTTTTTTTTTAAAAAAGAAAAAAGTTCTGTGTATTTATCTTTTAGCTATGTGTTTTTCTTGTTAATATATTAGATGTTATCGATATTGGCTGATACTTGAGGGTCTGCAAAGAAAAAGTGGTATTGTGCCATCTCTGTTTGTTATATCACAGTGCTGTTGAATTCTCCATTCTGATTGGTCAGACAGTGTTGAACAGTTTTCCATAACAGCAGCTCTGACAGTAGTTCCGGATGCAAGACAAATCACATGATTATATTAATGCACTCATTCTAATACCTTACTGAACTCTCACATAATCCTGCAGGGTTGGGATTTGAATCTCGCCTTTGCCCTGTGTCCACGAAGTTTGCATGTTCTCCCTGTGCTTTGGGGGTTTCCTCCAGGTACTCCAGTTTCCTCCCCCAGCCCAAAGACATGTGTTTGTAGGCTAATTGGCATTTCCAAATTGTCAGTAGTGAGTGTGTGTGTGTCTATGCCCTGCAGTGGTTGGCACCCTCTCCAGGGTGTCCCCCACCTTATGCTCTGAGTTTCCTGGGATAGGCTCCAGGCTCCCCCTTGACCCTGTGTAGGATAAGCGGCATGGAAAATAGATGGATGGATGGATGGATGGATGGATGGATGGATTAAGAAAATGTGTAATAGTTGATATGGTGACATTTTCTGTGAGAAGATGTTTATTTATCACTTTTGGAAGTCTCCAGTGTCAGCACTTTCTAACAGTCAGATGTAATAGTCTGTAAGAGAGATAAAGGCATAGGTTTTTGTTTTTGTTTTTGTTTTGACCTTCAAGATGGAGGGCGTTGCAGTTTCTTGGTAACATGTCAAGCTGCAATATTTGTCTTATTTATTTTTAGAAAAAAGGAATGACTGTTTATAGCTGTTGTAATGTAAGTGATAACAGGCTGAACTTTGCGGATGTTCCACAACATTAAAGATAGCTATAAATATTTTTTTTAAAAAGTAGACATACATACAGGTGCATCTCAATAAATTAGAATGTCGTGGAAAAGTCCATTTATTTCAGTAATTCAACTCAAATTGTGAAACTCGTGTATTAAATAAATTCAATGCACACAGACTGGAGTAGTTTAAGTCTTTGGTTCTTTTAATTGTGATGATTTTGGCTCACATTTAACAAAAACCGGGATGTTGTTTTCTACTGAGTCACACTGGAAGGATGAGAATGAAGGCCATTAGAGTGAGATTGATTATAGCACATGGAGTCATGTGTCTCTCACACACACACACACACACACACACACACACACACACGAGAGCACACTGTCCTTGAAGATAATTGGTCACACTGAAAGAAGTTAGAGAGGTGGAAGGTGTGTGTGTGTGTGTGTGTGTGTGTGTGTAAGAGAGAGAGAGAGAGAGAGAGAGATGATTTGTAATATGCCGAGGTAGGTCTGATTGCCATCAAACTAATCATGAAATTCCATCTCAAATACTCACACTCATCTGTTTTTTTGACAGACAGACAGACAGAGAGAGAGAGAGAGAGAGAGAGAGAGAGAGAGAGAGTGGGGGATTAGTCTTTCTCTCTGTTTTTCTATCTCACTCATTCATTCACTTCACCATGCCATTTGCATTTACATTAAGAAAGAGAGGAAGTGAAAAGGATAAGAAGGCAGGGAGAGAGAGAGAGAGAGAGAGAGAGAGAGAGAGAGAGAGAGAGAGAGAGAGAGAGAGAGCATGAAAAACATAGAGTAGCATGAGGTGCAGAGAGGGTATGAGAAAAGAAGAAGGGATGAAGAGAAAAGGAGAAAGAAGAAGTTAGAGAGAGAAAGGGGGGGTGAGGAGTGAGAGAGAGCAACAAGGAGCTGTAGAAAGAGAGGGATGATCAGAAAGCGGGATGAAGAAGGGAGAGAAGAGAACGAGAAGGATGAGGAGAGAGGTAGAGAGGAATAAGAATCTCTGGGTCTCTTTGCTTTCTTTTTTTCTCATCCCTCTTTCCATCATCTCTGTCTTTCTCATTTCATCTCTCTCTCTCTCTCTCTCTCTCTCTTCCTCTCCACTCATGCCTCTTTCTCTCTCTATTTTCTCATCTCTCCTTCTCTCTTCATTTCACTCTCTGTTCCTGAACCCCCCCCATCCCTTCTTCTCTCCTCATCCATCTCTCTTTCTCCTTATGCCTCTCTCTCTTTGCCTTCTTAGCCTTTTCACTTTCTCTCTTTCCTCATGCCTGTCTTTCTTTCTTTCTTTCTTTAAAGGCAAATGGCATGGTGAACTGAGTGACCGAGTGAGAGAAAGAGAGGGATAAATAGAGGATAGGAAAAGAGAGGAGGGAGAGATAAGAAGAGAGAGCAGAGGGAAGCTTGAAGCTTTGCTCCATTCGGAATAAAGGAGAGAGGAGGAGAAAGCGAGTGAGTGAGATTTGATAGAGAGGTATAAGGAGAGGAAAAAGACAGATGGAGAGAGAGAAAGAGTGTGTGAATGAGATGAGAGAGAAGGCGATGAGGAGAAGAGATGGAGTGAGACAGTGTGAGTGAGAGAGAGAGAGAGAGAGAGAGAGAGAGAGAGAGAGGGAGGGAGGGAGAGAAAGAAAAGGAGCTGGTTTCTGGCTCGGAGCAGCAGTGTGCCGGGAGACATCGGAGCATGGAGGACGGAGAGGTGTACGGATGAAAAGATGGAGAGAATGGAGGGATAGCAGAGCATGTGAGGGTATTAGTGGGGAACTAGGCTGCAGTACGCACTCGGGACGCAGGAGCTTTTCATCAAGCCGCGACTTGTTGCACCGTTAAAGCTGCACTGCTGCACGCATGGACTTATGATTAACTGCTGCTAATTGCCCCTAATTACTGATCGCTCATCAAGCTGGAGGACTCGAGTGTGACCTCGAGGCATTCTTTCTTTTTCATTGGTTATTTAAGTGTGACAGAATTCAGCTGGGCGTGAACTTAATGAAGAGCTGAATTGATCTCGACGAGGATTTGATATTGGATGAAGAAAAGATGAAGAAAAACTACTGACACTAAGGCTTGGACTGTACAGACGTGTGTCTGCGTGTGTGTGAGAGAGAGAAAGAGAGAGGGTGTGTGTGTGTGTGTAATGTCTCGGTCTTTGTATGATGGCAATGAGGCTCTCGGGGATCTATGGGCAACCTTTCTTCTGCCCATCCCAATGTGCCCTGCCTCTGCTGCTGACTCCGCCCCATATTCAGCCCTTGACTCCGCCTTCAGTTGACCATGCAGGTCCTTCAGATTGTCAAAGAGCTGGTGTCTCCGTCTCGATGCCGTGCCGGCTCCAGGTTCGCAGGTGCGTCTTTGTGTGTGTGTGTGTGTGTGTGTGTGTGTGTGTGTGTGTGTGCGCGCAACTTATTAGCACCCCTTGTATGGAAGAACGCCAGTGTGTGAGTGTGAGAGAGAGCCTGACACTGGTGTTTTCCCTTGGAAGACACTTCATTTGTTACTGACTTTTGACAAGCTGCGAAGTTGTTTCACACGTGTTAACACATAAAAGCTGCCAACACTTCAGACTTCATACCACCATGTGGGACTCGGGGTTGGGGGGGGGGGGGGGGGATCCTAAACTCTCGTCTGACATCCGTCTTTTGATCTCAAACCCGACTGTCTTTGGTTCAAAGCACAAACAACTGAATTGGTCTTGCCGTTCCAGTAGATTCGGAGAGGACTGTAGGTTTGCCAGTAGTACAATAGTGTTGCGTTAAAAAACTGTTTTAAATACTAATACATTTGTTTATCATTAATGAACAGATTTCAACCATCTAAAAAAAATGTATATTCCAACCCCAACAATAACATTTATTTACACCAGTGGTCACCGAGCCTCTTCCTTGAGATCTACCTTCCTGCTGGTTTCATTCTCCAACCAGACTCCAACACATCTGTTTTAGTCGATCAAGAACCTGTTAAGGCAATGATTAGATGGTCAGGTAGGCATGAATATGGTTGAAGGTAAAGTCTTCAGGAAAGTTGATCTCCAGGAACAGGGTTGGTGACCACTAATATATAGTAATAAATAAATATAATTAACCTGAAAAGCAGGAAAAAATACAATTTTTTAACATCACATCGTTTGTTTCCAGTCAGTTTGTAATTATTAAAGAAATTAAAAAGGTAATTCTAACAATATATTTCATTCGGATCAGGTAAGAATTAAAAAAAAAATCATTTATTTGATATCGTTTGCTTTGAAACAGTTAGGCCTGAAATTCTCATGACTTGTATTATGGAGATTCATTTTGATAATTTCAGGATCATTAGGGATAAATTTACAAATGTAAACATTATACTCGGAATTTACATATTTCTGTAAAGTTGATTTTGACAATAGCTATGTTGCAATCCACGTATTTTTATGCGAATTTTGGGATATCCCGTATAAAACGCTGGATGGAAACACCAGATGTGAATAAAATCTCCAGAATGTAAATAAACAACTTGTGCGCTCAACAGAGGTGGATCTTTTTTTTTTAAAAAAATTCGATAAGAAGGCATAAACTACGATGGAAACACATTTACCGAATAAATTCCTCGATGCGCATCAAAAAAGTCATGTGACTTTACCTCAACAAATCATGTGACTGGATAATTGGCTCACAAAAGTGCTAGAATTGAATTATTGTCCATATTTTTTACGTATAAACATCTCATTATCACAACAGAAAAAACGTTCGACCAGAAATTTTGAAGAGGATTGTTTAAAAAAAAAAAAAAAAAAAAAAAAAAAAAGATTTTAACACTTTATATGTATCTTTACTAATTGCTGTAGGACTGTTCATTACTGAATGATTAATTTTATGACAAATATTCACCACCTCATCTTTCATTACCAAGACACAAAAGCTTATTTCAAAGGATTTATTTTGTTAATCTCTATTGATTGGTTTGTCCGGTTATTTCTGCTTCATGAAAAGCCTCCTTCAGTTGTAAATCAATACAGTTTGAAAGGACACACACACACACACACACACACACACACACACACACACACACACACACACAGAGACCAAGCTTAAGTGGTTAGGTACAGGGCTTTCTTTGTGAGAGATCCTGTGACATTTTGCTGGTGTGAGATGAAGTCGCTTTAGTAAACCATTTCACCTCACTGTCTTACTCTCTGTCCTCTCTCTCTCTCTCTCTCTCTCTCTCTCTCTCTCTCTCTCTCTCTCTCTCTCTCTCTTCCATGTCGGTATTTTATGTTTTCTTATTTCAGCTGTGAAGCTTGGCTAGGTTGGAGACCTACAGCACTCTGTTACACATGTAGGCCTCTGGTCAGGGAAATTCTAAACAAAGTCCTACAGGTGCAGTCATAAAACATTCAGTGTCTGACAACGGCGTGGAGCAACCACTGAGTGTGTTCAGTCACACACAAACACACACGCGCACACACGCGCACACACACACACACACCACTGTAAAGAGCACAGAGATCAACATGTCACTGCAGCTGGAGGTAGGGAGGAAAGAAGAACGAAAGATAGAATAAAAGATAGAACGATGGAATGAAAGATGGAAAGATGGAAAGAGATAGAAAGAAAGAAAGAAGGAAGGAAGAAAACGGAGAAAGAAAGACGGAAGGAAAGAAGGAAAGGTAGAAAGAAAGATGGAAGGAAGGAATAGAAGATGGAATAAAGGTTGGAAAGAAAAATGGAAAGATAGAAAGCTACAGAGAAAGAAAGAGAGAGAATGTTATGGAAGATGGAAGGAAGGAAAGATGGAAAGAAAGAGAGATATTAAAAGAAAGAAAGAAATATTGGAGAGAAAGAAAGACCAGCAGTGTGTGGTGGTAATGTGAGCATGTTTGAGACTAAATCATTCACCAGCTTCTCTCTTCCTCTCTCATTCAGCAAGTCTCACCATTCTGAGGGAGCTTTGGACTTTGTTCCAATACTGTTTATAAAGTGTCCTAGTCAAGTTCCCCTTACTATTTGTCATTGGGGGAATTCCCTCTGCCATCCAGTACATGAAGGCCTAAGGGATCTCATCAACAAGAATAGACACTTACCCAGAACACACTGCTGTGTGACACGGTTTTATATTCAAACTAGAAAAAAAAGGCAGACAATATAAACAACAACAGCAACAAAATGTCTCACATTACTGACCTACAGAAAGTTAGTTAGCAAGCAAGCAGAATTTTTATGCTGTTTTTATAAATTGTTAGAAAATTGAAAAGTTCTACATGCTTTATACCACAGCGCTGTTGAATACTCAAATCTGATTGGTCAGAAGGTGTTCATTAATTTCCTGTAACAGCAGTACTGACAGTGGCTGCAATGCAAACCACAGCTTTATATTAATGTATTAATCAACTAATTAACTGTATTCAGTAAAAGCACAGTTTATAGTGTGTTATTCTGTTTATACCACAGCAAATTTGACAATTTTACAGTAGCAAATTGGGCTACTGATCGGAAGGTTGTGAGTTCAAACCCCAGCACCACCAAGCTGCCACTGCTGGGCCCTTGAGCAAGGCCCTTAACCATCAACTACTCAGATGTATAAATGAGATAAATGTAAGTCGCTCTGGATAAGGGCGTCTGCCAAATGGCATAAAATAAAATAGATAAATAATAAATAAACAACGATTACAATGTTTAAATTATTAATGAACGACATGTTGCGTATTTTAACAGTTTATAGTTAGATTTAATGTTGTGGAACATCCAAGAGTCAAGTTAGTTCCTGTTCTCACCTGCGTTATAGCTGCGATAAACATTCATTCTCTCACCAGCCTCTCTCTCTCCCTCTCTCTCTCTCTCTCTCTCACACACACTCACAGCTGAGAAAACATTTTACAGAGAAATCGGAGGAACTGGAAACTGGAGAAGACTTCTTCCATAAACATGAAACAAACATCTCGGAACAAACGACAACTCGTTTTGAAATCCGTTTATTATTCGTGTTCGATTATGTGGAGCATCCGCCATACAAATCCCTGTAAATGAGCTGTCGGTACAGAATTTTAACGTTCACGTTACAGGTGGAACTTCCTGTGCTGATATACGAAAGTAATGCACACCATCTGACCAATCAGATTTCACCATTCAAACTGTGGTATAAAAATACACACAATATAAACCACAATAAAAATGTGCTGTTAATGAACTGTGATGTTACTTGTTGATGGTGAAGTATTTTGTAGGTAGACGCTGATAAACATTCATGGAAGGAGCCTCCTGTGTCTGCGATTTATAATTTTTCCGTCACAGAATCTGCTGGACAGAGGTCTTTGCACTTTCCTGACAAGCTGTGTTTTTTTTTTTTTTGTTTATCGTGTAAGCTACAAGAGAGAGGGAAAGAAAAGAGAACGATTGTTTAGAGCGATTATAATGTAAGTGAAAACAAGAAAGTTCTAACTTGTTTAACAGATGTTCCACAACACTAAATGCGAGTATAAATGGATTGAAAGTATGTCATTCTTTCATTAATAAAAAATATACAGTTCCTCCTGAAAGCATTGGAACAGCAAGGTCAATTCTATTGGTTTCATTATACATTGAAGACATTTGGGTTTGAGATCAAAAGATTAATATGGGGCGACAGACCAGAATTTCAGCTTTCATTTCCTCATATTTACATCTAGATGTGTTAAACAAGTCTGAACATGGCACCTTTTGTTATACCTTCACCCCTGCCCTGTGGAGGTTGTTGGTGATGTCACTGAAGGGGGGGGGTGTTCCACAGCTCTCTCAATGTTTCTGTCATCAACTGCTGTTGTTTTCCTTGGCTGATCCAGCTATTCCATGTCTGGTTGTTAGTACACCAGTGGTTTCTTTCTTTTTCAGGACATTCCAAATTGTAGTATTGCCTATGCCCAATGCTTGTGCAATGGTTCTGACTGATTTTCCCTCTTTTCTCAGCTTCAAAATGGCTTGCTTTTCTCCCATAGACGGCTCTCTGTTCTTCATGTTGGTTTACCCTTTTTAACAACAAAAGAAGTCTTCACAGGTGAAACTGAAGGCTAAAACCAAGAATAGATGTTCAGAGCTGTTTATTGTTTAAACAATCAATCTGACAGGACACACCTGGGTAACAAGAAACACCTATCAGTCACATGTTCCAGTATTTTCGATCACTTGAGAACATGGGTTGGTTCAAACTAAAGGTGGCATGTTCTAAGTTGTTTAGCACAGCTAGATGTAAATATGAGGAAATTAAAGCTGAAATTCTGATCTGTCGCCCCATATTCATCTTTTGGTCTCAAACCCAAATTGTCTTTGGTATATAGCACAAACAAATGAATTGGCCTTGCCGTTCCAGTAGTTTTGGAGGGGACTGTGTATATATAACCGTTGGCAAAAATTGCTTCTGTGTAAAAGGAATAAAACACTTCAGGATGTAGCACACAACCCTGTCATTGATTATTATATGTATTTTTTTTAATAACAGTATACCCAGTTATGATTTATTCCTTATTCCTTAACTTACTATGACAGAAGCCTCCTGTTAGAGATACCATGTGTGAAGCTTGTTGTCAGATCACTCACTTTCAGTTTCTAGTTGAATCTGAAGTTATGTCTGGGAGGGGAAACAGGGTTATGCTGGAAAAGCACGGTCTGGGTAACTTTTTAAAAACATATTTAGATATGTTTGTGCCAAATTAAGTATAAATGTTCAGGTCGAAGTGAAAGTCAGAGATGGTCTGAGTGGGTGCACGTGTGTGTGTGCGCTATCAGAATTAGGTGTGTGATGGCAGCAGTTGCTTGTTATAGACATTGGTATGCAGTTTGTTTGTATTTGTGCACTATTAGGCTGGTATTTGTGTGTGTGTGTGTGTGTGTGTGTGTGAGAGAGAGAGAGAGTGAGAGACTCAGGCTGGTATGTAGTGTGTGGGTCTGTACACTGACGTGTCTCCGAAGTCAACAAACAGTCGCATTGTTGGAGCGACTTCTTTTATTCACTCTGTCACACTGTCTTCTCCAGCTTCTTTCGTGTCTTCTCAACTTTTCTGTTGTTTTAGGGAATTATGGAAATTGGGGCTCTTTTTTTATCGGTAAAAAGCCTCATATTGTAGAAGAGAAAAGATGACACTGATATGGACAGTATAAACAGTAGGGCAAGTTGGTTACTGTGACTGTGTGTGTGTGTGTGAGAGAGAGAGAGAGAGAGAGAGAGACATGCAGATGGAAAGGCAGAACTTTACTGAGGACATACAACAAGAATGGGAGCAAGGTAAGAGATGATGTCATCATTCACCTTGTTTAAAGATCAATCTTGTGACATCACATTGATGAGACATTTACATTTTAATCCATAATTTGGATTGCTCAGTTTGACAGAAACCATAACAGGGATGATCAGTAAACTTCTGAAAGTAAATATGTCGTTCACGAACGCTGCAGTGAATTTGATTATACACTCAACTTCCACTTCATTCATGCAATTTTTCAATCAGCCAATCATGTGGCAGCAGCACACCGCATAAAATCAAGTAGATGCAGGTCAAGAGCTTCATAAAATGTTCATGTAAAATATCAGGACAAAATGTGATGGGGGGGGGGGGAACTGTTGCTCTCCTTGGATTTTCTCAAACAACACATCTTGTTGATGAGGTCAGAGGAGAATGCTGTGACAGGGTTGAGCTGACAGGAAGGCTGTAGTAACTTAAATAACCACCTGTTACAACCATGGTGAGCAGAAAAGCATCTCAGAACGCACACGATAAACCTTGAGGCGGATGGGCTATAACAGCAGAACACCACTTTGGGATCCAGTCTTTTCAGCGAGGAATAGGACTCCGAGGCTACAATAGGCACAGGCTCATCATAAATGGACAGTTAAAGATTGGATTAAGACCAGACAAAGTTTTTCCAATCTCCAGCAGTCCAATTTTAGTGAAATGCTAAAAAAAAAAAAAAAATTGCTAAAAAGACTCCATACAACTAAAATTACATTATGGGGTTTTCCATCTAGCTCTTTTAATATGACTTTGCAAAAGCAATTTTAAAAAATGTAAAAAAAAAAAAAAAAAGAAAAAGAAAAAGAAAAAAAAACCCACAAAAACTAATACAAAAGCCAGAAAAAAAAAATTGTACTTTACTGAGGTGGAAAATTTCGTCTGTCAGTAAAGATGATTTTAAGGATGGAAGTCTCACGTTTCTACGGAAGCCCTAAGCGGCCATGCATTGTTATCTTTTCATGCACTGTTATTTCTTGTTTTCCCATGACCACAACTTAATTTTCTCGTGATCACAACATAGCAGTTTTTTTCTCGTGATCACAATTGAATTTTCTCTTTGACAATCTCTTGAAAATCTTGTGCCTCGTGAATGGGACTGGTGTTACATGCACATCGGCGTCTTCGCCATCGCCATCATAAATGTAATAATTACCCGCTGTAGAGATGGACTTTATCTCCTCATTAAGAGAGAGGGGTGTCCCCTTCTCAAGTATCGGAGGTGGAAGTTGTCAATCACTGACAGACACAGAGCTATTTCAGCTTAAGTGAGTCCCTGATCAAAGTAAAAACCGAATTCGTTCATCCATGATGCCACAGGATTGCGCTAAGCTTTTTCTGCCTCCAGAACAATTAAAGCAACATGTTGTTATTTCGAGTACACAGAAGAATGAAGTTGTTATCACGACAAAACAAGAAAGAAAATAATAATAATAATAATAATAATGCATGGCCGCTTAGGGCTTTCGTACATTTCAGCGGTATGTGGTTACAAAAAATAAATGAACAAAGGAATGAACAATCAAACGTCAAATCTAACCATTATGCTGCTGTTTTTGCACCGCACAACTAAAACGACACGAGCAACCCAAAGTTAGTCGATTTTCTTGTTCCTGGAAATAATAAACTGTAAGGTTAAGAAAGGAATATCTTCAGGGGGCAGGGTGTCTTAGTGGTTAGCACGTTTGCCTCGCACCTCCAGGGTTGGGGGTTCAAATCTTGCTTTGAAGCAAAGTGCTCTGAGGGGTTTCCTCCAGGTACACCGGTTTCCTCCCCCAGTCCAAAAACACGCATTGTAGGCTGATTGGCATTTTCAAATTGTCCGTGGTGTGTGAATGGTTGTGTGTACGTCTGTGCGTTATGTCTGCCCCACCTTGTGCCCCGAGTTCCCTGGAATAGGCTCCCCACATGTAGGATAAGTATAGAAAATGGATGGATGGATGGAATATCTTTAGAAAACATTTCAGCTCTCTTGGGGACTTTACTGAATAAGAGAAAAATGTCTCGTCCCACAAACGTTGGAAGGGTGCTATGCTCTGAACGCTGGCGCACACCATCACCTCGGCTTTCGTCATGCATTGTGATCTTTTTAAAAAAAAAATCTTCCCTTGTGTTTACTTGTTCATGTCTAACTAGACAGCAGTAATGTCCCAAGGCTTAACTAGCTAAGCAGCATCCCAGATGTGTACAGAGGTAGTGGCACTATTTTGTCAATGATTATACTGTGATATTCTACACAAGATTCAAATCAGTTAATGACACATTATGCATGGTAATGTTAATGCATATGTGTTGTGTGGATAGCTGGCGTATGTTTACACACACGTGTCTATGTGTGATGTGCCACAATCTGTCTTTATGACTGCGATTTATAACATTAATGAGCATATCTGTGACTGAACAATGAAACTGATCAGCAGTCCATCCTTCATCTCTCACCTCTCTGTCATGTATGAAATGAAAGAGGGATCAGAGAACAAATGGAAGGAAATAAATGCGCCTTTTTTTTTTAGATTGCATGCCGGGGATGGGGGATTATGTGGAGAGAGGGAGGGCGGTGAGGGACAGAGACAGAAGGGCATGAAGGTGACCATGATTGAGACAAAGACAGTAGAAATGTGAAGCGGATAAACGAGAGGCGAGAAATGAATCCGTCTGCCAAGGAGGCTGGATGAGAGAGAGCGTGAGAGGGAGTGAGAGTGTGACGGATGGATAGAGATAGAAATAAAGACAACGAGGGCCTGTCAGGAAGGGGATGATTGAGCGCCTACAGAGTTGACAAGTGAAAGAAAGGAGACAGCGAGTCTTTCTGATAGCTGGGTGTCATCGCACATCGCTTTGGTTGTGTGTGTGTGTGAGTTATTCTCCTGGGTTAAACCTCACACCTCAAACACTGTCTGAACTGAAATGTTGTTGGGAGGGGGAAAAAATGCTTTTCACATATTCTTATCAGCCTCCTGTCTTCGCCTAGATCAGAAATAAAGATGTCCAATTCAGTTCCTGTCACACCACCATAAAAAAATAAAAAATGGAAATTTGTTCAGGAAAAATGAGCAAATATTCATACGGGCAATTTTTGACTCTCAACTGAGAGTCATTTTTGCCTGCCATGTACAAGCAGAATGTTAGGGTGGGATTGTTCAGGGACTCGTCTGATTTCTTCAACAACCAATATTCAAGAGACACCATAGCCCTGCCAATTCCATCGAACCAATGGAACTGATGTTTATGAACATGAGTATTCTAGCATAAATATTCTTAGAGGCATTTTAATTAAAAAAAAAAAAAAAAATCAATGCATGTGGTTTGCTGACATTAATAAGAATAACAATATCTAAGCCATCATGAACTGTGCATTATTTACCAGGCATGTCAGTAATGGACATCTTGGCATCCATTTTTATTGAACTCTTATTTAACCCCTTAATCTCTGAGATTATTATTTATTTCTTCATCAAAAAAACAGTGACTGCTAGGAATGATTCAGTTAATACAGTGAAGCTAATAAGAAGGATATGTAGTTATGTGAATGAGGGAAATCTGGACCTGCTAGGCGTTTAACAGTGCAATCAAAATCACTCATTCAATACAATACATTTACAAATCAATAAACCAAACCAAGGTAGTTACAGTAGATACATGAAAAGATAATTGGGATAAGAACAGGGCTTCTTATCATTTTTAACAGTCAAGGACCTCATATCTAGCTAGCTGTCTGTCTGTCTATCTCTCTAACATTAAAACCACTGACACGTGAAGTGAATAACATTGAGTATCTCGTAACAGTGGCACCTGCCAAGGGGTGGGATATATTAGGCAGCAAGTGAACAGTCAGTTCTCGAAGTTGATGTGTTGGAAGCAGGAGAATTGGGCAAGCGATAGGATCTAAGCGAATTTGACATGGGCCAAATTGTGATGGTTAGATGTCTGGGTCAGAGCATCTCCAAAATAGCAGGTCTTGTGGGGTGTTCCTGGTATGCAGTGGTTAGTACCTACCAAAAGTGGTCCAAGGAAGGACAACCAATGAACCGGGGACAGGGTCATGAGCGCCTAAGGATCTTTGATGTGCGTGGGGAGTGAAGGCTAGCCCGTCTGGTCTGATCCCACAGAAGAGCTACTGTAGCACAAATGCTGAAAAAGTTCATGCTAGCTATGAGAGAAAGGTGTCAGAACACACAGTGTATCACAGCTTGGTGTGTATGGGGCTGCGACCGGTCAGAGTGGACATGCTGACCCCTGTCCACTGCCGAAAGCACCTACAATGGGCACTTGAGCTGCAGTACTGGACCATGGAGCAATGGAAGAAGGTGGCCTGGTCTGATGAATCAAGTTTTCTTTCTTTTTGTATGTGTCTGATTCAAGCTCACATTAGAAGGTGCCCAAGTTCTAAAAGCGTTGGTTAAAATAGCTTGAGAATGTCTCACAGTCTGACTCCCCTCTGAGCTCGATGTATGCTTTTTTTTGTTAACTCATGTCAGACAGTGTTGGTCTGTGTGCGCATGCATTAGAACAGCGTGAGTGAAATCTGGGCAGCTCTCAAGGCCGAGTGGCAGCGCGAACAAAAGGAGCTCAGTTCTCAATAAGGCTCTACATCTCAGAATTCCATCTCTCCATCTCTATTCAATTTTCCTTAGCTGTATTGAAAGACTTAATGAGTCTGATCCTGTATTAATGAACCAGCTAGCATTTTTTTTGTTTGATATTTCTTTCATCCTGTGTTAGGCATCTGTCAAAAATCGCTTGGATGAATGTACACACTTTAATGAATACTGAGAGAGGTTGGGTGGTTCAAATGTCCACAAACATTGCAGTCTGTGTAGGAGATGTCTGTGTAGCTAGCTTTTTTTTTTCTTTTTTCTTTTTTTTTGGAGCATTTGGTGGTTCAGTAAATGTTTGAAGGGCAGCATAAAGGCTGAGATTGCGAAATGTCAGTCATATCAATTCAGAAGAATGGGAAAGCTTCTTATTATTCTGACGTGAGTGACACATTGCCATGTTGTTTACTAAATAAATATAGTGATGGTCTTTTTCCTCTAATATTTGCTAGCATGACGGTGAGGGAAATCAGCATTCAGACACTTTTTTGTGTTTGTTATTTAATATACTTCCATTCTACACTGCCGTGAAAATGTATTTCTTATGTTTTTTGTGTATATCGCACACTAAATTGTTTCAGAAATTAAAATAAAATCTAAGAAAAAACAAAGGCAACCTGAGTAAACACAAAATACAGTTTTTAAATGATAGTTATTTATTGAAGCAAAAAAAGTTATCCAATACCAACTGGGCCTGTATGAAAATGTGTTTTAGTTACTACCCTATAGTTACTAATTCCCCGAATCTATGAAACTGCATTCATAATGGGGTTCAGCTGGACTAGACAGAACCAGGCCTGGTTACTGCCAACCCTGTTCAATCAAATCAACACTTAAATATAACTTTTTCAACAGCATGAATTTGGTTAAAAGGTCTTACCCAGTAACACACTATACCAAAGTTAAAATAAATTCCAGAAATAATGAGGAAGAAGGTGATTGAAATACATCAGTCTGGGAAGGGTTACAAAGCTATTTCAAAGGCTGTGGGACTCCAAAGAATCCAATTGGAGAAAAAAAAAAAAACTCTGACAGTAGCGAACCTTCCCAGAAGTGGCCGACCTTCCAAAATTCCTCCAAGAGCACAGCAACTACTCATCCAGCAAATCACAAAAGAGCCAAGGACAACATTAAAGGACCTACAGGCCTCTCTTGCATCTCTTGCTGCTAAATGTGGAACAACCAGATCTTAAGTTTAATGGGGCAATTAGTTTTTCACATTGGTGATAGGTATTGTTAGGTATTGTATTTTTTATTTTTTTTGCTTCAATAAAAAAAACAAACAAGCAAACAAAAAAGCCTGTGTTGTCTGTTTACTCAGGTTGCCTGAAGATCTAAAACTATTTAGTATGAATGTTAGCTCTCCCTCCTGCTGCTCCGCTATGGAGCAGCATATCTCCCTCTCGCTACGGAGCAGCATATGTCCCTCTCGCGGCTCCGCTACAGAGCAGCATATCTCCCTCTCACTACGCTGCTAGTGGAGCAACACCCTTCTGGATTCCACGGAGCGCATTCCAGCGCGATTCATAAAGACTCTGCTTTTGTTTACATTGCCATGTGTGTTTTTGTTTTTGTGTTGCATCATGTCTCTGTGTCGTCATGTCGTTTCCTCATTGGTTCTCCTTTCAATGTGATTATCGTTTCCAGGTGTCGCTGATTTAAGCTTGTTTGGTTTGAATGAACTCCGTTACTTAAACCCCTGTCTGTGTCCACTTTATCGCGTAGTATTGAATTTGATGATTTTGAGGAGGAAGCCTGATTTTTGATGTTAAAGATAGCGACGAAGCAAGAGTTTTTTCTATGTTTTTGTTAACCAGGTGTTCCCTGGTTCCTACACTTATCTTATGTTTTTGTTTACTCGGCGTTCCCGGGTTCTGGGATTCCTGCCTCGTTTCGTGATTTCCTGGACTTTGACCCTGTAAGTGTTCGAATCTGTGTCAAACCCTTTTTGAAGATTGACGTGCTTCTTTTTTGGATTTTTGTATCTATGTCCCATCACTTTTGAATGTGCCTTTTTGTTTTAAAGTTCCTAATAAACTGACCACTTTCCCCTGCGAGTACATCCTGCTTCCCTCCTTCCCTGGTATCGTAACAATGAGATGTACAAAAACAGAAGAATCTTTTTCACAGCACTGTACTTCAGATTTACACACAATGTCTTTAACTTTGTGCTTATAAATATGAACAAAAAAAGAATGCATTTATAACCCTAAACAAAGAAAAACTATATGGCCAAAAGTATGTGAACACCTGACCATCACACCCGTATGTTCATTCATTTTAAAACCATGGGCATGTATATAGTGTTGGTTCCTACTATGCTGCTATAACAGCCTCCGCTCTTCTGTGAAGGCTTTCCACTAGATTTTGGAGTGTGGCTTTGAGGATTTGTTCATTCAGCCACACGAGCATTATTGAGGTCGGGTACTGATGTTGGGTGAGGAGGCCTGGGGTGCAGTCAGTGTTTTAGTTCAGTGGGGTTGAGGTCAAGGCTCTGTGCTGGCCACTCAAGTTCTTCCAAATCAACCCTGGCAAACCACCACTGTTTTGCATTGTCAGGCATTGTCATGCTGGAAGAGTTTTGGGCCTCTTAGTTCCAGAAATTGTAATGCTATAGCATACAAAGGCATTCTATACAATTGTGTGGTTGCAACATTGTGGCAACAGTTTGGGGGAAGAACCACATTTGGGTGTGATGGTCAGGTGTCTTTGTTGCAAATTACAAAAATCTTCGAAACTTCTAAGGTAAGAAGCCGTTAGCTTTTTTGTAGCATCATGATTCTATTTTGGCCTTTTGGTTAAATTTCATTATTTCCCAAAGTTCATGAGCTCCCTCTGATGGACTCGCTCAGAATTTTAAAGTCCTCCATACATTTTCAAAGGTATTCAAGTCAGGAGATTGGCTAGGCCATGAAAGTTCTTCTTGAGTTCTTTTTGCCTGCATGTTTGGGCTTGTTGTCTTTCCCTCATCTTCTCTCCAGATTCATTTTCTTAGCCGATGAGATTAAATTCTCCTCTGATATGTCCCGGAACATCGCTCTATTCACGATTTCTTTCATGACGTGTAATGCCCCAGTACTTTTTGTAGAGAAGCAGCCCCATATCACGATGCTCAGACCTCCATACTTCACCGTGGGTTTGTAGTTCTTAGGATCATAAGCACAGACATTCTTTCACCAAACGTGAGCTGAATTATTGCTTGAATAATCTGACCAGAGTATATTCTTCCAAAAGAGTTGTGATTTGTAAATGCTTTTAGATGTGCATTGTTTTGAGTGGGGTGTAGTACTGATGATTGTGGTGCAGTTCAGTGTTTGTTTTCTGTGTAACTGTTGTTCCTTCTGCTTTTAGGCCATCCTGAAGCTGTTTTTGAGTGACTGCTGACTTTTCTCATTTCCTTATCATTAGTCTGAGAGCATGTTGTAAATCTGTCCGGGGACGATATTTTGTGGTTCCATGAACTTCCCATTAAACATTAGCACATCTCATCCTAATCTTTAACAGAGCTGAAGCAATTTATCAGTGGTAATTTCATTATAAACTGAAATGTAGTCTAAAATTCTTAAAAATTCTTTTGTTATCAGTTGCCTCAACTGGATTTGGTTAAAACTCTTGAAGTAAAACATAAAAACAAAAACGTGATTGTTGGAAAGTTTAATGATAGTCAAATGATTTGTTTGGTAAGTTAGTCAACTATGTAGTGAGCTTCACATTCTGGTTTATTTTGCAATAAAGACTGACTGGCTGCACATTATCCTTTATGTATCTTAAAGGCATAGCAATAATATTTTGACTGCAAGTGTGCATGCAGCCAGTGAAAGCGGCCCTTGTGTATTTCGTAATCCTATAACACCCGTCTTTTTGCGGGATTTGTGGCCAGTGTAGTGCTGCGCACGAGGAAGCAGTGGCAGTGTGATCTGACCTCGCGCATTAGTTTAACTCTATTACACTGGAGCCAGAAAAGTGAATCACGTTGCTGCACTGGACCTGGAGTTCATTATGTGGTTCTGGCTTTGGAAAAGACACCAGTCCACACTTACACACTGTTCTGCAAAGCCACACTGGATCATTAAAGCCTTGCACATAACTCCCACTCAACATGTGTGTATGGGGTGCGGGAGGGGGCGGATGTGTGCTGGTGCAGAAATTAAATGGTAAGACATGACAAATTCTCTCTCACAAAGGTTCATGATGTTCTTCTCTAGCTGCCCAATGACAGAAGTTCCAGTTTCAACATATAAATTTAACACTGTTTAATAATGAACACTTACAGTTTCAATCTCGAGAGCTGATGGGATTTTGAGAACACCACGCTGCCAAACAAATGTGTGTGTGTGTGTGTGTGTGTGTGTGTGTGGATCAGTCTCAGATGTTCCATTTGAGTGTTTGGTTAACCTTTTATGGCCTCAGACGTCTCCGTTCACGTCGCCCACATCTGAAGGTGGGCTGCAGTCCAGCACCTTGTACCAGTGCCCACCAACATGTAGGCAATTAAAGCACACTCCCTGCACACTCCCTGCACACTCCCTCCCTGCATCCATCTCTTGTTCACATTTTTCCCTTGGTTCCTACCACGCTGCATCTTTGCGTTCTCCAAACTCACTGCAGGTGGTGAGAAGCAAAGAAGCATGGCACAGATGTAAGATCTGAAAGGCGGATCGCTCTGGCTAATGAATGTCCCCGCTGCTGAGAAGCAAAAACACACACACACACACACATATATATATACACACACACAAACAAGGGCACACACACTGTCAGGAATCTAATGTGTTCATTAGGTGAGACATTTCCTGCCTGTGGTCACTGTGGTTGCATTAATTAGATCCAAGAATGTGTGTGTGTGTGTGTGTGTGTGTGTGTGTGTGTGTAGGTGTAGTTTTTGCCTATGTGTGACTTATACCTGCATTGAAAATACACATAAACAGAGGCAGGGCTCTGAAGTGGGACATTTCCTGTGTGCAGTTGTTGTGGCTGCATTAATGAGGTTCAAGAAAATGTGTGTGTATGTTTAGGTGTGTGTGTCGGTTTGTTTGCCTCAATGTAATTGCATGTATATAATGTTAGCTTTTGTTAATGATAAACTGAACCATGCCCCTCTCTCTCTCTCTCTCTCTCTCTCTCTCTCTCTCTCTCTCTCTCTCTCTCTCTCTCTCTCTCCAGCGTCTGACGGAGAGCAGGATGCCGCTGTGAAGTTGGATCAGGAACGGGCCGAAATCGTAGCCAAATATGACGAGGTGAGAGTGAGGATCAAACTCACGTTGTTCACATTCCCAACCAATCCCGCATTTTTCCGATCACAGAGAGACTTCATCCCATCCAGATGTGCAGCTCCTCTGAGCTCTAGAGCCTTTACTATTTATCTAGTCCTGGATTTCAGAGGTTTTTGTATACGTAGTGTGCAAAGTGCCATAGCAGGAATAAAAGAAAATCCATTCAGAATTGTGATTGATTAAAATATTTAATGTTTTATAGCATTAGAATATTAATGAGCCTGTAATGTTATACTGCCACAGAGTGAACCAACAGTAGCACTACTGTACGAACCCACTACACTACGGGTTTGTATCTCATGAACCACAGAAGGTGAAAATTATGTATGTACGTATATGAGTGTGTGTGTGTGTGTGTGTGTGTGTGTGTGTGTGTGTGTGTGTGTGTGTGTGTGTGTGTGTATATATATATATATATATATATATATATATATATATATAAATTATTAACATTACCATGAAATCTGTATGTATCTTCATACAAGCTTTTATTCATAGCCTACCGACTGTCTAATCTATCCAGTAGTCATTTTGAATTTAATATCGCTTGTGTCATATAAAAAGCAAAACAACATTTAATGATTATGAGAAATCATTATATTCACATCATAAGCTATTTTAAGAGTCCTTAATAACTCTCATGTTATGGTTTTATTATTATGCGCAGTTGAAGTTCATCACTTGAAGTAAATGTGACTGACAGAAGCCTCATCATCGCTCTTCACTCCACTGATCACTGTTCACTTTATTATATTTTGCTCATATTTAGCTGTGTGCCAAAATTTATTGACTGTGAAATTCTGTTTTCTTGCAAACCTGGAAACATACAGTATATGCTCACTGCATGAGTTGTGACGTCAGCGAACCTACATAGCACTCTATATAGTGTAACTAGAGAATTTATTTTTCCGATATTCAGAAAAAATAAAAATTTACTATGTCAAACTATTTAGCTGAAATGTTTAGGAAATGTTGAAAGTGGAATTGCGTTGTAGACAACTACAAATACCAAAGTAGATTTTAACCATTCAGACGTGTGTATGTATACATATACAGTACTGTGCAAAGGTTTTAGGCATGTTAATAGTTTATATTTATCAATTAACAAAATGCAAAGTGAGTGAACAGAAGAAAAATCTACATCAAATCAATATTTGGTGTGAACACCTTCAAAACAGCATCAGTTCTTCTAGGTACACTTGCACAAATCAGGGATTTTGTAGGCATATAGTTTGACATATTTGGCTGTAGCTGAAGGCAGTTTGTTTGCCGAAGGGCTGGAGAGTGGTACATGAATGAGTGTCTGCAGGCAACAGTGAAGCATAGTGGAGGTTCCTTGCAAGTTTGGGGCTACATTTCTGCACATTTTTTTTAGTGTAAGCATAAATTTCAGTGTGGCATATGGTGGCAACATCAAACTGTCAGACAGTTGTGCTGGACTGAATACTGTTCCTCGCTCGAGCTGATATCACTCAACAACAAATGTGCAAGGTCAGAATTGTGCATAACTGAGACACTGAGTTTTACTTAAACTCAACCCCATGTGCACAACACTTACATAATTTAGTTCCGGAATTACGAAATCAAACTCTGAATAACGATATGCGCGATTTCCGTGTTAAATCCACACTGCGTGTACTCGACTCATTCCGGAATACGTGTTGTCTGTTTGCACAGTGCTATACACAACTGCCAGCTAATGGCTTTTCTTGCTTCAAATATGTCCTTGGCGACCTTTAGGGGAAAGAAAAAAATTGTGCAAGTGTTATTTTTTGCTGAACTCTTCCTTTAATACACTGTTGGACTGAACATGACATGATGTCGTATATCATGAAGATGGAATAGTTATGTAGCTCTCCCCTATTAACAGCTTTTAATGAGCAGTGCAGAAAATTTTGTGCTTCTGCTCTCCTAAACCACTGGTATTCAACTATGCTTTTAGTGCATTGTTATCTCTCTATAACAGTATGCAGTATGCTGTATGTGAGCACGAGTGTGTGTTTAATAGTCTTTGGTTGTCTCAGCTTGTGCCCATTGTCCAGGACATTTTGGAGTGTGATTGAGTGTAGGCGTGGCTGTCCATTAGGTGACTGTCATGTTCATCAGTTAGTTCCTAATATCCTTTCTGCTCTGTTCACACACACACACACACACACACCCCTGCACAAAGACTTGCCTACAGGAACAGCGATATGAAGACTTGTCGTGCATGTGGTTACATCGATTAGTGAAGGATGGATGGATAGAAAGATTAATGGGTAGGTGTATGGATAAAATAATGAAGGATGGAAGCAATATCTGTTTTTAATATGGGATTTGGGTTCCTTAGCCTGTGTCTTTAATTCCAGCTTTATTGCACTGCAGGTTTATTGCTACAGGACGTTGTTTATGGCTCCTCTGCGCTGTGTACATCATTCATTGTTGCTTTCTGTTTTCAGTGCATGTAATGTATCACTGCTGCACTCAATTTCTCACACGCCGCACTCCCTATTTAAAAAAAAAAAAAAGCTTCTAATCAGTCCCTCCAGGATGTCACGATTTTGCAATTGCAGAAATGAAGGCAAAATCAAGTAAACTCCGCAATATTCGTAGGAGCTTGCAATTCTTCAAAACTGCCGCAGATTTGGGCCAAGGCGCGTCATGTGACGTCATCAAAACACGCATTCGGCCAAAGCCCTCTTCGATTCTCATGCGTTGAACATGAGTACAGCTAAAAGGTCTCATTTACCAACAACCATCACTGCGAAAGACAATTTCGCGCAATCGCAATCTCAGCAATTCAAGTAGTTGTCTGCAAAAATCCCCACAAAAAACTCTGCAAGTCGCATCTTGAATTTTGGAAAACGGCTGTCTAACTTATACTACCCCGATTTTCTTTCCCATTGAGGGAGTTGAAAAAAGGGTATTCATTTACATATTCGATTTAAAATTTTCATAAATGCCTATTTAATGTTGGATTAAAGTAGAACTTTATTTAATATTGACTTGACACAATGGCACATTCTACACCCAACTGTGATGCTCAAATTAAAAGGGAATGTAGCGTAAAGAAAAATACAGAAGAAGCATTATTGAGTAAATATCTTAAATAATATCTTAAATATGGTGTTTTTGTGCTGTAGAAATATTCATATTGAATAAAATATTCATTTAAAGGTAGAGCTGTTATAGAGCGGTTATGAAGGCAGAATGTTTATATCACACTCAGAAAGAGAGATGCAAATTATTCCACTATTTTTAACTAACAATATTTAAAAAAAATATAGATTTTAAAGCAAAGCTATGCCGACTTCTCGATTCTGATTGGCCAGAAGGTTTTGTTAGTGCTGGCTGTAATTCAAATCAGGATGGTTTTGTAAGTGATAAGTGCTCCTTATCATTTCTGTAGTAACAGCTTACACACTGTATGTTAGGACTTGTATGGCAGATGTTTAACATAATCATGTTAAACCTAATGTTTAAACCTGTGTTTAGTTCTGCTTGAGTGTTGTAGCAGGTCGGGAGTCTCGAATGCATGTCTGTTAAGTCATGATTGGTTTGAATATTAGGTCGCATCTGAGATAGGCCAGATCGGTGAATAAAATAACAGTAGACATACAAATATATAAACTTTTGTTAGAACTGATTGTGATCCTGCTAACAGAGTTATGCCCTGTCTACACACTGCTAGTGTGTGTGTGTGTGTGTGTGTGTGTGTGTGTGTGTGTGTGTGTGTGTGTGTGTGTGTGTTCAGAATTTCTACAGCAGCAGTTCCTCTCTGAGATTGTAATGACCTAAGAATAAGTGGAATCAAATTAGTCAAGGAGTGTGCGTGTGTGCATGTGTGTACACAGATGAAAACACAGTCTTCTTAGTCCAGCCCAGATCGTTCCTGTAGCCTCGCCTGATGTGTGTACATGTGGTTTATTTATAAGAAACCTTCTGTACTTGTGCGTATGGAAGTGTGTGTGTGTAATGCCAGGAAAAATTCTGTGGTACATTTATGCTGGAAAAGCCTCAGCTGTTGCGTCAACTTCGCACAACTCTGTCTTTGAGACACTTAAGAAAACAACTCCTGTGCAAAGACAAGTTGACGATAGCAACTTTGCACAAGAATCCCGAATCATCTAGGAAATCTTATCTGAGTTAAGATAATAAAATATTATCGATCCCTAGCTTGTGGTTTCTGATTTCATGTCAAACAGACCGAAAATTTGTTTGACATGAAAACATTTTTACTATACTTCTGTGTAACTATATTAGGTTACAAGCCAGTTTTAAATGTTTGTGACTTTTAGGGACTGAATGTGTGCACCCAGCCCAAACTTGTACCAAGGCCACTCCAGTACATGACACTAAATTACACACAGCATGATGTCTTCACACTGCACATTTCCATGCATCTGATATTAATATGCATGAATATTTATAAGCGCTTCTCACCTTGACTGCTTGGCCTTAATCTAACAGGCCGGTTTGTTTTTAAAACCAAGCCAGTGACAGACACACACACACACACACACACACACACACACACACACACACTCAGAATGTGTGAACAGATCTGTACTGCTGAATTTGTTCCTCCTTTTCTCCTCAGGGGGTGGAAGGTGTTTCGGTTGAGCCGTGGGAGGAGGCGAACTATGACCTCTACAAAGTGGTGGACCGCTTCGGCTTCCTGCAGTAAGAGACTTAACTCACAGATTGACCTGACAGATTTAAACATCTTTATACACTTCTATAGAACACTGTACTTGTCCTTACCCATCTGTACCCTACTTGTACTTCTCTCGTCCTTGCTCTACTACTATTCTCTTCTCTTTATTGCCCCAAATATTCCAATAAGACACCTTGAAACCTGTTGGTGTAGTCCTCTACAAACATCTGTATGTACTATACAGTATATATGTGCACTATACCTATTTATACTCCAATGTTCTTCACACCGTTATATGCTTCTAAACTACCTAAGCTAATCTACACTCTTCTATACTCCTCCATACACATAGACACTTGTGTTATCAACACCCTTCACACGTCCATACCCCACTATACACCTTTATACTCCTCTGTTAACTTATACACTCTTTCATACACCTATATACCCTTTATAGACATACTCCAATATAATTTGTCTAAATGCTAAATATTTTCTTATTTACTTCTCTGTATTACTCTGTACTCTTCTTTTCTCCTTTATACTTCTGTGCACATTTCTGTTCTTCACTACTCATTTCTATTATTTACTATATTCTTGATATAGGAGTATACTCCTCTGTACTACTCTGTATACCTCTATACTCCTCTGTACTGCTCTATACACCTCTGTACTGTTCTATACACCCCTGTACTGCTCTATACACCTCTGTACTCCTCTGTACTGCTCTATACACCTCTATACACCTCTGTACTGTTCTATACACCTCTATACTCCTCTGTACTGTTCTATACACCTCTATACACCTCTGTACTGCTCTATACACCTCTATACTCCTCTGCACTGCTCTATACACCTCTGTACTCCTCTGTACTGCTCTATACACCTCTATACTCCTCTGTACTGCTCTATACACCCCTGTACTGCTCTATACACCTCTGTACTCCTCTCTACTGCTCTATACACCTCTGTACTCCTCTCTACTGCTCTATACACCTCTGTACTCCTCTCTACTGCTCTCTACACCTCTGTACTCCTCTATACTGCTCTATACACCTCTGTACTCCTCTGTACTGCTCTATACACCTCTGTACTCCTCTGTACTGCTCTATACACCTCTGTACTGCTCTATACACCTCTGTACTGCTCTATACACCTCTGTACTGCTCCATATACCTCTATACTCCTCTGTACTCCTCTCTACTGCTCTATACACCTCTATACTCCTCTGTACTGCTCTATTCACCTCTGTACTCCTCTGTACTGCTCTATACACCTCTGTACTCCTCTGTACTGCTCTATACACCTCTGTACTGCTCTATACACCTCTGTACTGCTCTATACACCTCTGTACTGCTCTATACACCTCTGTACTGCTCTATACACCTCTATACTCCTCTGTACTGCTCTATACACCTCTATACACCTCTGTACTGCTCTATACACCTCTATACACCTCTGTACTGCTCTATACACCTCTGTACTGCTCTATACACCTCTGTACTGCTCTATACACCTCTGTACTGCTCTATACACCTCTGTACTGTTCTATACACCTCTATACTCCTCTGTACTGCTCTATACACCTCTGTACTGCTCTATACACCTCTGTACTGCTCTATACACCTCTATACTCCTCTGTACTGCTCTATACACCCCTGTACTGCTCTATACACCTCTGTACTCCTCTGTACTGCTCTATACACCTCTGTACTCCTCTCTACTGCTCTATACACATCTGTACTCCTCTCTACTGCTCTCTACACCTCTGTACTCCTCTCTACTGCTCTCTACACCTCTGTACTCCTCTACTGCTCTGTACACCCCTGTACTGCTCTATACACCTCTGTACTCCTCTGTACTGCTCTATACATCTCTGTACTCCTCTCTACTGCTCTATACACCTCTGTACTCCTCTGTACTGCTTCATACACCTCTATACACCTCTGTACACCTCTGTACACCTCTGTACTCCTCTCTAGTGCTCTATACATCTCTATACTCCTCTGTACTGCTCTATTCACCTCTATACTCCTCTGTACTGCTCTATACACCTCTGTACTCCTCTGTACTGCTCTATACACCTCTGTACTGCTCTATACACCTCTGTACTGCTCTATACTCCTCTATACCCCTCTATACTCCTCTGCACCCCTCTATACTCCTCTGCACCCCTCTATACACCTCTATACTCCTCTGTACTCCTTTGCACCCCTCTCACTCCTCTATACCCCTCTACACCCCTCTATAAAGTCTCTACTCTTCTATACACGTGTATACTCCTGTCTATACACACTTTTATACACCCTCACAGCCTGTTCTTTTCTGTATACCTCATTTGCTCCTTCTTCCTCTGCCAGGGATGTTTGTGGCATTCCCAGGCTTCTTAAACAGCAGAGTACTATGGGATATTTATAGGGTGCCACATGTGGCTGGCAGAGCAGGAAGCCACAATCACAGGGTTACAAAGAAAAAGGGAGTGTGTTCTGGCAGTGGGAAAGACAAGAGGATGTTAGAATGTTAGAGAGCGTATGCCTGTGAAATGGTAAATAACAGGTGGAAAAAGGGTAGGGTTTTTGGAGAGGTTAATGTTAAACACCCCTGCTGTGAGAGAGATGGGTGGGATAGCCGAAAAAGGGAAGTGAACGCTTATTGTCTAGGTAAACAACGGAATAAGACAGCAAGTGAATTCACAGCACTTAAGATTTGCTACACTGGGTACAAGATGGGAGATAATATTATGTGGAATGTCTGTGAGAGAGCGAGAGAGAGAGAGAGAGAGAAATAAATAAATTCCCTCATCAAAACAAAACCATGGATACACAGAATAATCATAATGCAGTTCACAGATTAAAATAGACAGTATAGTGAATAAGCAGCATATCCACAATGGACTACTGATGGTTAATGTGGTCTATATAGTGCATGTAGCATTGGACAAATCAACACTGCACTATTGGTGGAATGGTAGCTCAGTGGTTAAGACATTGGACTACTGATTGGAAGGTCACACGTGGGACACAGCAGCAGTGGACTGATGATGAAACGCATTTGTGGCCATGTTTATGTGACTGTACTATTGGACTGTCACTCAGAATGATGTTTTTTCCTATATTAGAGTTATTTCCAAAAGGAAATTGCATCAGTTCACAATGCCTTCTGGGTACGATGCATTCTTGAGGTGTACAGTGATGTTGATTCAGTCCCTCATGTAACAGCAGTCTAAGAGACTTCACTTGATCTGATAATGAGTGAGGATTCAACCAGAGGAAAGGACAGGGCAAGTTAAACCCATGGCTCAAGTCAGTATTAGACAGCACTGCTGTAGTGTCCACTCTCGTCCCTGCTATGAAGCGACACCAAATGACCCCAAATGTCTGACATGGAATGTTATCATTTCCTGTTTGTGTAAATGTCAGTGATTCCTCACTTTGAACCCGGTTGAGCCGAGTGACGTCACGGGTGACCCGTTGTCATAGTGATGCAAATTTATCTAGCGAGTCCACTTCCTGTGGAACAGATTGTTTCCCTTTTTTGGTCCACAAGTGCCTACGTGTGACCTCAGCAACATGACAGTTAGATGATTTATTGGTTTGTACTAGTTCCCCTGTAGTACTGCCACTCCAGAGTTTTACATAAAGTTATCTGCATAAAAGTATATTTCCAGCTTTTACTGGGACATGTTGTGATTTTTAGAGACATTTCTCTGAGGAAAGCAAAATAACAATTGGAGGAATAATTTTCCTGTTGACTGAGTGATGAAATAATGCTGCAATTTTGTTGAATTAATGTCTGAAAAGTGTGTGTGTGTGTGTGTGTGTGTGTGTGTGTGTGTGTGTGTGTGTGTGTGTGTGTGTGTGTGTGTGTGTGTGTGTGTGTGTGTGTCTGACTTTCTGGATCTCTGTCTGTCCTTTCTTTTAGTGAAAATGAACTTCCAGCCTTCAATGCCATGGAGGAAAAGGTGAGGAAAAGGCACCATGATCCTGCTACACTTAAAAATCTTTTTATTATTTATTATTACTATTTAATTATAGTAATAATAATAATAATAATAATAATAATGTCTATAAAGCATATTGATTATATAAAAAATGTTTATAAAGCACATTTCCAAAGCCCATTTAATCATGAAAAAAACAATGTAAACTCTCCAAGACATATTCAAATGTCACTTTGCAATAAAATCATGACCTGATTTTATTTCATTAGTTATAATACAAATTATTATTCAGGTGATGCTTATGTATGATTACATTTACACAAAAACGTTTTAGTAAAGCTGTGTTACAGGTAGTTCGGTTTTACCTGTGGGGGGGGGGGGGGGGGTATGTGATTACCGATGAGATTCGTGTAATAAGGTGTATAACAATTATAGGTCCAGAGAAAATGAGCTTGTGTAATTCTGCACACACACAGAGCTCCCTCAGTAATAGTACTCTAAAGTAATCTGGTAAATAAACATGACCATGTGCTGTTTATGTTGAGGAAGGGAGTGAAACGTGACATTCCGGGTCTGTGCTATCAGGGGTAATTTGGGAAAATTACACAGATGCCTTATCTTCTCGGGAATGGTCAGGTAAATCCCTTATGAATTACATCGCCGAACCTACTCTGGTCAAATGTATATTTTAAAAAGCAATAACCAGAAAATTGTGGTCTCCAGAGACTCCGCAATTGACCAGTTGACAGTATCTGATGTTTCAGATTCAGACTAAGTTGTCAGGAAACACTGGCATGCCTTCTAAAATGGTGTGGACCAGACTGAAGTAATGGTGAATAGCACTGGATTCTGAGCATTCTTTAGCTTTTCATTTGCTGTTTTGATTTGTCAACAGTAATAGAGCTAAGTAAGTAGTTACATCTGAGGTCTAAATACTGATGTGTATAATTTTGGTATTGACTCTGGTATTTGGGTTAATTTTTGCATTTTCTTGTCAACTAAAACCATTTTAATCTGAGTAAAATTGACTGAAATGAATAAATCAGTGGCATAAAATGGTGATGGTGGTAGAGAGTGACCCTAGTGCTCTGTGGCTTGAGCATTGTCATCTAGGAAGAGACCATTCCCATCAGGATTAAGATGCTTCATAATATTCACTGCATATTTTTGTCAAATCTGGTCTAAATGGACAAACTATATTACTGCACTTTTTAATGAATTAAAAAACAAAAAGGTCCAGTCCATATATGTTAATCGTTCCGTGGTGTGATGTGTTAATAGTTCAATGGTATTTGTATTTTTCACTCAGCAAAAGCAGCTGGAGCTGGAGAGGACAGAAAAATGGTTGAAGATGCTGAAAAGCTGGAACAAGTACAAGAACAGTGAGAAGGTATGAGTGTGTGTGTGTGTGTGTGTGTGTGTGTGTGTGTGTGTGTGTGTGTGTGTGTTTCCCCTGTTTGTGATTTACCATTTCAAAAAAAGTCTTGAGAAATGATTTAATCGTCCAGAACCAACAGCTTATAAAAGACACGAAAATAAACATTTGCACCATTTCAGGTTTAAGGAAAGTACAAAAAAGGTATAGTAATAATCAGCTGTATAGTTGAGAACAGTAGTTGCAAAAGCTCAGCTGGATGGTGGATTTTTAACTGCTTCTGCAGTAGTGTCCAGTAAACAGAAAAAAACAGCGGTACGTTCTCAATATAAACCTTTTACAAATTGGTTGTCCACATGGCGGTCATTTTTAGCTGTTGGACTGAATCTGCTATGATATGCAGTCCCTCCAGGATTTTGCGATCGCCGAAATTGACGCAAAATCAAGCAAACTCGAAGGAGCAAATTCAGAGGAGCTTGCGATTTTTCAAAATTACCGCAGATTTCCCACAGATTTGGGCCAAGCCGTGTCATGTGACGTCATCGCAACGCTCATTCAGTCAAAACCCTCTTTGATTCATGTGTGTTGAACATGAGTACAGCTAAAAGGTCTCATTTACCAAGAAACAACTGTGAAAGACCGTGCACAAAATTTGCAATTGCAATTTCACCAATTCAAATAGTTTTCAAATTTTGAAAAAAGCCGCAGCAAAATCAAGTATTTTTGGCCGCAAATCAATAAAAAAAAACTCCACGGATTTCTGTATGGACTGGATATGATTCAATACAATTTCATATCTTAGGCCAGTTACTGAATATTTGAATATTTGAATACATCACTGGATCAGATGCAATACGAATAGCCTCTATTCGAACTTTTGTTCAAACCAAATCGTCCAATTATTACACCCTTAGTATTTATTCACTTTCTAATTATCACCACCATTACATTATGTTTAAAGTGTTGGATTTGATGCTTCGCTGTATGCCTGCTTAAAATTTTTAGGTCAAAATATTTGTTCACACAAGCCTAATCTTCTTTGAGTATGTGTACTGAATTTAACAGTAACTGCTCTAGCAGAAAATGAGTGTACTGCTGAATCTGTAATGATTTTGCATTGTGTGTGTGTGTGTGTGTGTGTGTGTGTGTGTGTGTGTGTGTGTGTGTGTGTGTGTGTGTGTCCGTGTCCCATGTGAATGGTACAGCAATGCTTTTGGGCACTTGAGGGCATGATAAGACAGTGTGCAAGTGTGTTAGTGTTGAAATGTAGCAGTGTGGTATTTCGACACAAGGTGAGAGGGAGAGACAACAAGTGAGAGAAAGACAATCCTCCACACATTGCATCATCATACCAAACATCCCCTAGGTCTTTTTACAGTTGTTACTTAACAGCTTTATATAAATCCAGGACTAGACCCCTAATGAGCAAACCAGAGTTGACAGTGGCACAGAAACGCTCCCTAAGACGACAAGGAGCAAGACTCGAAAATGGAGCCCAGCATCTTCAAGGTGACTCTGGATAGTGGGATTTTGATATGCAACTAATAAATTAAAGTATAACCGCACCCGGGTTATACAAAGGAAAGGCAAATCAGATTAACTGATTTTCTTGATAATATACAGGATATTGTGTATCAACATGTTGTTGCGGTCTTAATATGAGCATTGAATAATATATTAGCTTATAAACTAATAATCACGGAAGCAGTTTTTGGAACGTGTCAGTCAGTAGCTATGTTTTCATCCATGTATTTTATGCAAATTTTGGTATGTTGCATAAAAAAAACACAGGATGAAAACACCAGATGCGAATAAAATCTCCAAAATGCGCATAAATTAATTTTTGCAGAATATTCCTTGATACGCATCAAAAAAAGTCATGTGACTTTACCTCAACAAATCATGTGATTGGTTAATTGGCCAAGAAAAGTAAAAATGGCGGAGATCAAGATGCGCCGGTTTCTACAGGAGTAGCAATTTTGTTCTTTTGAACACGTGGGATGGAACCGGTGCTTTATTGGCAAATGTTTAATGCGATATTCCAATTTCTCGCACAAGTTAAATTCGTAACTTGGATGGAAACGTAGCTAATGAGGCTTCCAGAAAAGATTATCCACTGCAGCAGGAACGTGAATTGTACATGCAAGATGACCTTATATAAAAGCAACAGGAACCACAGTAGCAGTAGTGTAACAGGTTTATGCACCAGGTTTATGCAACTGAATCATGTCATGCAGGTCTGGAGGAAGAGGAAAGCCCACAGCAGGAAACATTTTAGGATCACACACTAATATCAGTATTAGGCAGCAGGAGCTGAGAAAGAATGTAGAAAGAAAGCTAGACAGCGTTATTGTCAGATATACAAGTATAGTACAGTGAAAATCCACTTATAGTAAACACTCTACTGTCAACTATATATTAAGGATGAATATGAATACATAATTTGGATTGAACAGACAATGTGTTCTATACAGATACAGATAGAAGGCTAAGACTAGAGATTCCATTGATTATTGATCTTTGTTCTGTGTTCCTGCTGCTTTCAGGTCGTCCTGCAACTCTTTTCGAGTGACTGCTGGCTTCTCTGTTACCTTCCTCATCATTAGTCTGAGAGTGCATTGTGAAATCTTGCTTGGCACACATGTCCAGGGATGATCAGTTGTGGTTCCATGAACTTTCCACCTGCAAGTTAGCAAGCCATTTGTACTGACAGGGTTGTACTGTTCTATGGCGCTGTAGCTTTTTTCCATTGAAGTATTATTTAATAATGCTGTCCCTCAGAACTTTAGGAATCTTCTTCACCTTCACTACGATTGCCTAAAATTTTCCCAAACAACGGCAAAGATATTTTCAAGGTCACTAGTGCATTTTTTCTTGATGAGAGTGCTTACTGAATGGAATGGAGTTGGAAGTAGGGCTGTTAGGGCTTCTAGGTATGATAACCTATTCTAAAAAAAAAAAAAAAAAAAAATCACGGTTTCACACTTTTAAGTGGCCATTTATAAACCCAAACCTGGTTTCTGTCAGGTTCCTGTCTAGACACAAAAGGCACGAGAACCACTGGAGTAAGGAACTTGATCGGATTTGCATGCTTGATTTGCATTTTAATCAGTATTTTGAAAAAGTCGGTGGTGGGGTATCCATCTAATTATACACCATGACACTGTAACCACCTTAGAGCAGTGTGGATTGGATGGAAGGTAAATGTCCAGTGTTACCGATCTGTATTTTAGTCAACACAGGGCATATACGGTAATCATAGTTCAAGAGGATGTGAACTTTAGTCAAATTATTCATGAGTATAAACCCAACTGGCTAGAAAAAAATGCTATGGTGCTCAGTTTAGAAACACCCCATTTCTGTGCTGAGCAGGAGAGTGAACACACTGCAGCGTTTTCATCTAAAAGAGGATGACAGTGATTTGAACTGCTTACAGTAATAACAGTGTGCATCTCAAAGAACCATATGCATCCCATACATATATATATATATATCCCGAGCAAAAATATCCCTGATTGTAATGTTAAGCATTGTAATCATATGATGGCTCAGGCAGTGTGAGCAGCGTTTCCCGCAAAGCTGAAACGAAACCTAGAAATATATAGTGTGATTTTAGTACAGGAGATGGAGCAATAAGCACAGATCCCCTCAAGTACTTATAAAGACTATGTAATGCTTCACCAAGGCTTAGACAAGAACATGCACACTGTGGTAGAAGACACTCATACAGCTGTTCATCTTCTTGTTAACACAGATGTGCTAGAGTTCTGACAAATTGTAACAAAACTGTGCGTGCGTGTGTGTTTGTGTGTGTGTGCAGCTGGTAAGGAGGATCTATAAAGGAATCCCACTACAGCTTCGAGGACAGGTCTGGTGTCTCCTCCTTGACGTCCCCAAAATAAAAGAGGAGAAGAAGGACTTCTATGAGGTACACACCCCAACACACATGGGGTGTACTTTTTTTTTCCATGACTGTGGTTCAGCATATAAATGTTACCATATAGATTACAACTACACCTACAATTGTATAACTGCAAATTGGTCTATATGTAGATATAACCGATGAAACAGTGACATTATTTATTCATTTTTGCTTATTGAAACACATCCAGCTGGTGCGCACGCACGCGCACACACACACACACACACACACAGTGAATTATGAATTGTGGCATTCATACAACAGCCATCCTGACTCTCCCCTCCTGTAGTGTAAAATGCAGTAGTTGTTTGTGTGTGTGTGTGTGTGTGTGTGTGTGTGTGTGTGTGTGTGTGTGTGTGTGTGTGTGTGTGTGAGGCTACAGAGAATACACTCACCAGTAATTTTCCAAAAAGGGGGAGGGGACACGGGTTGTGTGTGTGTGTGTGGTTTGAGGACAGCACTGCGTACTGCCCCTCTCTCTGCTGTAAGATTGCTATTTGAGCTGCAGTGTTGATTTCATTTAGCTAAAGTCCATTTTTATTAATGAGATCTCTCTCACCCCTTTCTTTCTCTCTCTCTCTCTCTCTCTCTCTCTCTCTCTCTCTCTCTCTCTCTCTCTCTCCCTCTGCAGAAGCTGAAGATGAGAGCGAGAGGTTTGTCCCCTGATATTCGTCAAATAGATCTGGACGTGAACCGCACATACAGAGACCACATCATGTTTATGCGCCGCTATGACGTCAAGTGCGTGATCCACACACTGTCATATACACACACATGCTTGCACACACACACACACACACTCACACACACACACACACACACTGCAGCCTTAACCACACTCACATCATTCAGTCTCCGGTGTGTCGCACTCATCCAAAACGTAAAACCTTTTTATTGATTGGGCGATAAGGAGAGAGATGGAATTGTACAGCTGAATCAACATTTTTCTATAATTTATAATAATAATTATAATAAAAAGGAAGGGGGAAAGAAGGGGAAAGAGAATGAAACTTATACAGACAGGGGAACCGGGAATAGAGTACATTTTGCTCGGGTTGTGTTTTTAATGTGTGGTGCCACACACACACACACACACACACAGAGAGAGGCAAACAAATTAGATGTGTGTGCTAATTGGGCTTGTTTCTCATGTTTGATTGGCAAAGCCTATGTTTGATTAATGAAACTCATGTATGTTTGTGTTTACAGGCAGCAGGACCTGTTCCACGTCCTCACGGCATACTCCATGTACAACAGGGTGAGTCAGTGCAACATCCGCAAGACCACATCCTCAAGATCACTGACTCACTGACTTGATTCAGAGTCTCAATTAAAGTCAAGATTATGATTGTTGTTCTGAAAAGGAATTGCATTAATCTGGTTAATGAGGGGAGCGTGGTGATAGTGATTAGCACATTTGCCTCATACCTCCAGGCTTGGGGTTTCGAGTCCTGCCTCCACCCTGTATGTGCAGAGTTTGAATGTTCTCCCCATGCTTTGGGGGTTTCCTCCAGGTACTCCAATTTCCTCCCCCCAGTCCAAAGACATGCATTGTAGGCTGTTTGGCATTTCCAAATTGTCCATAGTGTGTGAATGGTGTGCGATTGTGCCCTTGTGATGGGTTGGCACCCTGTCTAGGGTGTCCCCCACATTGTGATAGTCTGTCTCCTTGTTTGTGGTCAGTTTCCCGAAAAAATTATGTCACTATGTAACACAACGGCTGGAGCAGTTTGAATGCATTGTTTCACCCAAGACAGTGACAAGCTGGTTTGTGTTTTAGTACGACATCTATAGTGAACTGACATCTAGTGGACATCCGCCAGTTTACACATACACCATTCTCTTCATTACAACTTTTTTTTTTTTTTATAATTTACTATACAATAACTTCTGATTACCGACATCCTCACTGTAGCCAAGCCACCTTTATGTATATTCCGTTACTATGTTATACAAAGCATCACAGGCATGATGGAAACAGTTTGACAGTTTGTGTCCTGTGTTCACATGCAAAACAAGATCTGTATCAGTTAACATTACACATGTTCACAATAAACATTGGTCAGTGAAAAAAAAAAAAAAAAGTCACATTTGATCACAGTGTTGGTACATCTCTACTTCAGATACACAAAACAGGCCTGAAGGATGGGTATGTGGACAGAGCTGTTCATGTACTTGTACGTCAATTATATACAGTATATATTAGAGAGAGACAGAGAGAGAGAGCGATATGTGTGTGGTGGTCTGGGAAAACCCTTCACATGGTGAAATTTAGACATTGACTACGTTTACATGCACATCAAATTCTGTTTAAGGTCGACATTTGGGTTGCAGCCATATTCTGAATATGATGTTTATATGCGTACAGGCATCAGAATATTCCTGTATACATGGTTGTTGTAAGTTACCATTCCTAAATACCTAGCCTACAGCTAAGCATCTGTTGGCACCCACAGTTCCTTGCGGAATGAGCACGCGCATATATGTCCTTTCAGTGGATTTTCTCAATAAAGTGTTTACATGCAACAAATTTCCAGTTAAAATAGGCATTGCCTTAATCTGAATCGGGCAGTCGGATTGCGGCGTTTACATGACCCAGTACTAAATAGAATATTGCCAAATTCTGTTTAATATAGGAATATTGATGTGCATGTAAACGTAGTCTACTAGTGAAGTAGAAGTTTTCTACAAGTAAAGTTTCAGCACAGCATCACAGACATTTAGACAGCCGGTATCTGATTGCAAACTAAATTGCTTAGACTTATGTCTGTTTTGCTACAGCACACAGTTATCAAACAACTTGATCAAAGCCTGACATTCACCATGTGAAGAAATCACTCTTAGCAAGCAAGGTTTTAGACATCTTTAGACAGACTGACTGTTTTTACCACCATGTTTGTTAAACTGGCTCCTTACCCAGTATGATCATTGCAGGAAACTAGATTAAAAAGTAAACAGAAACATTTCTATGTTGTTCTGGTGAAATATATATACTGTTCCTTAAAATTAAGGTGTCAAAGTATGTTTGGACTTTTTGTCTCGTTGCCAGAATTAAGCCACAGTGACACCTGATAGGTTTTCTCAGGCTGCCAAACATGTACAAGAAAGAAAAAGAGAGAGAAAGAGAGATCTGTTTCTTTCATCTCTTCAAGGAAGGGTTTTTGAATTCCCTACTGATTGTGTCTGAGTGTCTCAGTGTAAATCATCAGTTTATTTTGAGGCATAGTTGGTGAGCCGCACATCCTTAATGAAGCAAACTCATTAGCTGGTATTCAGTGAGAGGCTGAATTCATGCATCCTGTCAAGTTGCTGTATTAGAATATATAACACACTGGTGCACAATTCTGGAGCTGCATATTCTTGGAAGGTCCCAGACCTCATTTGGATTCATTACTGATGCATGAATTACAGTGCTGTGAAAAAGTATTTCTTCTGTTTTTGTGTATATTTCATATTAAATAGTTTTAGATTTTCAAACGAAATACAGCATTAAACAATCTGAGTGAACACAATACAGTTTTTTTAGATTTATTTATATTTTATTGAAGCACAAAAAGTTATCCAACACCTATCACCTATGTGAAAAACTAACTGCCCCCTTAAACTTAAAATCTGGTTGTGCCACCTTTAGCAGCAATAACTGCGGCCACATGTTTCCGATAACTGGAGATTTACAGCCATGGCCAAAAGTTTTGAAAATGACACAAATATTAATTTTCACAAAGTCTACTGCTTCAGTGTTTTTAGATCTTTTTGTCAGATGTTACTAACTGTTACTGAAGTATAATCACAAGCATTTCATAAGTGTCAATGGCTTTTATTGACAATTACATGAAGTTTATGCAAAGAGTCAATATTTGCAGTGTTGACCCTTCTTTTTCAAGACCTCTGCAATTCGCCCTGGCATGCTGTCAATCAACTTCTGGGCAACATCCTGACTGATGGCAGCCCATTCTTGCATAATCAATGCTTGGAGTTTGTCAGAGTTTGTAGGTTTTTGTTTGTCCACCCGCCTCTTGAGGATTGACCACAAATTCTCAATGGGATTATGGTCTGGGGAGTTTCCTGGCCATGGACCCAAAATGTCGATGTTTTGTTCCCCGAGCCACTTCGTTATCACTTTTGCCTTGTGGCAAGGTGCCCCATCATGCTGGAAAAGGCACTGTTCGTCACCAAACTGTTCTTGGATGGTTGGGAGAAGTTGCTCTCTCAGGATGTTTTTGTACCATTCTTTATTCATGACTGTGTTCTTAGGCAAAATTGTGAGTGAGCTCACTCCCTTGGCTGAGAAGCAACCCCACACATGAGTGGTCTCAGGATACTTTACTGTTGGCATGACACAGGACTGATGGTAGCGCTCACCTTTTCTTCTCCGGACAAGCTTTTTTCCAGATGCCCCAAACAATCGGAAAGGGGATTCATCAGAGAAAATGACATTACCCCAGTCCTCAGCAGTCCAATCCCTGTACTTTTTGCAGAATAGCAGTCTGTCCCTGATGTTTTTCCTGGAGAGAAGTGGCTTCTTTGCTGCCCTTCTTGACACCAGGCCATCCTCCAAAAGTCTTCGCCTTACTGTGCGTGCAGACGCACTCACACCTGCCTGCTGCCATTCCTGAGCAAGCTCTGCACTGGTGGTGCCCCGATCCCGCAGCTGAATCAACTTTAGGAGACGGTCCTGGCGCTTGCTGGACTTTCTTGGGTGCCCTGAAGCCTTCTTCACAACAGTTGAAGCTCTCTCCTTGAAGGTTTTGATGATCTGATAAATGGTTGATTTAGGTGCAATCTTACTAGCAGCAATATCCTTGCCTGTGAATCCCTTTTTGTGCAAAGCAATGATGGCTGCACGTATTTCCTTGCAGGTAACCATAGTTAACAGAGGAAGAACAATAATTTCAAGCACCACCCTCCTTTTAAAGCTTCCAGTCTGTTATTCTAACTCAATCAGCATGACAGAGTGATCTCCAGCCTTGTCCTCGTTAACACTCTCACCTGTGTTAACGAGAGAATCACTGACATGATGTCAGCTGATCCTTTTGTGGAAGGGCTGAAATGCAGTGGACATGTTTTTTTGGGATTAAGTTCATTTTCATGGCAAAGAGGGACTTTGAAATTAATTGCAATTCATCTGATCACTCTTCATAACATTCTGGAGTATATGCAAATTGCCATCATAAAAACTGAGGCAGCAGACTTTGTAAAAATTAATATTTGTGTCATTCTCAAAACTTTTGGCCACGGCTGTACATTTCCATTTATGGCATTTGGCAGACACCCTTATCCAGAGTGATTTACATTTATCTCATTTATACATCTGAGCAGTTGAGGGTTAAGGGCCTTGCTCAGGGGCCCAACAGTGGCTTGGTGACATGACCTTCCAATCAGTAGCCCAACATCTTAACCACTGAGCTACCACTGAGATCAGTCTTTCACTTAGTTCTAGGACTAGGATTTACTCCTATGCTTTGGATCATTGTCTTGCTGCATAATCCAGTTGCACTTGAGTTTCAACTTACAATTAATTTACTTCCTTATTTAAAGGAAATACCCTACAGTGTAGTGTTTCTGTGTGTGTGTGTGTGTGTGTGTGTGTGTGTGTGTGTGTGTGTGTGTGTGTGTGTGTGTGTGTGCGTGCGTAGGAGGTGGGATATTGTCAAGGTATGAGCCAGATCACCGCTCTCCTCCTAATCTATATGAATGAAGAGGACGCATTCTGGGCTCTGGTCAGGCTGCTATCTGGACAGAGACATGCGATGCACGGTACACACACACACCTCTCTCTACACAAACAGTTTATACCAGATACACATGCACACATACACAGCTATAACAACTGTGTGGGGTGAGGACTGAGGACTTAACTTGTTCTAAAATCCTGAATGAACCTGTACTATATTTTGTTTAGGTATTTTCTTAAAAAAAAACCAAAAAAAAAAACAGTGGACTTCTAGAAATAGGTGTATTTATATTGATTTTGATGCCAAGTTGTTGCACCATAACTAATTAAGGGGTTTCACAACAACAGGGGTGAATGCAGTCACTACTTTTGAGTTTTTTGTTTGTTTGTTTGTTTGTTTTTTTAAATAGTTTTGCAAACTACATAGATTTTCCACCCAGTGCATTATAATGGGCTATTTTGTACACCTTGTTCCAAATTATTATGCAACTGACATATCAGTAGGATTTCAGTAAAATAAACATTTAGGTTTTAGTTTTTCAAAGAAAGTGTTTGCTTGTTTCATTTCTCATATCTTTTTAGACAACTGGTATCAATCTCAGACAGGTTTGTTAATTAGTTTGCCAGGTGACCTTAGTTAAAGGGAAACCTACTTAAACCGGTTGTTCCACATTATTAAGCAAGTCACAGTTCTCATGCAATATGGGGAGGAAGAAAGATCTTTCTGGAGATGAATATAGTGTGAAATAGTGCAGTGTCTGGCAAAAGGCATGAAAACAACTGATGTTTCGCAAGAACTGAATAAAGATCATCGAACTATCAAAAGATTTGTGAGTGATTCAGAGCACAGACGAATTCGGTCAGATAAAGGCTTATTAAGGAAAGTTTCTGTCAGACAAATTAATGGTATTAAAAGGGCAGCTATTAAAAAAAAGCCACTGTTGAGCAGCAAGCAGGTATTTGAGGCTGGCCATTGTGCATAAAGCTGCATTTCGGCCACCAATAACCAAAGCTCACAAAGAGAAACGTTTGCAATGGGCTCGGAAATACATGAAGACTAATTTTCAAACAGTTTTATTCACTGACGAATGCCGTGCTACACTGGATGATCCAGATGGATGGAGTTCTGGATGGTTGGTGAATGGCCACCCTGTTCCAACAAGACTGCGACGTCAGCAAGGAGGTGGTGGAGTGATGATTTGGGCTGGAATATTGGGAAGTGAGATGGTAGGTCCCTTTAGAGTCTCTGAGGGTGTCAAAATGACTTCTGCAAGATATGTGGAGTTCCTAACCAACCATTTTCTGTCATTGTATAAAAAGAAGAATCGTGCCTTCCGAAATAAAATTATTTTCATGCAGGACAACGCATCATCCCATGCTGCAAAAAACACCATTGACTCCTTGGTTGCTATGGGCATAAAATGGTTTGGCCACCATCATCCCCTCACCTCAATCCAATTGAGCACCTGTGGAGCATCCTTAAAAGGAAGATCTATGAGGGTGGGAGGCGGTATACCTCGAAACAGCAGCATTGGGAGGCAATACTGGCATCCTCAAATGAAATTCAGGCAGAAACTATAAATGGACTTACAAGTTCAATGGATGAGAGAGTTGTTAAAGTCATCTCAAAGAAGGGCTCATATATTAATATGTAACTTGAACTGTAAATAAGATTTTTTGCTTTAAATTGTGTTTATTTTTTGAAAAATGATCTGTCCATGCAGCACATATGACAGATTTCTGTTTTGAGTTCATTATAACCCACTGAATGTTTTCGAACTGCATTCTGCATAATTATTTGGAACGACGTATTTTGTGTTCTTTTCAAAATATCAATAAAGCTGTTGTCATCATCAGATCTTTCACTTGTCATAACATCCACATTGTAATATAATTGCTGAGGATTAAAACAAATCCTTAACCATACTGACTGTTTAGGAAAAACAAACAAAAATGGCACGTGCATAATAATTTGGAACATGGGGTATAGGTTTCTGACAAATAGTCCTAATTATTTCAATATTATTTCCAGGTTGTAACAATACAAATGTGAAAAACATCCAACGGGGATGAATACTTACACAAAGCATTGTAAATGCACAAACATCCTTGTATGCCTGGAGCTATGACATCCAAATGACATAATGGCACTGAAGTGTGTGTGTGTGTGTGTGTGTGTGTGTGTGTTTTCAGGATTTTTCGTGCCAGGTTTTCCAAAGCTGCTGCGCTTCCAAGAGCACCATGACCGCATCCTGAAGAAGATGATACCTAAACTTAAACAACATCTAGTAAGACACACACACACACACACACACACACACGTTTATGTTAAATCTGGATTTTATGGTTGAAGTGTTTCCTCAAAGATCATAATATAGATGTGTGGAACCTTGTTGTGGGAGGGTGTGGAGGAAGACTCAGGCACAGGTGAGAATCATCACGCGTTACCTGCCGGTCACTAGGCAACGCCTCCGCCGCCACAAGAGATAAATCATGTGTTTTAGAAAAGCACATGCTGCACTAATAGCCATTTCAATACTGTTAGTGAATCGTATCAAATCATAAAAAATGCATAATTTAATCATCAGTACCATCATAACATGCGCAAGGAATAAAACTCAACGGAGAGTGCAGTATGAGGAAAATACTCTTCGATGGGGTGGAGCAGTGTGTCCCAAAGTTAATCAGAATGTCCTGAAGTGTTTTATTCTCTTATACCACAGGAATTTGCAGACGCTAACAATTTTTATATGTTTATCAGGGTTTTCCTTAGGTTTTCAGAGGGCTTAGGTGCTGTCTGGGTTCCTGGGCGTGGTGGTGGTTGAGGAGTTTGAAATTCAAAAGTCTATTGAATTCAAAAGTCTATTCATTTCACCAAATAACATGTTTGAGATTTAATGAAAATATATGTGGATTACTGTAACTTGTACACATAGGAAGAATAAACATGTTGAAATACATATGTAATTATTTTTGAAAATGCAGCCAATGGACACGAGAATTTCTTGATTTACATGTCATACCTTTTTATGTATTTCTAGTTACATTTGATGTTGTGGAACGTGCACAAAACAAATTAGTTCCTGGTATCACTTACGTTATAGCAGCTATAGAGGCGGTGGCTTGGGTTGTCCACTAATCGTAGGGTTGGCGGTTCGATTCCCGGCCCACATGACTCCGAAGTGTCCTTGGGCAAGACACTGAACCCCAATTTGCTCCCAGTGGCAGGCTAGTGCCTTGCATGGTACCTCTGCTCCCATTGGTGTGCGAGTGTGTGCGTGAATGGGTGAATGAGACACAGTGTAAAGTGCTTCGTGAACCACGGAGATTAAAAGGCACTATATAAGTGCAGACCATCTATAAACAGACATTTCTTTTTTCAACAAACAAACATAAGAAACCTGCAACTTGATATTACCAAGAAAGCACAGCTTTATCTTCAACTGTTACAAAGCATTGACACTGACTTCTGAAAATGCTAAATCTCCTCACGGAAAACCTCATTTCAACGATTACTCACATTTTTAATATGTGGAGCATCTGCCATACAAGTCTGTGTGAATTAGCCGTTAATATGGAAATGATAATGTATTAGAACAAGCGTATTAATATCAAAATTGTAGTGTAATTCATCATTTTATAGCACTTTTTAATTTTAAGTCTGAAATCCCAATATTGTTTATATATGATGTTATTATAGAGAAGATGAAAAGATTAGTAAATAATGTAGAATAAAGCAGATCAGTGAAATAATCTGCAGTCATTAAGTCGTTCATGAGTGTTACCTTGGTACAGTTACTGCTGTGGATAATCATGAATTACTTTTATTCATAATTATTTTATCTTATATTTGTTTTCCTTATTTGAATCATTTCATGCATATGTCTGAAAAACACATCTCACTAAGCTAAATGTTGATGGATGATTAATAGGTAAGTGATGAAAGGAAACATTAATAATAAATTGGAACTCATTAGTCTCAGGGGGACCGTGTGTGTATGTATGTATGTGTGTGTGTGTGAATGAATTAAGCTAATTATCAAGACTCTTGTAAGGAGAGTAAGCCTTGCATGTACTGATGCTGCTCCATGTTTATATACTGTGGGTGTGCAGTGACTGCTACTGTAGTAAAAAAAAAAAATATTGTGGAATTTATTCACATGATTATTGTTATTTCTATAATTGTAACACTGCAATGAATCGCAGGAAGATATGTAGCAGCCGAAGTTATTTTTTTTTCCTCCCATGTGTGCAGTAAACACTGCTGAATGGAAACTAAAGACAGGAATAAAGGTGACGGTGTGAGCGTAGAGAATTGTAGGGTAGGTCAGAAAATGTCATAACAAAGTCACCTGTGTTGTATTGTCACAGGGTATGAAGTTATATTATGAAGAAATACTCCTGTAGTATGCTATGTAATAACCGTGTTTGTGTGTGTTTGCCTCTACAGGACAACCAGGAGGTTTTCTCCAGTCTCTATACCATGAAGTGGTTCTTTCAGTGCTTTCTGGATCGTGTAAGAGACTCACACACACTGCATTCTCAATCCAATCAGAAATTGGCGGTAATGTATTACTTGACATTAGGGCTGGAACTATATAATAAATTCAAATTTTATTTGTCTCACAACCATACGTGTAGTGAAATGCTTTTTTATGACTGACTGTGACACCAAATAGAATTTTCATAGACCAGAATTTACAGTTAGAAACAGGGATAGTCTTTAAACAAACAAAAAAAAAAGTATGACAATATAATGTAAGGATATCAAGATGGGTGGTAGCAACAGTCTGACTATAATTGGGATAAATTGCAGATATGTGCAGTTGTATTGTGCCGTATAATGCTGTGCAATATTAGGTGGTTGTATTGAAATTGCCCACATATATAATAAATATTTATAAATACAGTATAAATATTTATATTTATCACCCTAATTATATAGCATATAACATATAATAATTATAATAATTATTTCCCCAACTTCCTATCTTTGTAGAGGACGACATTAAATGCCACCTGAGACTGGTACGAGGATTCAGGATTCAGACTGAGACAGAAAGACAGAGGGATAGAGAGAGATGGACAAAGAGAGATAGTGATGTGGACAGAGAGAGATAGTGATGGACAACATAAGGACAGAGAGAGAGAGGGAGGAGGAAGTAGAAAGGTAGAGGGTGAAACAGAGCGACAAAGAGAGGGAAAGATGGACAGAGAGACAGAGAGAGAGTAACAGAGAGACAGAAACAGGAGAAGTGAAGGAGAGAGAGACAGGATACTGTAGAAAATTAGTGGGCAGACAGACAGAGAGAAAAGAAAGGGAAAGACCGACAGAATGATGGACTGAGAGTGAGAGAGAAGGACAGATTGTGATATGGACAGAGAGACATAAAAATGGACAGAAAGAGAAAATGATGGAGAAACAGACAGGAAGATGCAGGAGAAGGTCCCGGGGTTCGATATTCTTTGTTTTTTCCTAGTCGGAGTTTGGAAATTCTGAGTTAAGCGTTTTCGTTACAGACAAAGAGATAGACAGAGAAGGTTAGTGTCATGGACAGAGGAGACAGAAGGACAGAAAGAAAGAAGAGATGGAGATACACATAAGGACGAAAAGAATGAGACAGAGAGAGATATGGCCAGACAAACAAAAAGAGACAAAGATAAATAGAGAGGGAGAAAAAAAGAGACAGAGGGGTATAGAGAGAGACAGAAAATCATGGAGAGGGAGGGAAGCAGGTAGGGAGAGAGAGAGCGACAGACAGATAGACACAGAGGAAGTGCTGCATTAGGAAGAAACATTTTGTGACATCATTATACAAGTATAACATTAAGAGAAGAACTATTTTACATTCCATTATCACGGTATGCCGTCATGCCAATATATGAACAATGTTAAATAATGTGGCTCCGCCCCTGCAACACATTTAGGGGCGGGGCTTCTCCACAGCACCTGCTGCTTATGAATAATTAATAAGGAAATTGAATGGAGAAGTAGCCCAATGACCTTTAACACATGAAATCACCTCCTACCACATCGGTAGGGCGCATTTAATCTGTCTCTTTGCCCTATTTTAAATGTGTGTGTGTGTGTGTGTGTGTGTTTTCCATTCCGTTTGACAGACCCCTTTCACATTAACCCTCAGGATATGGGATATCTACATTCTAGAGGGAGAGAGAGTTCTGCCTGCGATGTCCTACACCATCCTCAAGCTCCACAAAAGTAACGGCACCTCTGTGTGTTTGTGAAATTGAACTTCCGAGAAGATTTGGTCACCACAAGTACAGCAATACAAGAATGTGTGTGTGTGTGTGTGTGTGTGTGTGTCTGTCCAGAGGCCCTGATGAAGTTCTCCATGGAGGACATTGTGGAGTTCCTCCAAGTTACTCTCTCGAAGGATTTCTTCTTCGATGATGACTATGTAATCGAGCAGCTCCAGAGTTCCATGGCTGAACTCAGACGCTCCAAATTAGAGCTTCCTCCTCCAGGTAACGCCCACCTGCTCACATGTGGTAGTGAGAAGAGTGCTTTACAAGCTTACAGTAACTATTATGAGGTATTATTGAATGTCCCCTTTACGTTATGTAATCATTGGCATTACACACACACACACACACACACACACACACACACACACACCAGGATTTGTTTTCTACTCACTGTTTAGACAATAGAACTTTGGAGCGATATTAATATATTGTGTAGTAGTGATTGTGAGTTTCATATGTACTTGTGTTCATACACACACATGCACACACACACACAAACACCCATACATATATATGACTGCTACAGTGCATTATTTGTCTAATCTTCTAATTGAATTTTCCACATGTTCTAATCTCATTATTGTCTTATCTACCTTTTTCCCCCTTGTCAAATCATCTTACTGACTTTTTTGTTCTTCTTATCTATTCTTATCTGATCTTCTCATGGAACCACCTTGTTCTTGTTTTTTCTCATCTCATCTTCTCTTGGATGCCTCTCACTTTTTTTTTTTTTTTTTTTGGCATCTGATCTTCTTGTCTAAACTTCTCAATCTTATCTTATCTGTCTGACTCTTGATCTTCTCATTCTCTCCCTCTGAACTGAACTCGGCTCCAGTCAACAATAGTGCAGTTGGGAAAGGGGACAAAACCCCCTCCATCAAACACAACCGGTGGGCAACGGTGTCTGTCTGTCAATCATGTTCCTGTGTGTCCCACGCCTTGCCCTCTGCACCCTCCGAAATGAACACACTCTCATGCTCGTACACAACGTCTGTCCTTTTGTCAATAACAAAACCTCTGTATGTGTTATTCTTTTTTTCTGTGACATTTTTGTCCCCCGAAAACCCTGGAAATGTTTCACGAACGCTCCGCTGTATGATTGAAGAGCGTTTTTAAAGCAGACATTTTCCGAGCAGGATAAGATCATTAGAATCAGGGTATTTGATGAGGTGAGGACAGATGAAGGTAGGTAATTAGTAAGAGTGTGCGTGCGTGCGTGCTCTCACTATTTTAGACCACATATCATCGCCTGACAGTGTAATGGCCTGTCTCCTGGGTAGCTCTATGGAGAGGCGCACAATCTGTCATGTACTAAAAATAAAATCTATTCAAAGACTTACCAGGGCAGTAATATCCTAAATCACTGCTACAAGAGGTGGATAATAATAATAATCGTAATAATAATAACAACAATAAATGACGTTAAGGTTTCAAAACATATTACACAACATTACGAGAGACACTAAAACCTAAAATGTAGAGAAAGCGTTCAAAGGTCATAAAAAAATGTATACAGTGAAGGGACACTGACATTTTTTGTTATTTAATACACCTCCAGTCAGGTGTTTTCAATCAATGGGATGACAATCAGGTTTGAGTGAGCAACCTTTTTATTTAAAGAACAGGGATCAATCAAAGTCTGCTCTTAACAACACATGTTTGTGGGAGTCTATCATGGCACAAACAAAGGAGATTTCTGAGGACCTCAGAAAAAGAGTTGTTGATGCTCATCAGGCTAGAAAAGGTTACAAAACTATCTCTGAAGTGTTTGGACTCCACCAATCCACAGTCAGACAGATTGTGGACACACGGAGGAAATTCAAGACCGTTGCTACCCTCCTCAGGAGTGGTCAACCAACAAAGATCACTCCAAGAGCAGGGCGTGTAATAGTCTGCGAGGTAACAAAGGAACCCAGGGTAACTTCTAAGCAACTAAAGGCCTCTCTCACATTGGCTAATGTTCATGAGTCCACCATCAGGAGAACACTGAACAGCAATGGTGTGCATGGCAGGGTTGCAAGGAGAAAGTCATTGCTGCCTGTCTGCAGTTTGCTAAAGATCACGGAGACAAGCCAGAAGGCTATGGGAAAAATGTTTTGTGGGTAGATGAGAAAAAAATAGAACTTTTTGGTTTAAATGAGAAGCGTTATGTTTGGAGAAAATACTGCATTCCAGCATAAGGACATTATCCCATCTGTGAAACATGGTGGTGGTAGTAGTATCATGGTTTGGGCCTGTTTTGCTGCATCTGGGCCAGGACGGCTTGCCATCATTGATGGAACAATGAATTCTGGATTATACCAGTGAATTCTAAAGGAAATGTCAGGACATCTGTCCATGAACTGAATCTCAAGAGAAAATGGGTCATGCAGCAAGACAACGACCCTAAGCACACAAGTCATTCTACCAAAAATGGTTAAAAGACAATAAAGTTAATGTTTTGGAATGGCCAAGTCAAAGTCCTGACCTTAATCCAATAGAAATGTTGTGGAAGGACCTGAAGCAAGCAGTTCATATGAGGAAACCCACCAACATCCCAGAGTTGAAGCTGTTCTGTACTGAGGAATGGACTAAAATTCCTCCAAGCCGATGTACAGGACTGATCAACAGTTAGCGGAAACGTTTAGTTGCAGTTATTGCTGCACAATAAATAAGTGACCACGTATAATTTTTTTGTCTCATTTGTTTAATTGGGTTTTCTTTATCTATTTTTAGGACTTATGTGAAAATCTGTTTTAGGTGAAAATCTGTTTTAGGTCACATTTATGCAAAAATATAGAAAATTCACACCACTGTATGTTCACATTTATAAGTAAAAAGTAAAAAAAAAACATTATGCATGTAAGTTTGAAGTGGATATATGCAATGGAAGTGTATTAAATAACAAAAAAAAAGTGTCTGAATATTTATTTCCCCCTCACTGTCTATCTGTTTCACTATGGCACGTAGTTGTCCAGCAACTTGATAAAAGCATGACAGTAATTCTGTGAGGAAAGCAAAAGCAATGGAGGAGCCTCTCTGAGTCAGTATCAGATTTTAGATATCAGAACTTGGAAGTGTACATGCATGACTGCTTGGAGAGAATTTCTGAGAATTTCTCACAGCAAAACATACATTTCTCTCAGTTTTAAATGCTTTAAAAATAAAAAAAAGTATCAACTGAGGAAAGAGTGGTATTAGTTCATGATAAAGGATCCTACTTTGTAATCAGGTCCAGTCCTCTCAACACAGGCCTCAGTATCAACATGACCATCCGTGTGCGTGTCTGTTTTATCTGTTACTGTTCCACACATGAATATTGTGTATCTGCCGTGTGTCACCTGTATGCTCACGAGAAGCACTTCTCAACACACCCTGCTGTGTTTTAACTGGGCCTCACTTGATTTTTGATGATCAATGTTTGTTCCCAAGTCTTGTATTTGATGTCGTGAGAGATGTCGCTTGACTTTTTTCCCCCCCTCACAGTAAATGTGGATACTAACTTTTTTTTTTATTTTGATTCTCTGAAGGATGTCCCGTTGCATGACTGCATACACTTCACTATTTGTTTATTTATTAGTTTAATAGTATTGTTTTTTGCAGAGCTGTGTGTGATTAAGAAATGAGGTTGGTTTCCAAAATGCATTATACACCTGACCTTCACTTTGTGTTTTATATCAGTTAGCTCATATGTAGTAATTATACATGATCACATCACAAGTAAATACATATATTTGTATGTTTGTGTACACAGTTGATAGAGGAGGAGTTTCTTTGCAAAAAATGTGTTATCTGTTATAGATATATTTTATGTAGGCTGATATTTTAAGAGCAGGCTGTAACTTAAAGTGCAAAGAGGGTCACATCAGAGGCAATTTGAAAGGGCAAACACATAAACATTACCTCAGCATTTAAATTTAACTCCTTAACTATTCATTTTAAATGTTACATTTATTTCCCTCAGAAAACTATTGGTATTTTAAAAGCATTAATATAATAATGTTTTTTTTTTTGTTTGTTTGTTTTTTAACATTTTTATGCAAGCTTCTTTTGCTGAATCTGGTGTTAGTTATTAATTTTTAATGTTTCATTTTGTTATTAAAATTCAATAGATATTCAATCTCATTGGATTGTGTTGTTTCTGATGGAAATAAATAGATAAATAAATAAATAGATTCATTTTTCTTCAAGTGTTATTGATGTATTTGAATACATTTACATGCCTGTGCTTAAATTAATTTAAATACATTTAAAGAAAGTACTTGCCCAGGTTTCCTAATTTTCATGACAAAAATCTCATAAAATGGATATACAACTTTTTGGATCGAAACTCTTCAAATACTCCAGCATTTTCCAACCTAATCTTTACCTACCTCGTAAGTATAGTGCAACAGTAGTGTGATTAATGTGATACCTGATGTAGATAATGTAAAACCTGTTTATTCCAAGCTCAGTTACAATGCTAGTCTATATTCAGTTGTTGGGGAATCAATAAATGTTTATGTGAAACATTTGTGTTAGATGCGTTCTTAAATTCTTCAGTCAAAGGTAATTGTAAATTGAGGCGTGAATTTTTGTAATTCACCGCGTCAGAAATGTGACGATTGTTTCAGAGTGAACAGTCTGATGGCGCTTTAGGGAAACTTGAGAGAGCAAAATTTAATTTTATATATTTATATTTATATATTTTTATATTTATTTTATATTTAACTTTATATTGTATTGGTCTACACAAAAACAATACAAAAGCAGCTATGGTAAGACATTCTTTCTTGTTTGTCTTATTGATCAGTTGTGGTCTATAGCATGCGTTTGAGTAAACAGGTTTTTCCATTCTTTTCTCAGTACAGAAAAATGTGTTAAAATTCTTGTCAGTGGTAATCTCACACACACTACATGCACGTTAAATAGAGAGTAGGTTGAAAAATGCTAGAATATTCATTCAAAGGTTGAAGTACATGTGATATTTTTCATTTTCTGTGCTCTGATTAGCTTTTCTATGTTCTCCTGTATAGGTAAAGACGAGGAGTTTCCTACAAAGCCACTGGGCCAGCTTCCACCAGAGCCTGAGGGATTGGCGCCAAAGAAAGCCAATCACATCGCTAATGGGCGGATGGAGGCTCTGCCCTCTCCGAGCACAGCCACGGAAACAACCGTTTCGGCATACGGAGAGAAAAAAGACTTAGTGGATAAAACATCACAAAAGGCAGAGAAAGGGGACGGGACCAAAGAAGCCATGCCCACTGAGAGCGTAAAACCGCACGTGTCCTCAAGTCAAAACTTGAATGTGGGTCCCAGTGGACGGAGAGACATTGGGCCACGCTGGGTAAAACCATCGGAGGGCAGGCTGGCGGCCATGATGGAGGGCCACACGACCCTCAGTAGCACAGTACCCTCTTCTCCTACCATGTCAGTGGCCAGCGAACAGCCACGTCATCATCAACCTCGCTCCCGAGGTTTCGTGCCCGGCTCCAACCGTGGTTCTAACGCCTCACAGTACGACAATGTCCCAGTGTCCGATGGAGATGTTGCAGACACTCCAGATTTAACGCAAATTTCAGAACCTTCTCATCAGTACATGGGACCGTCTGTTAGACATGGAAGCCCTACAAGGCCCCCTAGTGGTGGTATCACTGCTCCAACTTTCAGAATCCCTAAGAATCCACCCATACACTTCATGTCTGACCCTCACCAACCGTCACACTACACACCAGGCATGACGCCTGTTTATTCCCCCTATCCACCCAAAATGCACCCGGAGAACAGAGCATATGGAGTGGTATATGATGAGAGGGCTTATGGTACTACAGCACGCTCCACACCCCCAAATCGCTCACCAGAAAAAGCGCTGATGAATAACAGCTACACCACATACCGGCGCCAGCCAATAAATGCAGATCTTGTAGGCCAGATGGACAGCCTTGTTGAAAGCGGGCATTTCCCGAGGCAGCCTACTCGTCACGTAGATCAGCGATATGAGAGGCAGTGGCAAGGCCAAGGCTGGCACGGGGAGATGGGCGTAGATGTGGCATCCCTGCACACTCCGGGTGGGTTACCCCGCTCATCAAGCTTTCAGAAAGCCCAGCTATCACCTCTACACCCCGGGCAGGAGTTCAGCTTCCCACCAGTGCCCATCTCGGACAGCGTTGTACACTACAGAGCCATGACTGGCAGGAAACCGATGCCTACGGTGTTCGGAGGAGTTCATTACCGACAAGAGGCCTTCGCCATGCAGGAGTCCATGCTGCTCTGAGAGAGAGAGAGAGAGAGGATGTGATATGGTGAGAGAAGTTGAGATATGGACCAAAAGAGTGAGGGAGGTATGGTTAGACTGAATGAGAGAGACTAAGATATGAACTTAAAGTGTGCGTGAGAGATATGGAGTAAAAAAGAATTGAGAATTAATGATGGATGGATGGATGGAAAGTATAATTGCTGGTTATCTAGAAAAGTAAGTGTGTGTGTGTGTGTGTGTGTGTGTGTGTGTGTGTGTGTGTGTGTGTGTGTGTGAGAGAGAGAGATCTGTTTGGTTTGTTTAGTGTGTGTTTACTTGTTGTGAATCTCTGCCCTCAGCGTCTTTACTGAACCGATATGGCAGGTCCCACCAGCTCCAGGTGTTTATACTGATCAACCGTCAAGGACTAAAGATTTTTTTCTTTTTCTTCTTTGCTTAAATAGCGTAATACTTAACAGCAACACTTTCTTTTCAATATTTTTACATTGTACAGAACATTTTCCCCACATATTTATCCATGCTTGTCAATAGCATGAATTGGAGAGAAAACACAATTTTTTTCCCACATTATTTTTAAATAATTTAGTTTTCCATACATAAAATCTTTATATGTATATAAGGTATACATATTTTTGAGCTCATTTTATTATATAGGCTTGTGAATATGAAAATAATAAGCTAAGATTAGAACAAAAAAAGTCCCTGATATAAATATTTGTTTTTGTCATTTTTGCACAAACCACAAAACGTACATTTTTTTCCCCCAGTATGGAGAGATTTCTCTCTCTCGAGGGTATATGCAGTTGAAGAGAGGTGTACAATATAACGGACGGTCTGTAGAGTTTGATGATAAGTTGGATCCTGAATTCCGTCATCCTTCCACCTCATGGTAAAACCCTATAATGAGCATCAGCGCAAATCGAACATCCAGCTTATCGCACTTTGCACAAGTCTTTCTATAGTGAGATCAGGTCAAGATTAGAAAAGCAAAAATGTCCATCTAAATCTCTCTCCAATGATATAATCATGGCTCACACTCAGGTTAGAGATGTTTTTTTTTTTTTATCACAAAAGCTGCTTTGGAAGAGAAAGAACAGCATCAAAACACTATCATCATCTGTGCAAAAAGCAATATCTTTATATATAACTCATTCATTTAGCTTTATTTTGTCAGTATACATGGGCTGCCAGGTTATTAGGTACTTGTAGGTAGAGGTGTGTGTGGGGCTTTTTAAAAAAAAAAAAAAATTTAACCCCAATCCCATTATTATTGTTTTCACCTGCTTGGACATACTTTCTTAATTATTAATTTAATTGGTTCTGTTACTCGAAATGTAAACAAAATTAGTAATGTAAACCACCAGAATAAAGCATTTACGTAATATGAATGAATGAATGCAGTGCCTTGGGGTTAGTACTATAACATGTTAATGAACATGGTCTTTCTTTGTCCTACAAGCTTTATATCTGACAGCATGCAAGAAAGTAAAAACTTTCCATTCCCAACCATTTTTTTGCACCCCAGGGCCATGGAGGATCCCACTCGCGATGCACACCTCTACTACTACCTATACTCACTGGCCATTTATCCTGGGTTCTCCCTTTTTATCAATAGATGGGGTAGAGAGAGACTCACGTGTCCAGTGAGCTTTCATAAAGCTACAGAATGCAGCTATGTACACCTTGTTTAGAAAAATAAAATTACCGTTACACTTATAAGTTATTATCCTGGAATCCTGTATTCTGAAAGGGAAACTCTCTGTTGCAGGGTTCTACATAGAACCTTTAAAAGAACACACCAAAGACCGCTTTAAGGTGCTAGATGGAAACCTTTTAGTTGTACCTAATAAACTGGCTGTAACTAGGAGTACAGTGTTTTCTTGTTTTTAAGTCAGTGCTGTAGCCAGAGAAATCAAAATCAGTAAGAAACAAATCTCTAACACAGTAGCAGAGCGTTTGACAATTTATACTGACTGCGAACATTTTCATTTTTTACGTCCTGCAAGACGAACAGGAGATAAATTAATCTCAGAAGGGAAGATTTTACTCGTCTGAAAAAGTCAGTAACAGATTACTGCTTTAGAAAAGTGGAAAACAAAACACATCTGTGTGAAAAAATATCCTTTAAATTAGTTCAAGTGAACATTATTATCTAGTGTAAATAAATTAGATTTCAACAAACAAAAACTTAAAAAAAAAAAAAAAGAAAAGAAAAAAAAGTTGTTGTCGCTCCCCCTTAAGCAGAAAGAGTACCTTCTGTCCGGACCATCTTTCATTCCAGGAAATGCAGTAACTGCAGTTTACTTTAGTAATAAATGTAGGGATGAAACACAATTTGTGTACGATTCTGCAGTTTCTAAGATCCATGTACTTCATGCAAAATGGTTTAGTTTTATTAGTGGAATTGCTCTTTTTTTGTGCAATGGAATGAAACAATGTTATCTTTTCTTTTCTTTTTTTTTTATTCAGTAAATACTACATTCAAAGTGACAAATTCCTCTGCATTAGCCTGGATGCTAATGACCTACAGTCTGGAACTGCCAACATTTTTTTTTTTTTTTTTTTTTTTTTTTTTTTAAAAGCGAGATTGTAAATATACTGGATGTAAGTCAAGAATGTGTACTGCCATGTATACACTCTTCAGCTGGGCCCGATATTCCTTCAGCTAACACTAACTTCTCTGTAGTCACTGTGTTTACTGCACTGCATAAAAGTTTATTTTCTATTTTTTAATGATCATCGAGTACTACAGGGAATCACCGGCTTGAAGTGTTTAGGAGAAGTATGGAAGGGTAGAGTTTGAATGGAACAGAGCCCGTGCTGTATTTTCCATCTAGCCTTCTCACTGGATATTAACTTATTATGAAGTGTCTTGTATCTGTTGCACACACTCTGTATTTCAGCACCTCACCAAACAGACTACTATAACACTTTTTTTTCTTTTTTTTTTTAATACGGTGTACATCACATTTCCATTTTATATAAAATCGACATCATTTCTTTACACAAACTTAAACACTACAAATGCATAATATTCATGCTGTTATATATATACTTCATGTGGAATCTACTAAGCACAACTCTCAGGCTGACTCGTGTATTCCCACCAACCCGTCTATCGTTAGTGCTACTACAAGCCTGAGTGTGTGTATATATTGTTAAAGAACAGTGTGTTTTGATACAGAGTTTTAGTTGTGATTATTGAAACAGGAAGATTATTTTGTTTTTCTTTTCTTTTTCTTTTTTTTTTGGTTTAAACTACTAAATGCAACTTGGCGATCAAAAATTACTTTGTCTAATAAAAGAAACCCTCCAGGGAGTTCATCATTCAAATCATGTTGTCGTTGTGTTGTGTTGTTAATAATAATAATCATCATCATCATCATCATCATCATGATCATCATAATAATAATAAATAGAGCCACAAGTGGCGATCTGCGGGGTCCAAGCACCCTTCACAAGTGACTCCCATCCACTGGCCAGTTCTTGCCATAGAACACTAGAGAGATCACTGATGAACATACTGCTCAATGCTAACCCTTTAACATGTCTGTTGATTGGCTGATGGTGGTTGGCCATGTTTTTAAGTAACACAGTCATCATGAGAAATCCAGTTCCAAATCCAACCCGACTTACGATTCCTGTCTGAAACATGCCTTTCAAATTCCGTCTCATTCCATACCATCAACCACGGGTTAACGGCAGTCACACTACACTTTTCATTCTATTGAGTTTCATTCATATGCATGCGAGTGCTGGAGATGAAGTAGTTTCGCATTTCACTGCGTTCCAAAGTCCAAGTTTGGTGAATTCTGACCTGTGAATTCGTATCTTCTTATATTCGTATATTCTTCTGGAATATGTCATACGCAAAAATGATTGATTACTGATTACTGAAGCATGTGAGTTGACATCGTGTGTTGGTTGTATGTATGTTTTATAAAACTTGCGCACACAACAGTGGTGAATGCAAATCTAAAATATTTCTTCTCTGCACCTGCTGGAGGGCAAAACAAGGCATCTTCTGGGAAATATGGCAATAATAATAATACACTATTTTAAATAACACTTTTGAAAACCAATTTGTAGAATGCTTAAAACATTAAACTACAAAGAGTAAATAAAGACAAAGGCAATTTTATATTAAAACCTTTTGAAATGCAATATTAAACTGATTAAAATATAAACAAAATAAATGAAAGTGCTTTTAGTGTTTGTATAGAGAACTCACGTATAAATTGCTGCCATAGTTTGATCCTTTCTGTTAAGCCTGAGGTAAGATTAAGGCTTGTATATTACGTATGACTGAGGTTAGAGTACTTCCTGTAGTTCTGTACCACCTCAAAACCTGCACTGTGCGCTTTTAGCCACAAGATGGCAGTACGGACAGACACAATGATACAAACGGTGACATTCGAGATGTACCTACCTTGTTGGTCCACCTTGTGGATGTACAGTGTGTGTTAATCATCCTCTGCCCTGCTGTTGGCTGGATATTTTTGACTATTAGACTGTTAATAAATCCAGCAGTGACACTGAGATTATAAAAATCCCAGCAACGCCACTGCACTGTACGCACAACGCTATACCTGCACCAGACGCTAGCGCACCACTACCCTGTCTGCACTCTGGAAAGAGGTGTTCCTATCACGGTGTCTTTTCTTTAATGGATGGATAACAGATAAACCTGGATGTTCTTTGACAAAACTGGTCAATGAGTGTAAATTTCCACCAAAAACAAGTGTAAGACAGTTAAAGGAAGATGGGTGAAAGTTGCAGCTAAACACAAATGTTGCTATAAATGCTAGTACTCAGGAGTACTACAGCATTCATCCCAATGCAACCAGGTGAACTACAAATGACATGATCTTTATTACAAGTCAAAGACATCTTGAAAAATATGATAGCATAGCTGATCAACATATGACAAAACTGGTAATTCAGTGTATCCAATCACATGCATTAATTTATGCATTAAATTATTTATCAGACTTCCTATTTATAACTCTATTTGCTCGTCTCTTTAAACAAGTTAACATCGGGCTCGCCGTGTCACTGAGCCAGACACCAGGTTCGTCCTTTTGACTGAAACAAGGGAAGAAGTTTGCTGTTGGAAACATCAAGGTGAGTAATAATAATAAAAATAAAATAATAAACCAAAAAATAATAATTGCTAATTGCAATGCTTAAATGTTCCAAATATAAATGAATGAAAAGTACAATCTCTTCCCTTTCTCCCTATATAAACAAAATATAGGGAGAAAATAAGCAGTTTCCTGGCAGCTATTAAAGGCACCAGTCCACTGCCTTTATCCAGTATTTACAGAGTACAGCTATGACGTCTGATATCTATATGTTTTTGAACAAAGAAGCTGATATAAAATTTAACCAAATACAGTGTTTATACACCAGAGTTACAAAGTTAGCATAAATGGAATAGACAAAATTCAAGAACTGGCATGTACAGTTGAGGTCATAAGTTTACATACGCCTTGCAGAATCTGCAAAATGTTAATAAAGAAAAAATAAAAAGAGGAATCATAAAAATTGCATTTTGTTTTTTTTTTTAGTACTGTCCTGAATAAGCTATTTCACATAACACATGTTTACATATAGTCCACAAGACACAATAATAACTGCATTTACACAAATGAACCAGTTCAGAAGTTTACATACGCTTGATTCTTAATACTGTGTGTCGTTACCTGGATGATCAACAACTGTTTTTATGTTATCTGATAGTTGTTCATGAGTCCCTTGTCTGTCCTGAGCAGTTAAACTGCCCACTATTCTTCAGAAAAATCCTCCAGCTCCTGCACATTCTTTGCTTTTCCAGCATCTTCTGCATATCTGACCCCTTTCCAACAGTCGCTATATGATGCTGAGATCCATCTTTTCACACTGAGGACAACTGAGGGACTCAAACACAACTATTACAAAAGATGCTTATACCACCCATAAGCTTATTAAGGGCAGTACTAAATAAAAAACAAAATGAAATTTTTATGATCCCTCTTTTTTTTCATAATTAACATTTTGCAGATTATAAAGTACAAATAAAGTACAAAAGCTAGCATAATGCTGTATTACACAAAGACTAGCTTGGAGCAAAGAAAAGTATGTCACTAGCACAAAACTAGATTATACAACAATGGGCGTCGGTTGTTAACAGGACTGATATGATGGGCTCAAACATGCCACCATTGTCATCAGCAGTCTCCCCACATCGGATCTGGTTCTTTTTCAGGAATCCTAAACTCACAGTGGAGCGAAGGAGGGACAGAGAGAGAGCAACACACAGAATTGTAACACTATACCAGTATAGCATAATGTAAACAGTGCAGTTATTTCTGATTGTGTTATCTATCACTGTATACTGTCATACCCCTATAATTTCTTCTGACTGCCACACTGTACTGAAAACAGCTTATCAGTCTGCTCAACCCACAGTGTCTCTATTTAGTCTTCAGGCTCTTAGATACCATGTGTTCTCTATGTTTGTTTGATGTTTTCTCTGCAGTAACACACCTGAATTACTGTGCGTTCAGGTCCTCCTGGGAAGTTCATATGTACGAGTTGGGAAGTCGTAATCACAATGTCAGGTGCATTCAAGTCACTTTGGTCGGAGCAAGATGGTGGTGTACCTTCTCTTAATTAACTGCAAAACAATACTGCAAGGTTTTTTTTTTTTTTTTTTTTGAACTCTTCTAGAAAATGAAGAACAAAGACGTGCATCAGGGGTGTTTTAAGCTTTTTTAATGTTTTTAATCAATTTATGAAGCCACTGTAAACTTTACTGTTACATATTATGTCCAGGCAATTAGCTTGTTTTGCTGTAAATAAAAAAGCCTGACAATACTTGCTGCAGGGTCATTCCTTCTCAAGTGGTCCAATAATTGCAACGTTGGTTTCTTGACTGTTTTTAATTTTCCTAATTTTTTTGAGTGATTACTTCTATGTATTGTCATTGCAAAATCACCATTTTTGTTTTTGTTGTTTATTTTTATTTTTATTTTACTTTATTTAACTACAATGACCAGCTTTGTGTCATGGCACACAACAAATTTTGGTTATACAGCTGTTTACGGAAACCTCAATATCTCGGCTCAGGATGGTCCTAGCTCCTTGGAACAAAAACTGGTCGCTAGAGCACATTACAAGGTATGTGTTCACACAGTGCCCTCCACTAATATTGGCACCCTTGGTAAATATGAGCAAAGAAGTCTGTGAAAAATTATCTTATAGTTTAACCTTTGATCTTTTGTTAACAAAAAAAAAAAAAATACTCTGCTCTCATGGATATCAAACAATTGCAAACACAACAAAGATCTTTGTTAAATATAGGTGTGCAACCTTATTATTATTGGCACCCCATGAATTCATATGAGAAAAATATATTTGAAGTATATTCCCATCGATATTTTACATTTTTTTAGTACACCTGGGTGACTAGGAACAGGAAATTGTTCAACCACGACTTCCTGTTTCACAGGACTATAAACATGAGGTAACACATAGGCCAAATTCCCTTAGTCACTCATAACAATGGGTAAGACCAAGGAATATAGCTGTGATGTGTGGCAAAAGGCTGTTGAGCTTCACAAAATGGGAGGTGGCTATAAGAAAATAGCACAAGCATTGAAAATGTCCATTTCCACCATCAGGGCAATAATTAAGAAGTTCCAGTCAACTGGAAATGTTATGAATCAACCTGGAATTGGACGTGTGTCTATATTGTCTCAACACACTGTGAAGAGGATGGTTCAAGTGGCCAAAAAATCTCCAAGGATCACAGCTGGAGTATTGCAGAAGTTCGTTGCGTCTTGGGGTCAGAAAGTCTCCAAAACTACAATCCAAAGTCACCTACATCACCACAAGTTGTTTGGAAGGGTTTCAAGAAAAAAGCCTCTACTCTCATCCAAAAAAACTCAAGCCTCTTCAGTTTGCCAGACACTACTGGAACTTCAAATGGGATCGGTTTCTATGGTCAGATGAAACCAAAATAGAGCTTTTTGGCAATAAACAACAGAGGTGTTTTTGGCGCACACAGAGAGGTAGCCATATGGAAAAGTACCTCATGCCCACGGTTAAACATACATCAAAATCAACACAAAAATGGTTTACTGACCACAAAATCAAGGTCCTGCCATGGCCATCCCAGTCCACTGACTTGAAACCCATAGAAAACTTGTGGGATGAACTGAAGAGGAGAGTCCACCAGCATGGACCTAGAAATTTGAAGGATCTAGAGAGATTCTGTATGGAGGAATGGTCTCAGATCCCTTGCCATGTATTCTCCAACCTCGTCAGGCATTATAGGAGAAGATTCAGAGCTGTTATCTTTGCAAAGGGAGGTATCACAAAGTATTGACTAAAAGGGTGCCAATAATTGTTGCACATCTATATTTAATAAAGATATATTTTTGATAAACCTGTGTTTTGTTTGCAATTGTTTGATATCCATGAGAGCAGAGTATTTTTGTTATTTTGTTCAAAATATTCAAAAGAATAAACAATAAAGACAATTTTTCACACCCTTCTTTGCTCATATTTACCAAGGGTGCCAATATTAGTGGAGGGCACTGTATATAAACATTTTGCACATTCTTAAGTCCAAATGTAATGCTTAAGATTGCGCACAGTTCCACTTTTAGGGTCAGTTTATAATGGGTTATAAAGGGTTTGAGTCTCAGTATTAATTTTTTTGTAGGGTACCTAGATAAGTGTAGTGTGCATGTAGAACACACCAATCATCCTGTTCCAAAGTTTACATCCCCTTGACTCTTAATGTAGTGTGTTACCTTTTTGAGTGTCAGTGAATGTTTGCACCTTTTGTGATAGTTTTGTATGAGTCCCTCAGTTGTCCTCAGTGTGAAAAGATGTATTTTTCACACTGAGGTTCCCAGCAGAACATCGCCCAGAGCAACACACTACCTCCGCCGGTTTGCCTTCTTCCCATAGTGCATCCTGGTGCCAATATCTTCCCCAGGTAAGTGACGCACACGCACCCGGCTGTCCACATGATGTAAAAGAAAATGTGATTCATCAGACCAGGCCACCTGCTTCCATTACTCCATGGTTCAGTTCTGATGCTCATGTACCCATTGTATTCGCTTTTGGTGGTGGACAGGGGTCAGCATAGGCACTCTGACCAGTCTGCAGTTAAGCTGTGATGCATTGTGTTCTGACACCTTTCTCTCATAGCCAGCATTAACTTTTCTGCAATTTGTGCTACAGTAGCTCTTCTGTGGGATCTGACCAGATGGGCTAGCCTTCGCTCCCCACATGCATCAGTGAGCCTTGGGCGCCTATGAGCCTGTCGCCGGTTCACCGGTTGTCCTTCATTGGACCACTTTTTGTAGGTACTAACCACTGCATATCAGGAACATCCCACAAGACCTGTTGTTTTGGAGATGCTCTGACCCAGTCATCTAGCCATCACAATTTGGCCATTGTCAGGGTCACTCAGATCCTAACGCTTGCCCATTTTTCCTGCTTCCAACACATCAACTTCGAAAACTGACTGTTCACTTGCTGCCTAATATATCCCACCTCTTATGTTGTTTAGCAAACAAAGCTTACTATTAACAAAATATATTGCATAGCCGAATAATTGTTTATAGTGAATATTATTAATAATAAATGCAGTTATTTATTGAACATTGGATTTTTATCATATTGTTCTTTTTGGCTCATGGGTTATTGCTATATTATAAGAGTACTGTACAAGAGCAATCATACTGAAACTTTTCCCTTGTACTGTAAATAGCTTAAAATCTGATCATGATATTAATTACACAAGATTTAGATGTTTCTATGATGATGACCAAAAGTAATTTTAATCAGATCTCACCAGTGGACCATCAAATTGAATGTATCTTTAAAAATGTAAATTGTTTGCCATGTTTTTTTGTATTGCTTTTTACTCACAATACTCCAGTGTGTCTGCCTTCTCACTGAAAGCGGAGCGCAATCATTCATTTGATCACAGAGATCACAGTGATGAGTACAGCTTTTGGCATTTGTTATGAATCCAGTGATTTCAAAGCTGCCTTTGAAGCATGCATATACAAAATATCATCTTAATCTAAAATAGGTAAAAAGGGACAACCTTATTCCTAAACTAATTTTTTTTTTTTTTTAAATATATGTGTTCAATGTGAAGATTCAAAAAAAAAAAAAAAAGACTGTCTAATACAAATACAGTGCCTATAGAAAATCATCATACCCTGTCAAAATCCTTACCCTTTGTCACATTACACTCTGGAAATTAAAATAAATTAAATCTAACTTTTGCCAGCTGTATTTACAAATTATAACCCTCGAAATCTAAGTGGAAATAACATTTTAAAAAATTCTGAACAATTATTAAAATTTAATTAGTGAAATACCTGGTTTGGATAAGTGATCAGCCCCTTAGAGTAACCATTATAAACTTGCTCAGGTATAACCAGTCACTTCCCAGATCACACACCATGCTAATTGCCCCCCACCTGACATCAACCGCAGTGGTTTTGATTACTTCATAAGAAAACCCGCTGCTCCATGATGATTCCATTACTAGTAGTGCATGGCAATGCAGAGAATACACCATGGTTGGAAAGGTGCTTTCAAAAGGGCGCCGGGACAAAGTTGTGGAAAGGCACAAGCTAGGAGAAGGATACAAAAAGATTTCAAAGGCTTTAACTATCCCTCTGAGTACCGTTCAGAGCATTATTAAGAAGTGGAAAAGTGTATGGCACCACCAACACCTTGCCTAGATCGGGCCGTCCCTCCAAACTGGATGACAGAGCCAGGAGGATATTGATCAGGGAAGCTACCAAGAGGCCAATGGCAACTTTGAAGGACTTACAAGTCCACAAGCTGTACACAAAGCTGGCATGTATGGCAGGGTGGTAAGAAAGAAGCCTCTTCATTTGTGCTTTGCAGAAAACCACTTGGAAGATTCTAATGCCATGTGGCAAAAGGTTTTATGGTCAGATGAGACCAAGATTGAACTTTTTGCACTGAACTGCAAGCATTATGTTTGGCAAAAACCAAACACAGCACACCACCCAAAACACACCATATCTACTGTGAAGAATGATGGTGGCAACATTATGTTGTGGGGGTGTTTCTCTTCAGTGGGGACTGGGCAGTTGGTCAGGATTGAAGGGAAAATGGATGCTGCCAAGTACACCCAAATTCTTGAGGAAAACCTGTGGCCCTCTGCTAGACAGCTGAAGATGGGCAGGTGGTTCATCTTCCAGCACGACAACAACCCTAAACACACCGCTTTAATACTCTACGAAGTATTAAATTATGGGACTGATCACTTTTCAAACTTTTTTATCGAACTTTTTTTTTACGTTTCCGAACTGTTGCCTTTTTAGGTTACTTGAATGTTGTAAGGCAGAATGTGTAAATAAAGCTGGAACAAACAAACAAAAAAATTATGGGTTTTGATTTCAGGCTGTAAGACAAAAAAAGTGACTATTTCAAAGGGGTATGATGATTTTCTATAGGCACTGTACATATATTTCATGTATTGTTATTAATCCTAGGTCTCATCAGCTAGGATTCATCAGCTGACAGTTGACTTCAGATTAAAACATCTGGTAAATTAATATAAGTAAAGGATAATTTAACCATAGTAAAATATTATAATAGGCCACACACATACAGTCCATTGCAGAGGCTCAGCCATAGGTACATACATGAGTGCATACTAAAACTTTACAAGCTTTTCATACACACCCATGCTAGTAACAAATGACTGTGTGTAAACGGATGCTAACATAATTCTGACACTTGAATCTTTGTTGTACATAAAAAGCTTTTGATGCACTGATTAACTGTGTTTGCTTTCTATGAAGATAACAGCAGCAAAGCAAAACCACATCAAGACAAACTTTATTCATTTAATGGCTGACAGTTAAACCTGCTCTTTGGAATAATTGGTCCAGGCCGTTCGTACAAGCAAGATAAACAAAAGTCTTTTCTCTGCTTACTTTTTCCCCAATTAGAGGTTCTGTCAGAATAAACCACAGCTAACACTGGCAATCACATGTGCAAAAGAATGATTTTTATTCACCACAAGATTCACTTGGCAGTTGCTCACATTGACTCACCCATTGGAAAAAGCAAGTAATCAAGAGGAAAACAAGAGCAAATAAATTGCATACAGTTCCCCTCTCCCCCCCAAATCTAGTCAAACCTCCAAGACGTGTTTTTGTTTCCTACTAGAGTGGGGGAAAAAAACAATTAAGGGAAGCTTACAGCTTCTTACCCTCTTCCACATATATGAGTGAGTGGCTAGTGTTGCTGTGACTGACAGGAGAGACAGTGTATGCCATCCCTCCGACGCAAAGAGCAGAGCCAATTTTACTCCAGGTCATGGATGGCTGAGGCATCATCGAGATTTGAACCTCCCAGTGATAGGCTGCCATGGAGCAATCCTACAGACAATTGTTTGCACTGGTTTCTAGTCATATGCTGTTATATTCAGCTCTTTGTCAGCTATTCCATATAAGCTGTCCAATATTGTTCTGTTGTCCTGTCTAGCTAGTGTGCATTATCCTGTATCTTGTATTTATTGTATATTTTGCACTATATTGTCTAATGTTGTTGTGTATTTGCACTTTATGTAGTCCTGTGTACAATGCTACTGTATTGTGTGTTGCACCATGGTCCTGAAGAAATTACTTTTCATTCCAATGTATACTGGTAATATGGATGAAACTCACTTGACATAGATTGCAGCCTATTTTTAAACAAAATTTTATATAGTTCATTAACTTATGACAGGGGTGTTGCAATGGCACAATGGGTAGTGTTGCTGCCTAACTAACCCTGCCTTCAGGGTTGCCAGTCCAATCCTAAACTCAGGTTACTGTATTTCTGTATGTAATTTTGCATGTTTTCCTTGTGTCCATATGGGTTTCCTCCAGTTTCTTACATTTACATTTATGTATGTAGATACATAAATTTGGTTATTCAAAATTATGCGTTGTAAGCTGATTGGCATTTCCAAATTGTCCGTAGTGTGTGAATGGGTGTATGAATGTGTGCGATTGTACCCTGCAATGGGTTAGCACCCTGTCCAGGGTGTCCCCTGCCTTGTGCCCTGAGTCCCCTGGGATAGGCACCAGGTTCCCTGAGACCCCGTGTAGGATAAGCGGTAAAGAAAATGGATGAATGGACATACTGTATATATACCGATCAGCACCAATCAGCACCAATCAGCCATAACATAAACCACTGAGAGGTGAAGTGAATAACATTGATTATCTTATTACAATGGCATGTGTCAAGGGGTGGGATATATTAGGCAGCAAGTGAACAGTCAGTTCTCGAAGTTGATGTGTTGGAAGCAGGAAAAAATAACAAGCATAAGGATTTATAAGCATTTAATTTTTTTTCACTAATTAAACATTTAACTTAAAAGTACCTGCATTATTATGCTACATGCATCAACATAAAGTGCATTTCAAACTTTGTATATCACTATTTGAGCAGCTCAGATTACTGGGTCACTAGGCTACTATCTTTATGTTCTTCTGCAAGAAGATAAGTTTGTTAACATCTTCAGTTGCAAGGCGAGATCTGCTTGCATTAACAATGTCTCCTGCAGTGGAGAAAACTCTCTCACTTGGCACTGATGTATTGTTTTGCAAGTTTGGCAACATGAGGATACTTGCTCTTGTTTGTCTTCCAAAATGCAAGTGGATCTGCATCTACATCCATGCAATATTCTGCCTGATATAACATGACCTCCTCTTCTACAATCTTGCTAAAAGTCTTTGTATTCTCAGCTGCTGTAAAATAGCTCTGACATACAGGTGCCTCTCAAAGAATTAGAATATCGTGGAAAAGTAATTTTTTTCCATAATTTAATTAAAAAAGTGGAACTTTCATATATTCTAGATTCATTACATTTAAAGTGAAACATTTCAAGCCTTTTTTTGTTTTAATCTTGATGATTACCATTTACAGCTCATGGAAATCAAAAATCCAGTATCAAAATATTAGAATAAAGAATGTATAATAGAAAAAATGTCGACCTTCTGAAAAGTATGTTAATTTATGCACTCAATACTTGGTTGGGGCTCCTTTTTCACGAATTACTGCATCAGTGGGGTGTGGCATCGAGGCAATCAGCTTGTGGCACTGCTGAGGTGTTCTGGAAACCCAGGTTGCTTTGATAGCGGCCTTCAGCTCGCCTGTATTGTTTTGGTGTGTATCATTTTCTGCTTGACAATACCCTATAGATTCTCTATGGGGTTCAGGTCAGGTGAGTTGGCTAGCAAATCAAGCACAGTAATACCATGGTCAGCAAAATAGGTTACTAGTAGTTTTGGCACTGTGGGCAGGTGCCAAGTCCTGCTGGAAAAGGAAATCAGCATCTTCACATAGCTTGTCAGCAGATGGAAGCATGTAGTGCTCTAAAATCTCCTGGTAGATGGCTGCATTGACTCTCGACTTGAGAAAACACAGTGGACCAACACCAGCAGATGACATGGCACCCCAAATCATCACTGACTGTGGAAACTTCACACTGGACTTCAAGCAACTTGGATTCTGTGCCTCTCCACTCTTCCTCCAGACTGTAGGACCTTGATTTCCAAATGAAATGCAAAATTTACTTTCATCTGAAAAGAGGACTTTGGACCACTGAGCAATGGTCCAATTCTTTTTCTCCTTAGCCCAGGTAAGACACTTCTGACATTGTCTCTGGTTCAGGAGTAGCTTGACACTAGGAATGCCACACTTGTAGTCTGTTTCCTGGACATGTCTGTGCGTGGTGGCTCTTGATGCACTGACTCCAGCCTCAGTCCACTCCTTGTGTAGCTCCCCAAGTTCTTGAATCGGCTTTGCTTGACAATCCTCTCAAGGCTGCGGTCATCCCTGTTGCTTGTGCACCTTTTCCTACCACCCTTTTCCCTTCCAGTCAACTTTCCATGAATATTATTCCATGAATATTCTGGTTGCATGTACTGAACCAGACTGAGAGATTAAAGGCTCAGGAAAACTTTGCAGGTGTTTTGAGTTAATTAGCTGATTAGAGCTCTTCTCTGGTTGATATTTCTATATTATAAATTCTTTATTCTACATTCTTATTTTGATTTGTAAGTCATAATCATCAAGATTAAAACAAAGAAAGGCTTGTAATATTTCACTTTATGTGTAATGAATCCAGCATATATGAAAGTTCCACTTTTTGAATTAAATAACAGAAAAAAATGGAAAAAACTTTTTTGAGATGCACCTGTAGCTGACTTCCTCTGGGGAGCAGATTCTGCGGGCTTCTGATGTGTAGTGGATGTGTAGTGGAGACTTGGGATCAAGGGATGAGGCTCTGTGGAGATACTGAAGCTTAAGATCTGTGTATCTACTTACCAAGTCCTGAGTGATGGCTGCCTTTACATTTTTTATGGTTGGACTGTTATCATCTGCAGGTGCCATGGATTTTAGTATCATTGTCCTTAGAGGGTGGACCATTGACACAGAGGGAGCTCAAGTGCTCAAGAGGGTTGTAATTGTCTTGAGGGGTTTAAGCAGATGAATCATTTCCTCTGCCAGTTTCAGTTCACTATCGGACAACGCTGCAATGTCCCTGACATTCTTCTTATCATTTTTGTCCATCAGGGCAGAGTAGGTCCATGCTGCTGCTTCAGATATCGCTCCATCATGTCATAAATGGTGTTCCATTGAGTTGGGATCTCATGTATTAGTTTTTGAACAGGTACTATATCTAGCATCTCCTGCTTGATTTTCAGAGCCTGAGCTGCTGTTGTGCTTTTATGGAAAAATGTGACAACTTTTCTAACCTTACTCAGCAGATGGCATATCTGTTTAAGTGCTACTGCCGTCTTGGTTGAAAGGTTAAGAATGTGTGCAAAGCATGCAATATGTGACAGCTAGGCCAGCTGCTTCTCTGATGGCATACATCATGTTCTGTGCATTGCCTGTGGTAACCGGGATGGTGATGTTAGGTCTCTCCAACTTCCACCCTGTCACTACACTCATCACTGCATCAGTCAAATGACTACATGTGTGGCTTTCAAAAAGGGGCGTGTTTGTAGCACAGAGCTTTCCATTCTGTCACTTTCAAGTAGCTTTCAGTTGCCCTGGAGGTCAAAATATCAGTTGTCAGAGTGTTTGTCAGTTTGTTCTCACTTTTGCTCCGTGTTTCATCGTAGAGCTCAGGAATAACCTTGCTGCTAAAGTGGACACACGAAGGGATGTCGTAACGTGGCTCGAGCACTTTAATTAAGCTGAAATCCCACATCGTCAACAATGGAGTAGGGCTGCATGTCTTTGGCAATGCAGCCCTACTTGTGCTTCATTATTGTTTTGTATATGTCTGAATTAGCATTGAGTGCCTGCTTAAACACATAAGGCAGTGTTTGCTGTTTAGGTATCACCTGCACCTGCACGCTATCAAAACCCGGGTGATGATGGCGTAGATGACTCATCATATTAAATGAATTGCAGTGAGCATATGGCACTGACGGCAAGCAATGTCTACAAACAGTGACTGTTTTGTCAACATTTTTGGACCATCGCTGTTGTAACTGATTGCAAACCCCAAATTTTCCCAGACAGGAGACTTATATGATGCAGGGGGGTGGTTCTATCAATGGCTTGTCTCCTCCGATTGCCATGTTAAACTGCAACACACAAACACATACAGAACTGTGATGTTCATTGGACAACTACTCTCTGACCCACTTGAGACACAGACGGAGTGTATCCATCTACAGAGCCATGCAGGGGCATTAGCGGAGCTGTGTCTATTTATTGAACACTTTGTTTTCTTCATCAAAACATGTTATAGATGTGTCATCAGTTTTTAGATTAACCATGGTGCAAATGCATGCCAAAGGAACTGACAGTGCAGCAAAGTAGTTCTTCTTTGTACTTTTTTGCTGTGTTCTAAATTTTAGATTTGTTTGAACCCGTCCGAGCTACTTCTCACAGCTCTCCAGTTTAATTGCTTCTGAAAGCCTGGGAACTGTCAAAATGTCAGTCAATCAGTTATCAAAGTAAAACCTACAACACAGCAATTGTTTTGGGAGGAATATCCCATGTTTTTTCCCGAACCCAAACAGGCATGGTGAGAACATGTGAAACTCTTCACAGACAGTAACCTGAGCTCAGGATTGAACCAGACACCCTGGATCTGTGAGGCAGCACCTCTACTTATGGCACCCTAAGCTGTTTGTATAATAATACAATTATCTGGCAGTAACTAGAGAGTTTGCATGACTTTTTTTTTTTTTTTTTTTTTTAAACCTGTATGCTATAAAAATGGATGATTTGTTGCATCATTATGTAGAAAGATTTATTGTATCTTTGTGGTGGCTCTGGGTTGCTTATCAGAAGGTTGGGGGTTCAAGCCTCAGCATTGCCAAGCTGCCATTGGTGGGTCCTTGAACAAGGCCCTTAACCCTTTCTGGTCCAGGGGTACTGTATCATGACTCTGACCAGGGCTGTTTCTAGGCATAGGTGAACTAGGCAGTTGCCTGGGGTGCCAGCGCCCCCTGCCCCTGCCTGACTTATGCACCCACAATAAAGAGAGTATATTATTATGTTATTTCGATTTTTTTCCATCTATTTTTAATCAGGTAACACTTTATGATTGCATGCGATTCCCAATGGGAATCTCACCTAGGGCGCCAAAATGGCCAGAAACGGCCCTGGCTCTGACCCTAACTGTTCTGTCCCCCAACTTCCTAACAAGCTGGGCTATGCGAAGACACGTTCACTGTGCTGTAATGTATATGTGACAGATAAAGGCTTTTTCTTCTTCTACAATCTTGGAGCCGTGTATGACCCCTTTGGCTTTCCACAACATGAGTGCACGGTGTCGGGGGGACGTGTCGGAACGGAGCGCGAGCGAGGTTTACGGTAGCCTGTACAGAAATGTGATTGGGTGGTTTATTTGATACTCACTGCCAGACCGTCTCACACACACACACACACACACACAGACCCGGCCGTAGCTCAGAAAGCAGCTGCGTAATTACGCGCAGTCACTTGTTCTCTTGGAGGAAGACTCGCGAAGTGAAGACGACTCTAAAACATTACCTGGTTAAATAAGACCAGTCAGGTATGTAGAAATATAGTCTATTAACCTGTATTTAATCCTTCTTTCATATTTATATGGGGTAATTTACCTCCTGGGGTAATTCGAGCGGCTCGTTTCTGCTTATATCTGACTCTGATGCGCAGCTGTCTGACTTTTAACAGTGGCTAGTTTCAGACTAATAGCTGCTGAGCAGTGTCTCACTACACACCATCACTGCATGATAGATATGGCTGCTTCCCAAACCGCACGTTAATATAACTGTATGCAGTTTTGAATGTACTTAGAAGTATTTAGTACAACAGTGTGCGGTTTGGGATGTGGCCAATGTGTGGAAACGTGAATGAGAGTTTTATCTTTTTATCTTTATTTCATAAAGGAATGAAAACTTTACCTGGGGATGGATGAGGTATTGTAGGTTACAGTTGTAACCCTTCACCACACAAAACAAATGTAAAGGGAAAACGTTTATACTTAGTGTCAGAGCACTTTTCTCTGACTGAACAAAAACAGGGTCAAAACATACAGTGCTTCACATTTCCACAAGGTGTACTTTATTTATCTATCTATCTATCTATCTATCTATCTATCTATCTATCTATCTATCTATCTATCTATCTATCTATCTATCTATCTATCTATTTATAATTGTCCACACATGCCAGGGACAGGGATATTAATTTTTTTTTGCTTTAAACCACCCAGTTGTATATAAAAAAAACAAACAAACATGACGTTATTGTGAACAGGGTAGAGGGTAAACAATAGAAATATAGCAAAATATATGAGAAATACAGAAATGCTTGTATGCCATAATTGTCCAAAATTATGCATGACCATACGATTGATATGTCTGTAAAAGGTAAAAATGGCCAGATGGTAGCACAGGCTAACGTGTGATGAGAGGAAGATCTGTGAGTGGATTATAAGAATTGCCATGCGAATATTTTATTTTTCCCTCAAGTAAAAATTATAGTGAAACATTAGTGGGATTTTAAATACAATTTCATAAATATTACTCACACATGAACAGATATTCATGCAGTATTTTATGTTATTTAGTGTTTTATTTTTCTTACTGTAGTGGAAAGGAAAGATGGACACTAAACTCTTATGTGGTAAAGAAAAAAGCAAAGCTGTGAATCCTATTCAGCCAGAAGAGTCAGTGAATTGGAGGACAGTGAAGATGATCATGTGGAGGATCCTGATTATGTTCCAGGACATGCAGGTTACACTGATGATGATGGTGATGATAATGAACCTGATAATATACAGATGCTAGAGCTTAGTGACACAGACATTGCTTGTACCCACAGGAAGACATGGGGTCATAGGGTGCGTTGAACTCGTCTCTTGGCTTTTAAATTTTGGACACACGGTTCAAAAGTTATGACCATAAACATACTTCCAAATTAGGCCAAAATTTGACCCAGTGGTGGTGCTAAAGCATTGGCAGCACTTGTCCCAGATTTGGTCAGAATGTTCCTTAGAGCCTCTCCAAACATTGTGCCAAATTTCACAACTTTTTACAAGATGGTTCTATGGGCTGCCATAGACACCCTAACAAGAAGAAGAAGAAAAGGTAGAATAACATTAGGGTGTCTACGCACCTTTGGTGCTTAATAAATAATAAATAAATAATAAATATTTTTTTTGTGGACCCTGGTAATTATGAACTGTATCCAAGACCTACTGACAAAGTTAAAGGTATGTTTATTATTGAAAAAAGCTCAAGAAATCAAATCAAATCAAATTTTTTATTTGTCACATACATAACTATACATAGTATGACACGCAGTGAAATGAGTTTTATGACCACACCGATATATAAAGAGAACAAAAAATATAATTAAAAAAGAGAATAAAAAAAGAAAGAAAGAATATAATATAATAGAGAATAAAACTAGAATATATTAATAGAAAAATTTTACAATTAAAATATAATACAAAAATTACAATTACATATACTAAATGGAGAAGAAAAACTGTACATGTGCAAATAAGGTGTGCAAATTATAGGGAGTGCAAAATATGAGTGAGATGTAAGAATGTAATAACAGGCATGATTAGGTAGTGGATGTTGTATGTGTGAGTCCAGTCCAGTTCTAGTCCTTGGTGTTTCCCTGGTTTAGGGCCCGAATCGCCTGTGGGAAAAAGCTCCTCCTCATTCTCTCTGTGTTGGCCTTCAGGGAACGGAAACATTTCCCTGACCGTAACAGAAATGGTAAATGTAAAGCAAGATTTACCATGAACAGACATCTTAACCGTACAGTAGAGTTTTATATCCTCATGATAAAAACATAAATTTTGAAAAAAATAAATGCTTTGAGGTCAATTTTTAGATGTCTATTAATAAGATTTTAAGTAAAAACAAAAAAATCATTGGTTCCCTATAGGGTTGAAATTTAACAGGTTAATCCACCAAACATGTTTTGGAGGTTCTGAGTGCATGGCAAAAAAAAAAAAAAAAAAAGCTAACAAATTAAATATTTTGAATATAGGCACATTCGACTAATATTTCTCTTTATTAAATTGTTTTATAACAAATGTAAGATGATTATGCCAATTTCTAGATATTTTTTACTCTTTTCAAGCTTGAAATGGCCTTATTCTATAGCCATAGAATTTTGCTTATTTCAAGTGGTGATATCTAGAAGGAAGCAAACGTATCTGCTAATACAAAACAATTTTAACTTGGAATTAGTAAATATGTGTAGAAATAGGCTTAATTATCTTATATTTGTTACATAATACTCTCATAATGAGAAATATTATCTAACTTTTCCTTTATTCAATATATCTTCATTTGTTAAGATATCTTTTTTTTTCAGTGTACTGATCTGAACTGATCTGAGTTCTTTTAGCCTTTTTCGTATTTCGTATTACATTTTTTTTTTTTTTATCCCACAGGCTTCAGTTCATATTTATTGCTGCCTTCAAGTCCTACTCTGAAGTTTGTGCCTCTGAGTTTGAAGGTGGTAATTAAGATGTGGTGTGTGTTCAAGTGGATGGCATGAGAAAAAATAGGCAGTGTGAGAAATCATGTTTGGTTTTCTTTATTTATTTTTGTATTATCATTGACAAGAAGTTTATTTTCCCGTACTGAAAGAAAATAAAGACTGAACAGTTAACATACATAATTACTACTTAAATCTTACTGTCTGCTGTAGACATCATTCATATTGTGGGATGCCATTACCTTTTGTTATGAAAGCTCATAGCAAAGTTGTATTTATGATTGTACTGGCGTTCATGTGCATTCATCTTGTATTTCCGATATTTCAAACGGGACCTGAAGGCAGCATGACCATTATGGTGTACAAAATATTTTTCTACCCTTCTGTTAATTCCATTTCTTCCTCTCATTTTTTTTTAAAAATTTGATTTTGATCTATTGATTTTGGTCTTCCTCAATATCTGAGCATCAGTCTTCTTCATTTCTTGATGCAAAAGACTATTTATTAGTGATAAACTCTCAGCTGTCTAACCCTGCACTAAAATAAAAAGAATCCAAGGCAAAGATTTTGGTATCGATACCAAACACATGGCTGCTTCTGTATAACTCTGCAGCGTTTTTCTTCATTTCTTCATAGAAACCCATTTATTTTTGCTACTAGTTGAATTTTCAAGCCACAACTAGTACAAACTTCCAAGTTCCTGCTTCAGACGGTTAAAGGCTCACATACCAGAACTTCAAGAGAGCAATTGGTGGATCCTTAATTAAAGACCTTAACCCACAACTTCTCAGTTATGTGCTTTCTTTGGATTGTGCAACACAAGTCACTTTGGATGAAAGTTTCTACAAAATGAATGAAAAAAGACCCATTTATACCAGTTGGATCTGCAACCCATTATGAAACTTGTTCACTGACTTTATGGTGTAATTTTCTTTCTCAGTCAACATTTCTGGTGCTGAATTGTGTTGTTTTTGTTCTTGGTGTATAGTTTTGGAGATATATAGCGCAGGAGGAGTAGGAGAGAGCAGTTGCCATGCTGCTGTCATTGCTGTTTTGGTTTTCTCTTGTGGTGCCACTGGGACATGCTCTGGAGTTTCAATACCACAACACGACTCAGGTGGAGCAATATCTACACGAAATCAGCAAAAACTACTCCAGTATCACACACCTGCACAGCATTGGCCTGTCTGTTGAAGGTAAGTTCTCACTCATTCACTCACTTTCAATAACCATTTTATTCTGGGCAGCCGTTTCCCTGAATGCTGGGCATGAAGTGGGAACACACCCTGGATTTACGCCTGGGTAGTATAGTGTAAATATTGAAAAATATACTAAATAAATTTAATTGGAATATTATAAATGTCTAATAAACAGGAATATATATATATATATATATATATATATATATATATATATATATATATATATAAATCAAACTTAATATGTGAATCAAAACAGGACTGCAGCACTTTATATATTTACATTTAATAGCCAAATTCCCAGTTGTTTATGCACAGCTGCAGTGTTTGGACTGTGGGGTTGCCTGTTATTGGAATTCTCCAAATTTATTTGTGACCAATTTCTCCTGGGAGCAAAGGCATTTATATTCTCTTAGACTCCAAGATGGCTTTGGAAATTTGGGAATTTGAACATCATGGTGATCCTGATGATGCTTCAGGCATCTGGAAGTCCAAGAAAACATAACTCAGAAACCTGACTTGACCTGGCCTCGATTTACTATTAGCCTACTGGCAAGAACTGGGAGAATTTTGTTTGAGGAGGATTTTCACATGTATATGACAAAGCTTCACACACATTGCTCTCTCTGTCTCTCACTTTTTAGTGTCTCATCTCTCCCTGTCTCTCCCTCGCATCTCTTTTTCTTGCTCTTTCTTCTTCTTCCCTTTCTTTTTGTGTCTCTGTTATTCAATCTCTATGTTTCTGAGTCTCTTTCTCACCCTTGCATTTCTCAGTGTCTAATTTTCTTTCTCTAACTCCCATTTCTCTCTCTCTCTCTCTCTCTCTCTCTCTCTCTCTCTCTCTCTCTCTCTTTCTGTCTCTCTCTCTCTTTCTCTCTCCCTTGAATATGTGACAGCATACCATACTGCATACCGGAACTCCATGCAGAATTTGGGAGAAATCCCGTAAGCTACTTTTTTTCTTTCCTGTGGTTTTTCGGCTACAGCTGCAAATGTGCCTGAAATCCCAAAGGATCCCTATAATCAATTGATCCAAGGGGTTGCTTCTGTCTTTTAAAAAATTATTATTTTTTAATGTCATAGATCTTGGCTTGTTTGCTCATTGCTCAGGATATACTGTATATTTTAAGATAATCACTTCTGTGTATTTCGTTCATTCGTTCGTTTACCTCGAGCAACCGCTTTATATTAGAGATGCACCGATTGCAATTTTTTTTGGCCGATTCCGATTTCTGATTTTTTTGTAAGTGTGACCTGCCGATACCGATTTTTGCCGATTCCGATTTTCTTTCTAAGAACTATAATTGACAGCATATACAAACAAAAATCTACTTTTCTTCAATGCAAAATTTTATTTTCATAATAAAAGAATTATTAAACATTACAATTTCCCCCAAACTGCACTGTTACAGGATCTTCTCTCACTTAAACAACTCTCAAAATAAAGTGCTCTGTGACTGGAAAGAGGTAGAAATAACAATTAACTGAAAATGAGTTGCTTTATATAACAAAACAGACATCATTTTCCACTATGTTTATAAATTGACCTTTTTCTCTTTTTTACTCGTCTCACAAAAGTCCAAAGATTACACGCCTATGAACAAAACTGAAGTGTACAAATATTAAATATAAATATAATATAGAACTCTTCCAAATATTAATAGTTGCAGTGGCTAATAATTAAATAACAAGTGTAAGAAGTAGAATTAGTTACTGCTCCTTTAAGGCGGAACGCTCTCTCTTACTCCCTCACTGATGAGTGGGCAGTCGGTAGACGGAGCGCGAGCTATGATCATCGTGTATATGCATGTAAAGCCTGGTTATATTTCTGTTGCTCTTTGCCCTGTTTTATTTATGTTCAGTAACGCAGTTGTTAGTGGAGTGTTTTGCAAACTGCCCAATGTGTGCGGAGCATCGACAACGCTGATAATAAACCACTGTGAAATATCAGATACGTGAGTTTTGCTTACACCTGGCTACAACCATTCAGGCAAGTTATCTCTCTGTGTAAAGCGTTACACAAGGCACCTTTTCTTTGTTGCCAACATATGTATACTTGAGAATTAATGGCAAGTTTTTCTTCACAAACAGAAGCATGTCTGCCTTGTCACCTGATAATCGGTTTCTCCTTTCATCTATCACATGTCCAGCCAAGCTAAACAAGCGATCACTTTCAACGCTTGTACATGGAGCAGAGAGGTAGGCTCGGGCAAGTGGAGCAAGCGCAGGGAAACGATCTTTGTTGATCCTCCAGTAGGTCAATGGGTTTTTGCGTTTTTGCCTACGACATGTTTACATGCGGCTGTGAGCGTGGCTGTGACGTTATTGCCTGTACCGCTGGCAACAACACGGGCCGGCTCGGAATCGGAAAGACGTGAGACTGACCGGCTGGCTGATTCCGGTCCCTGGCCTTTCGATCGGTGCATCTCTACTTTATATCTTGTTCAGGGTTTTGGTGGATCTGGAGTCTATCCTGGAAACACTGGGTGTGAGAGGGGAATACACACTGGATAAGACAGTAGTCCATTGCAGTGCACCATACACATACATTTGCAACTTTGGCAAATGTGCAATTTCGCATAGTTTAATCAAAGAACCTAGAGGGAATCCACACGGACATGAGGAAAGCATGTAAAACTCTGCACAGACATTAACCTAAGCTCAGGATTGAACCCAGTTCCCTGGAGCTGTCATCATGCCACCATGCCTCCTGATTTTGTTTATTTTCCTTGATATTCTTAATCTTATAGTGCAAAGTGCTTGTTGTTGGCTATTCGGATCATTCGTTGACTGACTAAAATGTCTATCCATGAACTGTCTTTTGTCCTACACAGAGCAGGCCTTAATGTAACAGCATATTTATTTTGCTTTCCACTTTAAGTGCAAATACAGCAGATGCAAATATTAAAAGTGGCAGTAATGGTTGCTTAAATTAATTGCAACAAACAAGTTATATTTTCTGTACAAAACTTTCAAGGCCACAGCAAAAGTAAATGTGTTAATAAACAATAAAAATGATGGTTCCTAATGTCTCACTAGGTCTCCCTTGCATGCCCACACGTCTCCAGGGATGGAAGCTCACGGAAGGGCTGGTGAACATTCAATAGTAAAATCCCACAGCAAAATCTAAAGCCTAGGCTAACTAGACAAAGCCTAGACTAACTAGACAATTATATTTACTGTAATTTTAAGAATCTTCATTTTTAAATTTTGGTCTTAACTAGCTAGTTAGCTATACTACACTGTTGATTTTTGAACGTGCCCTGTTATGACATCAAACATTTTTTTTTTCTGTCTTGTTTTTGTATTAACGTATAACAACAGTAACAAACAATATTGTTACGTCTCTCTCTCTCTCTCTCTCTCTCTCTCTCTCTCTCTCTCTCTCTCTCTCTTTCTGCTTCTCTCTCCCTTTATTCCATGTGTTATATAACAAGGTACTCTAGATATTTTGGACAGACACTGAACAGTAAATTGAAACTGAAAAACTATAAACTTGCATTTTGTCTGATTAGCCTCACTCCATGGCTCAAATGTCAAACTCCGCTCATGGGCAGAACCTACTTACTGTACAGGCCGAGCAAGCTGAGGTCAGAAATAACATTAGTGGCCTAAATGGAGTTTTCAAGCTTCCTGGAAAGCCTGTGGGTTTTACATTTAGTCATCCAGTTGGAGGTTCATCCAAAATCACTTACACTAATCAAATACATCCACAGTCTCTCTGGAGCAGCGGGACTTTATTGTTTTGCTATGGCAGTATGAATCAGCTGGGGCCAAACGAAGTGATTTACAGGACAAAAATTCTTGGGTCAAAATCAGGTCATGAAACTGCTGACCACCACCACATCCTTTCAGTTATGGTAAACATGAGAAAACTGAGTAATCATATTTGGAGTTATGGGAAACTTGTGTGTCTCTATGCCCTAATACACTAAGGCATGGGCTAGGACTGCTACCCGACCTGCAGCAAAACAGATCTTGGTTTGGCTTGCTTTGGTCAGCAAACACTAGTGGGTTTATTGGATGTTCAACTGAAGGAATATACACTAAAGTTTGGTATTATACAGTACATTGGTAGTGACGTTGCGCAGTTTAAAAATGGAGAGAAAAGTTTTACTCACAAGTCTTACTCGTGATGTGAATTTAAGCTGCAGTTGATGATCTTAAAACATAATATAGAAATTGATCTATGGAAATAACCTAGGGTAACCTAGGAGAAGATAAGAATAGCTCTCTATTCGTTACCTCAGTGCATTTGTTTAAGACTACAGTAAATAAAGTACACACAAAGTGTGTGCTGTCAAATTGATGTAATTACTGTACCTCTGCCTTCCCCATGCTTTTCAAGGAAAAGTGTTGAAATACTGGTGGGCGCAGTTACAGCAGGTACACTCATTTTTCATTGTAAAATTTCATTATATTTATTCACTATTGAGACACAAAAGCTGATTGCTGTTTTGACACATGTCTCTGCCTGTCATGTCCTGTGTAGCTTTAGAGAAACAACAGCACATTCACTGGCAGTGCGTAAGCGATCAGTGTGGAATACACTGCGATACCTTTATGCAGTTAGCATGACACTGAAGGTCACAAAATACTAGATTGGCTGTGCTAGGATTCAATTATTATCTTAGAATATTGTTTAAAGACTTGTTAAGAGAATGACTATCAGCTTTCTGTAGTATATATGAGGTATATCTGTAGAAACACTATACCAAAATAGCATCATTTTGTTTCAGCCGTTTCAGATTTACTTTACTGTTTATTGTTTTCTGTTTCATCAACTGTTTCAGATTTACTTATCATGGCATATTGTAATAGTAAGTTAATTAACACTTCTGTACTTAATGATCTATTTACTTACATAATTGACTAATTAATATCTACTTAATTAACACACAAAACCACCAGCTTACTAATGTTAGAATTGTTTACAAGAACCTTAGAAAACTTCACATGTAACTTCACCTGACTTCTCTGTTTTTCAATTTGTGCACAAGTTATGGTTGGGAAATGGAAGTGTAATTCCATTGTCCATTGTTTTTAACATGGTCATTGAGAGTCATGTTTGCCTTGCACATCCATGGTTGGGGGTACGATTTCCACCTCCGCCCTGTGTGCGCAGAGCTTGCATGTTCTCCCTGTGCCTCAGGGGTTTCCTCCGGGTTATCTGGTTTCCTCCCCCAGTCCAATGACAGGTATTGTAGGCTGATTGGCATCTCTAAATTGTCCATAGTGGGTGAATGGGTGTGCGATTGTGTGTGTGTGTGTGCGATTGTGCCCTGTGATGCATTGACACCCCATCCAGGGTGTCCCCTGCCCTGTGCCTCAAGTCCCGTGGGATAGGCTCCAGGCTCCGTGCCACCCTGTGTCGGATAAATGGTACAGAAAATATATGGGTGGAACATATAGGGTCAAAACCAGGAAAAAGTATAATTGAGAACTGAGAAGAGAAATCAAGGCTCAGCACTAACACAACCGAACACAGAGAGTATAAATACACAAACTAATTAAGGGGAAACAAGGGAAAATACCTTGTTGCAATTATATTAAGCACAAGGTTTGTTTTCTTGGGAAATTTTGCATATACCCCAGGAAGGTGCCATGGAACTTAAAATGTAAAAGCCCTCTTCTTTACAAGTACCAATATAGCATTTGTCCCTAAATAGAGTTCTCAGCATTATATATAGTTTTTATGTATCTCAAGTGCTAAAATAACAGGGTGTCCTCCAGGTCATAGTGTTGCACTGTTGTTCTCACCATGTGTGGCACAGGTAGAGGCTGATGATGTCATTCTGCTGCCTCTTCACTCGAGCATTCAGAGGATGTTTCTCTGTCCCCCTGAAAGAGAGCTTTGATCTTTATCTGTATTATCATGGTTGGACTGGAATGATAAATGCACTTTTCTCATTTGTGATTTGAAAGTGAAATCAGTTCCACTCTGAGCGTGCTGGTTGAGCCATTCATGCTCAAAAAGTGGTGTCTATGCAAACCACAGAGGAGCACAGTGCATATCATTTAGTGAAAAAAAAGTATGAAAAGCTTGACTCACTTTGGACTGACTATGGGAAAAATTATTCATGATGATGTAACTTCTACATTGAACCTCAAAGCTTTCCTTGGTTTGAGTGTTGTGTAAAACTCCTCAGTTCCCTGTAATATTAAACAGCTGCATTTCATTATTCCATGTAAATCTCATGGTATAAATCTGATAATATAGGGTCATTTGTTTAGGAAATTCCAGGATTATAGGTTGTATAATGTATTGTGGACATCGAATGCATTGCTGTTTCTATTCCTAGATTACAAGGTTATAGACACATTGGTATATCTGTGGTACCAGTACATGGCATTTTGAGACCCACTGGATCAGGTTGCTTTCCTGGCTCAACACAAAACCAGTATTGAGGGAACAGGGGACTCTGCCAGGCACCCCCACCTCCTTGTCCTTTTTTTCCCCTCTTGCTCTCTTACTAGCTTTCTACTATTCTGTCCTTCTTTTTTCATGTTTATTACTTTGGATGCTAATAACGCCACACTCAGCCTCTCAGTCTTTGGGTGGTCCTCTGTGTGTGAAAAACTAAAGACTACTTTAAACAAACACAGGGAGATGTCTGTCTCATGAGTCCGCAGTTTAGCTGACTAAAGCTGATTAAACCTCGGGTGACCTTCTAAGCCAGTAAGGCTTTTCAACTGGCAGCTCATTTGATACTTGATTTCAGTGTGTTTTAGAATTTCAGAGGAAGCTTAATTCGCTGAAGGTTCTGGGTCTATCTCTGTCACAAACACATTTGTTTTGACCTGGCCATGTTTTCCTTTAAAGTTTGAACAGATTGTCCAGCTTCCAAGATTAACCTCCAGTGTAACCTCACCACAGTTGACAGGGAAGGTGAGCTTCAAGGAGACATGGGACATCTGCACCTAATCCAGAAGCAAACTAGACAGGTCCTTCTTTGTTCAGTGACCTGACAGGCTCCCAACCTGCAGCATTACAGCCAGGCTACTAATGTACTTAAAGATCAGAATAATAAACCAGTAATCAGTGGATGTCCAGAACTAGAACTACTAGTTTGTAGTGCTTTCCAAAACTAATCAGAAATTATATAAGCACTACATCTGCCAACATCTGAAACATGGTACACTCTGCAGCCAGCCACTATGACAGTAAATGAACAAGTTACATTAATGTGGGATATGCCCATAATCACAGACCGGGAAATCACCACCAATAGGCCTGACATTGTCATCTGAGGTACAAGAGAAAAACGTGTCTGTCAAATTTCCCGAGAAGCTTTTCAAGGATAAGAACCTGGAGATTGAGGTCAGCAAAATATGGCAGACCAAAATTACAACAATCCCCATAATTGTTGTGACAAAATATAGGTGTAAATCAAGAAAGGACTGAGAGTCCAGTAAAGAAACTACCATGAAATATCCAAATATCCAGAGCTGCAGAAGACCAGCTTATTAGATACCGCTCATACAGTATCCATCCATCTGTCTATTTATCTATCTATCCATCCATTTTCCATACTGCTTATCCTACACAGGGTCACAGGGAGCTTGGAGCCTATCCCAGGGAACTCAGAGCACAAAGCAGAGGACACTCTGGATGGGGTGTCAACCCATAACAGGACACAATTGCACACACCCATTCACACACTACGGACAATTTGGAAATTTCAATCAGCCTACAACGCATGTCTTTGGACTGGGGGAGGAAACCAGAGTACCCGGAGGAAACCCCCGAAGCACGGGGAGAACATGCAAGCTCACTGCACACAGGGTGGAGATGGGATTTGAACCTCCAACCCCAGGGTGCGATGCAAATGTGATAACCACTTAGCCACAGTGCCCTCTATCTATCTATCTATCTTTACAGCCAATGGCCCAGGGTATAGTGGTTCAGCTGTGCTGCATGTACTGTAGGTTGGTTTTATCCTAAGCCCCATTTTTGGGTGGAGTTTCACGTGTTCACCTCTAGGTGCTTGAGTTTCCTCCTATTTACCAAAAACATTTCACTAGGTAGATTCCACTCTAAGCTGCCACTAGATATAAATGAATATGTGAGAAGGTAATACCATTCGAAGATGGTCATTCTGTATTCCTACCTTGCACCCAGTGTTCCTGACCAGCTTAAAGCAATTACAGTAAATGAATGAATGAATCAATGAAATGGTGCCAATGCCCTTGAATATTTCACTAAGATAATTGCAAAAGTAAAACACGCAACCCCAAATTAAATGTAATATATGCCCCATTATTTATAAGCTAATGAGAAGGATTTTTATTAGAGGAAATGTAAGTAGCTCCAGGGTCTGGGGTTCAATCTTGAGCTCTGTTCAATCCTTGTCTGTGCAGAGTTTTACATGTTCTTTCCCTGTCCACATGGGCTTTCTTTGCATATTCTTGTTTCTTTCCCACATCCTAAAACATGCCCTATAGGTGGATTGGCTAATGTCCCATAGGAGTGGCATGAGTGTGAGTGATGGATTTGTTACCGGTCCAAGGTGTACTGTGGCTTTGCGAGGAGTGATTTTAGGATTTGCTGTAACACTTAATTAAACAGTTAAGGCCAGTTTGCATAGTCACTTTCTTTTAAACCTGAAATCTTACCATAATAAAGAATCGTGATTCCATATAAAACAGTTTAATGTATAAAAACACAACATGACCTCTGTGAGATTTTTCCACAGAGTTTATGTTCACTACTTACTAATGTATTGTCCAGGCCATCTTTTATACATGTACAGTTATAAACTTAATCTTAAAATATCCAATGTAACCACAATGGCGATGATTATTTCTATTAGAGATTGTGCCTCACATAAAAAATGTCATGTTAAATGCATTATTTGTGCTTTGGAATATCTGGTAAACATTTTATGTCTGTGTTGGAGGGTTGAGTGTGGAGAGTTAATGAATAGGCTTCCTGTCCTCAGTTCGTCTTGTGAATTTCTAACATGCTCCGACTTGCTGTGTGAATATGAATGTTGAGTGACATGACGTACAGAAAGAAGAACTGAGGAAGGAGGCTGAGAGAGTGGAGAGAGAGAGAGAGAATGAATGAATGAATGAATGTATGAATTGATGTGGCACTGGGTTGCCAGGTGCTTGTCCAAAACTCATTGAAAAATTATGTACTCATCTTATTGAAGAATTTGAAAACAACGAGACACTAATCATGTCTTCTGCCATTCAATCCATCAACTGTGGGGATCTTACTGCTAGATGACAGGCATTTGTTTTGTTTTGCAGGAAGAGAGCTTTGGGTGCTAATACTGGGTCAACATCCTAGAGAGCATCGTGTCGGCATTCCTGAATTCAAATACGTCGGCAACATGCATGGTAATGAGGTGAGACACACACTCACACAGATACCCTCTAGTCAAACCTCTCAGTCTATATTCATTACTCTTGGAAACCATTGTGGCCAATTTTATGCAGTAGCAAATAAAGTGCTCTTTTTATATAACAGAGGCGACAAAACATTCCGAGAAATGCCCTCTACCCAAAGCAAACGGAGCCAGTCTTCCATGTCCATCTTCTTTTAAAGGGATTTGCATTGGGTGGGGGTGTGTATGCAGGCTTTAAATGGATACGAGTGTGTATTTTGTTTGGGGTCCATTTCATATTAGCGTTATAGTCAGCTGAGACATCCAGAAGCTCAGAGAGGAGTGGTGGAGTGTGACACTTACCAGAGAACAAGGGGAAGGGTGTGTGTGTGTGTGTGTGAGTCAGAGTGTGACTTTGTTCAGTGTCTTTAATATCTTTGTATGTGCGTTTGGTGTTTCTGGGAGTCTATCCTTTAGTGTTATTGTCTCTGTTCTGTGTGATTGTAGGCATAATACTAAACATCCAAATCAGTGTTTTCTCAGTTTCCTGTTTTTTTTTTGGAACTTTGCCAACTTTACAGTGCATAGCCATTTTAGATGAATTGCATATTTTCTAAAGTAATACACATGCAACATGTTATTTAAGCAACATCCACACCATCTGGACAGAGAAACAACTATGTTGAAGCATAAAGAAGGGCATATATGTCTCTAACTGGTATAAATGTACAGGAACATTCCTGAAGAGAGAGGGTGGATCTTACATTGTCAATCATGTTAGTCTCATGTCATAAGATGTGTGAATCATACAGTGTTGAAAAGCTGGGGAGTCTCCCTCTGATTCAGTAGAACCTGGAAAAAGATTCAGGTGAGTGGAGAAAAGTGAAGACCATCATTTTTTTTTATAAATACAAAGCAATCTATTATCAGCTTCATAGATACATACATATCAGTGGGCTTTAATGTTTACTAAGGACTCAGCAGTCTTTGAAACTGACCTGGGGGGAAAATGGCAATTAGCCGCTTAAAAAAAAAAAAAAAAATATATATATATATATATATATATATATATATATATATATATATATATATATATATATATATATATATAAATTTTTTCTTTTCTGAAGCCGATGTGAATAAACAAGTTCCATCTGCTTTGGCTTGAATTTTCTGAAACAAGGAAAGGAAAGAGAGAGAGAGAGAGAGAGAGAGAGAGAGAGAGAGAGAGAGAGCAATGTGTCACATAATTTGTTTTGATTATTGTATGGAATAGCTGGAGAAGACACTGATGTGAGGGGAAATAAGTATTCAGACACTTTCTTCACGGAGCTCATTTTTTGCACAGGAGCATTGTCATGCTGGAACAGGTTTGGGTCCCTTAGTTCCGGTGAAGGGAAACCGTAATGCTACAGCATGCAAAGACATCCTATACTATTGTGTGCTTCCAATTTTGTGGAAACAGTTTGAGGAAGGAACACATATGGGTGTGATAGTCAGGTGTCCACATACTTTTGGCCATATAGTGTATTTATTCAGTGTTTATAAGCATAAACAAATATATGTATTCAGACACTATTAAAAACAAATCTGGATATAAATACTGCAAAAAAAGTGCAATCATGGTGAAGGTGAAGGAGCTACGTAAAATTGTCAGGGAAAACATTATTAAGCAACAGTGGAATGGAAAAAAAAACTACAGAGCCATAGCAAAGACCTTAAACATATCAGTACACTAGTTTTGATATTTGCAGCTGGAAAGTTCATGGAATCACAACCAGCCGACCCTGGACATGTGCATCACCCAAGATTTCACAATGCACTCTCAGAGTAATGATGAGGAAGGTAAGAGAGAAGCCAACAGTCATTAGAAAAGAGTTGCAGGATGACCTGAAAGCAGCAGGAACAACAGTTACACAGAGAACAATAAGCAATGATCTGCATCGCAATCATCTCCGTTCCTACACCACATGCGAAACTCCTTTGTTAAAAAAGAAGCACAGAGATGTGCATCTAAAAGCATTTAGACAAATCAGGACAAAATATTTGGACTTTCAGATGAAACAAAAATGGACCTCATTGGCAATCATTCAGGATCATGTTTGGAGAAAGCAGGGTTGTGTGTATGATCCAAAGAACTATACCCACAGTGAAATACGGAGGTTGGAGCATCACAAGTCTGCAAACTGTACAGTAGTCTGAAAGCTGTAATTGCCAACAACAGCTTTGCAACAAAGTACTTGTTTATTTGTTGTGTCCAAATACTTTTTCCCTATCAGTTCTGTTTTTTTAAACATATCTTTGTGAATGCTTATGTTCATATATCTTTGTTCATATGTATAAGTGCAAACTTAAAATACATTATGAATGTAAATCTGAAGTGGATATATGCACTGGAAGTATATTAAATTTAAAAAAAATTCTGTTTCCTTATTTTCCCTCACTGTAGCCTCAGTGCATTCTTTGTATGTAGCTTCTACAATTCTCTGAAAGAGAGCTTGAATACAGCAGAGCTACATTTTTCTAGATTACAGTATAGCTGCTGTAAAATGGTGGTGACAGACAATATCTTAGCACCTAGAACCACAATGTAAATAAACCCTGTTTGGTGTAGTGTAGTGCAGCTGGTGAAGGCATTTGTGCTTATCTTGACAATGTAACAGAAACGCTACTTTTGCCAGTCTTCTTTAGATAGCTCACACTGATTCTAAATGATAAAGTCACAGAACAGGAATAGACATATCAAACAAGATTTTAACATGGTAGTATCAACGTGAACTTCTCTGCTAAGCTTTAAATGTCTCAAATGACAGTTTAATCAGATTTCAATCTGCCAGCTTCCAGCACCTGAAAAGGCCACACACAGCCTTGTATTTCCTGTTCTCTTCATCTTTTACTGTACAAATATATTGTTTTATACACCAAAGACATTTGGGTTTGAGATCAAAATATGTTTAGGATTTCAGCTTTTATTTCCTGGTATTTATATCTAGATGTGTTAAACAACACAGGCAAGCAAAAGTATAGGAACAGTCTTGAAGTAAATTAAAGTAAATAACACTTAATATTTGGTTGCGTATCCCTTGTTGCCAATAACTGCATCAAGCCTGAGACTCACTACATCTACATATATATAGCAGGAAATAAAAGTTTCAATTCTAAACTCTCTTCTCATGTTCATCTTTTGATCTCAAACCTCTTTCATGTCTTCACTGAAAATGTTTGTATTTAGTTGGGTGTAGTGCCTTGATGATGGTGACATTCTTTTCTTTAAAGAGACTTATCCCGTGTTTAATCAAATGTTTCATCAGGTTTGACTTATTACATGACTTACTACATGCAACTACTAGGTTAAGGCAAAATGCTATCTGCACTCATCCACATACATGAGCTAAGACATGCACATGATTGGTTAGTTTTGCTGTGATTGACAGGAGAGAGAATAATTGCACCCCTCCCACCCAGACAGCACAGCCAATTTCATCCTTCGGCCCTCTGCCATGGATGTCTGTGGCATTGTCGAGATTTCACCTCACGATCTTCTGACTATAGGATTAATGATTTTTTGATATGCCACTCGGGAACAAGTATGATGTAATTTTTGTCCAAAATATCTAAGACTTTTTGGTCTTCTTCTTCCTCTTCTTTGATCCCTAGTTAACGATAGGATGGGGTTTCTTCCGGAGCCCATACGCTACTGTGGGTGCCGCTGGATTTCGGACTTCGCTCAGAACACTTTCCCATGTTTTTCGATCCATGGCAATGGCCTTGACATCACAGAGGGTGGATCGCCGTCGCACTCCTGATTATCACTTTTCTTCAGTATTGGCACTCTCATGGCCTTTTTCCAAGTAGAAAAAGTGCTGGTGCATCGCTTGCCCTGGATGCGGCAGCATGAGCGCATGAATTTGATCCATTTTCCATTTGGTTTCTTGCCAGGTTTTATGGCCCCTTGGCGGGAGACCAACCCTCCTCCTTTCTCAGCCGGGCTTGGGACCGTCCATGGTGGAGTTAGACTTTTTGGGCCTCAGTAGAACCTAAATGTTTCGATCAATGCTTTTTGGATATTGATTTTTGGTACCCAGCCATAACATGACCTCAATAAGCCTAAAGCTAGAAAGCAAGAGTTCCAGGTTTTGCTGGAGAGTCAGGTATTTTTCACAGATGATGTAGAAGTGTTTTTTCTGGTGACTACATCGTGCTCCACAATGTATGCAGATTTGTACATTCCAATCAGACATAACCTTAACCTCACCCAAAAAGAAAGCTGCAGATTTTGTAAAACCTAGGCTGCAGCTAAATTTCCCTACAATATTAGTAATGACATGCATTTGGTCTCCACCTGCATACATACACAATCACACAACCTTTACAATAAATCTCTCTTAAAAACATAAATTCAGATTGCACAAGCATTACGTCCATAGTTGCATACAGTAAGTGTTCATGTCTAAATGTCTCTTTAAATAAAAGATCCTTAAAGATGGTAAGAGTCTAGGCAAGCTCAACATGGAAGAAATGCAGTGAGAGAATCAGCTGTTTATAAACGTCCTGTCAAGGTCAGAATATTTCACTTTTTTCATCTCTTCTAATCAAGCCTATAGAAGTAAACCATTATGTAGCTGAAGACAGTAATCATTCCTGATACTCAGGTGAACTTGGTGTCACAGTGAGGTTAGACTTCAGTGAAGGAGTGTATAATGTGTCCTTGAAACAGTATAAACAATCTCTGTTACTGAAACAAAGCACCTGCGGGCAGGAGACAGCCATCAGGGATGTTTATGTCTTTTTATGTCTCTTGTGATGAGGGCTGGGGCCAGGAGAGGACCTGACGCTGAAGAAGTTGTATTAGTGAGTTTAGTGTAGACCAGCCACACAACTAGGGCATAGTGTATAATGTTTTTCTTTTTCCTAAAAGGCTCAATATGGATCTCCTTTTCTATGTCTCTTTTATTTATCTCTCTATCTATCGTAATCTTCTTCCTTATTGTCTCATTGCCTCATTGTTTGTTTTCCTAGCATTATCTTTCTGTTTTTGTTTGCTCTTGTTTTTCAATCATTCATTGTTTTCTTTTACTTCTCTACGAGTCTACATCTGATCTTTTTCTCTGAATGTGTATGTGTGTAGGTTGTGGGGCGAGTCTTGCTGCTCCAGCTGATTGATTACCTGACCCGCAACTATATGAGTGACCCTTTTGTGACGAAGCTGATGAACACCACACGTATACACATCCTGCCCTCGATGAACCCAGATGGCTTCGAGTCGTCAGGACGTGACTGCATGTACTCAATGGGCAGGTGAGGGAGAGAGAGAGATGGTTTGCACCTATTTGGTATTCCTATCTATGACCTATTTCTTACACACAGCACACTGCATTATAGGTTCTATATGAAGGCAGGTACACTGTTTGAGTGTGTGAGACATTCTCAATAATGCTTTTATGGATGACTACAAAATGGCAAAACTCCAGCAAAATAATGATATCCATAGTAAAACGAGTAGGGATTTGAACAGTGTTTCTCAGAAAAATCATCAGGAGAAATTCTGAACAATGGGAAAGAAGGAAACCTTTAGGGCAGTAATGATGAGCGTGTACATAGCAACAATCTAAACACAGATGTTCTGTTAGAGAATGACGTGATAAGACAGAGAGGAGAGCCGATGGATAATTTGCAGAAATGTTGAAATTATTGTAGAATGTACATAGACTGAAGGGTTGAGAGCGCAAACATGTGGACAGAGCTTTTCTCAGCAAAGAGTAACTGTTAACATCTTACAAAAGACGTTATGATGAAAGCTAAAATTCTTCACAATTGATTGATTTTAAATGAATTTGTTAAATTAATTTAAATAAAAATAGATAGAGTAATTAGAATATAATAATCACTCTAATCATTATAATTATTAGAGTAATTTTACCCTAAACCGTTTTTTTTCAAATTAAAAACTTTTAATTGCTTCCAGTGTTAGTGACTTAAGTCCAAAAGTTACACAAGGCAAGTTCCTCCTTTTCAGAGTTGAGTTACGCATATGCTTAAGCCTATTTTCTGGGTTACCCATTCAGATTATACAAATTCTAATAAATACATTATCAATGTATGTACCTGTGTGTTTGTGTGTGTGTGTGTGTGTGTGTGTGTGTGTGTGTGTGTGTGTGTGTGTGTGTGTATGTATATATATATATATATATATATAGATAGATAGATAGATAGATAGATAGATACACACACAGGCGCATCTCAAAAAATTTGAATATCATGGACAAGTTCATTTTTTCCGTAATTTAATTCAAAAAGTGGAACTTTCTTATAGTCTAGATTCATTACACACAAAGTGAAATATTTCAAGCTTTTTTTATTTTAATCTTGATGGTTTTACGGCTTACAGCTCATGGAAATGAGATACTGGAAAAATCCAGTATGTCAAAAATATTAGAATAAAGAATGTATAATACAGCAATGAGAAGAGTGCTAATCAGCTAATTAACTCAAAACACCTTTTTACTCAAAACACCGTTGCTCAGTGGTCCAAAGTCCTCTTTTCAGATGAAAATAAATTTTGCATTTCATTTGGAAATCAAGGTCCCAGAGTCTGGAGGAAGAGTGGACAGGCACAGAATCCAAGTTACTTGAAGTCCAGTGTGAAGTTCCCACAGTCAGTGATGATTTGGGGTGCCATGTCATCTGCTGGTGTTGGTCCACTGTGTTTTCTCAAGAGTCAATGCAGCCGTCTACCAGGAGATTTTAGAGCACTTCTTGCTTCCATCTGCTGACAAGCTTAATGGAGATGCTGATTTCCTTTTCCAGCAGGACTTGGCACCTGCCCACAGTGCCAAAACTACTAGTAACTGATTTGCTGACCATGGTATTACTGTGCTAGATTGGCTAGCCAACTCGCCTGAGCTGAATTTTGTTAAGAGGAAGAAGAGAGACACCAGACCCAACAATACAGACGAGCTGAAGGCCGCCATCAAAGCAACCTGGGCTTCCATAACACCTCAGCAGTGCCACAGGCTGATTGCCTCCATGCCATGCCACATTGATGCAGCAATTCGTGCAAAAGGAGCCCCGACCAAGTATTGAGTGCATAAATTAACATATTTTTCAGAAGGTCGACATTTTTGTGTTGTAATTTCTTTCTGCTAATACTTTGAGATACTGGATTTTTGATTTCCATGAGCTGTAAGCCGTAATCATCAAGATGATGAAACAAAAACAGGTTTGAAATATTTCACTTTATGTCTAATGAATCTAGAATATATGAAAGTTCCACTTTTTGAATTAAATCATGGAAAAAAAAAGAACTTTTCCACGATATTCAAATTTTTTTAGATGCACCTGTACTGTATTGCTGCATGAATAGTTGTAATTATTGCATTATCCACTGCAAATCTGGTTTAATTTAACAATATGGCTTATACCCTCATTATTACACAGCTTATAAAATAGCACTTGATCCAGCACGTCCCATAGTTTTTTTGGGGGCTGGCAGTTAATTGTGCACACAACTTAATGAAAGCATAAGATAAACTCAGTTCATGAAATTGTAATGTGTGCACAGTATAGAAACTATTTTAGCACACTTTTAATTCACTATTTTGTGTTGTCCAATTCATAATACCAATGATTTTGCTAATTCTACAGTATGTGTTTTTCCATAATCAAAACATGTTCATGGTTTAAAATATTTGCTGACCAAGCAATTGTCTGCTAAGCCTGCACTTAACTTTAACGTTCTGTAAGTGTCCATAATTTTATCTATAAAAAAATTGGTCCTTGAGATAAGCAATATCATGCAATAATGAGCAATATGATGTTGTCTCCTCTAAAAAAAAAAAATTAAAAAAATTTGACAACAAAATGATATATTGTGCTTAAATCGACTTAAGCACTTAAGTTGTGGTTATGTCTGAATACTGATGTAGCCTGAATCTGAATCCCAGGAGTCGCTACCCTTTTTTTCTTCAGTGTGTGCTTTTCCAAAGTTGAGTAGGAGGTCTCTTTACTATTTAAGCTTTAACTATTTAAAACTTTTCAAATGATTTGCACACATGTCCAATGCCTCTGAAGGATGATGTCTGAAATGACACAAAAGCAATTTTTAAAAATACACTCATCTATGGCCAAAAGTTCACCAGAGCAGAACTAGCCCTGTTCTGCTGGTGGGACAGATAGCCTTCCTGGCTTCCACTGATCAGAGCAATGCAGAAAGTTGCAGGCATCTTTTAGTTAATGGATACAGGCTAGGACAGTTAGTGCTCTCCTTCAAGCATGCTCAGACACCCTATGGCATTTCGTGAGTGGCAGTTTGAAAACATAAGGTAGCTAGTGTCATGAATTCCCCTTTCAGAGCGTGTGACACTGGTTCCTTACAAAATATCTCTCAGGATAGCTTGCACACATATAGTTTAATTGGGAGTCAAAGTAGCCTCCACTTTAAATGGGTAAGAATAGGCTCACTGGCTTGGAGCTGGACATGGAATGCAAACGCCCAGTGGGACACTTTTGGCAAGCAGGACTGGCACTAAGAGATGAACTTGCAGGCACTGAGGGATAAATACATGAAAGAAAATACAGCATCTGGACCAGTAATGCTACTGTACATAATTTGGAAACTAAACTATTGAAACGCATAGTGACATTTTATGAGCATATTAGATGTTATCTTACACACAGATCATATGAAATAAAATGTAATATTCAAGACATGTGACCCAAAATATATTTTTTTAAATCCCTTTTATGTTATAAATAATGATATAATCCCACAGAGGATTAAAACCATCTTCAGCAAGCAAATGTTTTCCCCTTAGTACACCCGAGACACAGAACAGGTCATTATACAGAGGCTAAACAAATTTCTCAAAGAGAGTTCTCAGAGAGTGTGAAGCAGACAAAGAGAGAAAGGACAAAAAAAAGCAAGAGAAACAGATGTCTTGAAGTAGCTGTATGGAATTGAGATGAGAATGAAAGATAAAATAACAGAGAGTGGAAAGGTGTAATGTAGTGCAGTCCTAGTGTGTTTTTCTTCTAGTATTCTTTACATGCTATGGTCTTTTACACTCTTTTAGCTCTCACTGTGAACTTCCTGTCAGAGCTGGCACAGCAACATAAGACATCAGTCATATAGCAGGCTAGTCACCCACATCCGCTATCTGTGGCTACCCCCGACAAATAACTTCAACAAACAACAATCCATGTACACCAATATCAGCAATTTACATGACTGACAGGTGAAACATTTATCTTAAAGTCCATTGAAAAATCTAGTCATACACAGAACATACTTTTAAATATGTTCATACATGGGAGGTATATTGAGTGCAGATATTAACTGTACTTAAGTGGAGTAATATTAAAAAGTATGTGATGTAAACAAAAGTATCAGACTGCATTCAGTTATACTACCATGTGCCATGTGCATTTTTTATTAATGATAACAGTTAAAAGTCTGTGACAGTATGTAGTAGCCATGCTGGTTCTGCCTATTAGGTACTATAAACCTTTCCTCTATTCCAAAACTGGTTACAGGTTAGTGCAAAAATATGAATTGATTCACGTTTAATTTGTTCCACAAATATAGTCATTGTAGTCCTCTCACATCATCTGGCTGTTTTTACTGTACAACTGTAATGCATATTTATTTCCCAGTGTAAATATGCTAGACACAAAATGCAACACTAGACAGTTGTGTTGTCTAGCATTGTCTAGAATTGTATATGTACCTGTATCTGCATCTGGAATGGCTTTACCTCTTTTCTTTCTTTCTTTCTTTCTTTCTTTCTTTCTTTCTTTCTTACTTTCTTTCTTTTTTTCTTTCTTTCTTTTTTTGAAAGCTACCACCATACCTCTGGAAACACTGAAAAAATAAATACAATAAAAAATTCTGAGGTAGAAATGCCAGCACAGTCAGCATGGACTGTAAACTCAGGCCTCTGCTGCATCATTAAAACCAAGTCCAAACAACAGAAGTACCTCCTTTTTTAGGTACAAGTTCCTCATATTTTAGCTGTTCTGTGTTGCGGGGAGTTTTGCTCTGTGTCATGCTGTGTCATGCTTGTTTTTGTTTTTGTTACAGCAAACCGCTAGTAGTTCCTAGCTCCGACCTTAGTGAAGCCAAAAAGTTGTTTTTGCGACATTGACAATATAGACGATAGGAAAATATGTATTAATACACATATTTTTTTCATCCTATGATACAGTATCTCACAAAAGTGAGTACACCCCTCACATTTTTGTAAATATTTTATTATATCTTTTCATGGGACAACACTGAAGAAATGACACTTTGCTACAATGTAAAGTAGTGAGTGTATATCTTGTATAACAGTGTAAATTTGCTGTCCCCTCAAAATAACTCAACACACAGCCATGAATGTCTAAACCGCTGGCAACAAAAGTGAGTACACCCCTAAGTGAAAATGTCCAAATTGGGCCCAAAGTGTCAATATTTTGTGTGGCTACCATTATTTTCCAGCACTGCCTTAACCCTGTTGGGCATGGAGTTCACCAGAGCTTCACAGGTTGCCACTGGAGTCCTCTTCCACTCCCCCATGACGACATCACAGAGCTGGTGGATGTTAGAGACCTTGCGCTCCTCCACCTTCCGTTTGAGGATGCCCCACATGCTCAATAGGGTTTAGGTCTGGAGACATGCTTGGCCAGTCCATCACCTTTACCCTCAGCTTCTTTAGCAAGGCAGTGGTCGTCTTGAAGGTGTGTTTGGGGTCGTTATCATGTTGGAATACTGCCCTGCGGCCCAGTTTCCAAAGGGAGGGGACCATGCTCTGCTTCAGTATGTCGCAGTACATGTTGGCATTAGGTCCCCAGTGCCGGCAGCACTCATGCAGCCCCAGACCATGACACTCCCACCACCATGCTTGACTGTAGGCAAGACACACTTGCCTTTGTACTCCTCACCTGGTTGCCGCCATACACGCTTGACACCATCTGAACCAAATAAGTTTATCTTGGTCTCATCAGACCACAGGACATGGTTTCAGTAATCCATGTCCTTAATCTGCTTGTATTCAGCAAACTGTTTGCGGGCTTTCTTATGCATCATCTTTAGAAGAGACTTCCTTCTGGGACGACAGCCATGCAGACTAGTTTGATGCAGTGTGCGGCGTATGGTCTGAACACTAACAGGCTGACCCCCTCCACTTCAACCTCTGCAGCAATGCTGGCAGCACTTATACGTCTAATCTGCAAAGCCGAGCTCTGGATATGATGCTGAGCACGTGCACTCAACTTCTTTGGTCGACCATGGCGAGGCCTGTTCTGAGTGGAACCTGTCCTGTTAAACCACTGTATGGTCTTGGCCACCGTGCTGCAGCTCAGTTTCAGGGTGTTGGCAATCTTTTTATAGCCTAGGCCATCTTTATGTAGAGCAACAATTCTTTTTTTCAGATCCTCAGAGAGTTCTTTGCCATGAGGTGCCATGTTGATCTTCCAGTGACCAGTATGAGAGAGTGTGAGAGCGATAACACCAAACTTAACACACCTGCTCCCCATTCACACCTGAGACCTTGTAACACTAACGAGCCACATGACACCGGGGAGGGAAAATGGCTAATTGGGCCCAATTTGGACATTTTCACTTAGGGGTGTACTCACTTTTGTAGCCAGCGGTTTAGACATTAATGGCTGTGTGTTGAGTTATTTTGAGGGGACAGCAAATTTACACTGTTATACAAGCTGTACACTCACTATTTTACATTGTAGCAAAGTGTCATTTATTCAGTGTTGTCACATGAAAAGATATAATAAAATATTTACAAAAATGTGAGGGGTGTACTCACTTTTGTGAGATACTGTATGTATCACCATATCACACAGCCCTAGTTTGAAGACGTGAGCTCAAAACTCACCACTGCCAGCAATAAGATGAGGAATGCAGTAGTTCCAAAACTTTTCAGTTAACAAGTACTTGTTATTAATAACAAAACAGTAGCTGCCATGTGCTAATTTATCTCTCTCTCTTTTATTTTCAACATTTATACTCATATTTCTGTACATAAGCAGCAAACAAAAAAGTCATACTTCATATAACAAAAGAGGATGACACATCTACACATAAAAATTCAGTATGAACTAATTTAACCTTCCTTATTCAGGCTTAGTGCTGAATATGTTTAGACTTTAAGAGTAGGCCTCCATTAGGACATTCTTACAGAAAAGAGGTATATACACCATACCACTAATGCTCTGACAAGCACTTTATATCCTTTAGACTCTACCCCAGGTGAGCAATCAAGAGTTCTCATTACCTTTGAGTTAATATTAATGTTTAATGTTTATGATATTGATCTCAGGACTCTTATGTGTGTACATCAGCCTCAGTTTATAACAACCATGTCCTTAGTGCACAGAAAGATCTAATTGAAGGCAAACAAACAAAAATTCCATTTATGTCAGAGTAGTTCAAATCTCTTATTTTCAGTGGCTAAAGGCTCCCGTCTATATCTGATGGCGGTCCATCGTGTTGTCAGATTTATTTTCAATAGACGTAGGCATAGGAGTGCCTTAAATAAACACTAAAAGACTTCTTGTTCTAGAAAGGAGAACACACACACACACACACACACACACACACACAAACACACACACACACACACACACACACACACACACAAACCACTGGTCAGTTTATGACTCACTAAATATGAGTGTTCCAATGGAAGTACTATAATTTGATAGAGGAACAGCTGGACCAAACATGGTCTAAAATAGCTGAGCCACAGCCAAAACACAGTCACATCCACACTAATTTTGTTCCATTCGCATATTAAACTCTTGTACACAGTCTCAGTCTATCCTGTTTTGTCCAGCACTTTTGTTTTATTGTCAGTATTTCCTGTTCTACTTACTCTGGTGCCACTGTTAGTGTCTCCTATTGAATTACCCCTGTATAGTTTCTCTATTTAACTCCTCTATTTTTCTCTCTTTCTCACAGTGATATTTCAGACTACTATGTTTTTTTTAATTACATCTCACCATTTTACTAATTTTACTCTTATTATATTTTGCTGCATGCCATATGCATAACTATGCACAATATACACATTACACACAGTAAATAGCTCTACTATCCTGAATTTAATCCCTCTGAAAATGATCAGTACTCAAGTCACAGATACCAAGATGAATTTTATATTGCAGTGTTTAATTCCAAAGCATTTTTAAAAAATAGGTTCACAAGTAAAACAAACACTGCTTATAATGATTTAATAATTATAATAATTTTAATTATACATAGTTATGATTATAAGTATAATCATAATTAATGTATTAGTTATTTGGCAACATAAAACAGCTTGTTACTGCTTTCTTTAATGTTTTCATATTCTTGCGTAATATATTTTATATCTATAACAATATATCTATGTTTGCCTTGATTACACTGAAAGAATGTATGTGATAGTTGTTTAGGTATTAAAGAAGTCACTACCGCAAGGGGTATATAAATGGGATATTCATGTAAAGTTCAATTTCATATGAGTATTACTCAAACTATTAAACATATTGGTAAGAGTATACATTAATGGTTACTTTTCCAGAAACAGTAGTTATTAAGGAGAAGCAGGTAAAGCGATATAAGGTAAGAATCTAAAAACTCAAGTAAAGCATTAATAAACCATTAACACTGTAAAATAAGCAGTTTGATTGAAGTTTGATTGTTGTTCTACAAGGGGAACAATAGTAATATCTGTGCAATAAAGTGGAACTACATATGTCTAATAATGTATATTAATGTAAGGTTTACCAAAATTCATTATTCGTTTACTTATTAACTAAATTATAGAGCCACATATCCAGGAACCAGCACATAACTAGGTATGATATGATAAAGAAAAGAATGCTTTTAATATGATTGAAGTCTAAACACATGTATACAGGCTTTTTTCAAGAGGACTGTGGGGGAACTTTAGTGCTGTGTCTTCACAAAAGAGAAGAAAAAACAAAAAACAAAACAAAACAAAAACCACACACACACACAAAGAAACTAATATTTTTTTTATTTTTTAGAACAACTCAAAATGTGCCAGAACTATGTTTTTGCTTTTGCAAAAATCATTGAGTTTCTTCCTTCAAAGGCTTGGACCCTGGAGAACGTTATTTCAGAGGCATCTGTGTTTTGTCATGTTTATACAGCTTTCAAACACCACATTCACAAAGGAAAACGACTGTAACAAGTTGTTCTGCATACGTCATTGGAAGAATGCAAATAAGTAAATAAGCAAATAAATACATAAATAAGGGTATTTTGGAGATGAACCGGTCAGACATTTGAAGGTAAGTTTCCATTTGGAAACTAAGAATTAGCTGTATTGTGAGTACAATAACAAACCGTTAAAAAAAAATAAAATAAAAACAGAACCAGTGAAACCTGACCACCAAAGGAATTTAATGCCTCTTTCAAAAACAAACAAACAAACAAACTTGTGTGTGTATGTGTGAATTTCCCTCATTATTTTTTTTTTTTCTGCGCATGCTGCATTAATTATGCCTCATTGTCGAGTCTCTTAAATGAATTGAACTCAACCACTTGGACTCACAACTGTGACGGCTATATAGCAACATCAAATTAGGGTTTATTTTAGGAATCTCTGAGCACAGCACTTTTTTCACAGAGCTGCTTGGGAAGCTTAGTGGTAAGAATTAAGAGGGATTACCTCACTGTGTCCATCACAGCACTGCAGTAAACACCTAATCAGTTGCACATGAGTCAGTTGAATCAGAGCTTCTAGTGATCTGTATTTTATATAATTGTATATTATATGAGACATACAGTATCAGTGGTTTTCTTGACATATACTGTATTTAATTCAACACGTATACTCCTACTACATTGTTAACTGCTGTTGTTTCCAGAAAATCAGCCATTTGGTGTTGAATTCAGATGCTGTATGTGAATAGAATAGACCTAGACACAGGGCATGAGAATCTCAGGAGATCCCAAGAGCAGTCTGGGATGGTGTAATGTTTTCAATATTTTGTCTGCAATTGAATCCATGTGCCATTATGCCGCACTAAACAGCCTCCATAATGGACACTTGACCCGAGTACATTCCCCCAAGCTGAAAGAGACACAAACACCCTCTGTCTTCCAGCAAGTATAAAAACACAAATGTGCATCGAACATTATGCAGCATTATGCTAATGTATTGCCTGGCTGCTGTGCACTCACAGGTTCAATAAAAATGGTGTGGATCTGAACCGGAACTTTCCGGATGCATTCTTCAGTAATAGTGAACATGTGAGAGAAAAGGAGGTGGAGGCTGTGATGAAGTGGCTGAAGACAGAGCAGTTCATCCTCTCCGCTAACCTCCATGGAGGAGCAGTGGTGGCCAGCTACCCCTATGACAACAGCAACGGAGGTTAGTAACACACAGGGCGCATTCTGATAATCGTCTGTTATCAGTTATGATACCATAGCACTATTGAGTGCTCGATTCTGATTGATCAGAAGGTGTTCATGTTTTTTAACAGGAAGTAGTAGCCAGCCAGTATTTCTGGCTGCAAGGTTTGTATTAATTCACTCGTTCTAATATGTTATCATTTCTATAGTAAGAGCTTGCTCAGAGACTGTATTGTGGACACTCCACATAAACCGATTTAAAAAGTGTGTATTTGTTGATATGGTGAAGTTTTTTGTAAGTAGACATTTATTTAGCACTCTTGGACTGAGTCTCCAGTGTCAGTTCTTTGTAACAGTCAGAGGTAAAGCTTTAAGTTTACATTTTCTGACACAGGAAAGTCTCCAGAATGGATGGCTTCTCAGTAGCATGACAAGCTGCATTTTTTTTGTCTTATTAACTTCAAGGGAGGCGAGGGAACGACTGATTATAGCTGCTAAAATGTAAATGATAAATGGAACTTCCATGGCGTTTCACAACGTTAAATGCAGTTATAAACAGATAAAAAGTACAAAGTCTTGTTCTTTAATTAATAAAAATGTTAATTGTTCACTGTGGTATTAAGAGTTATAACACACTTTGTGTTGTTATTGGAAAATAACCAACTTCAGGGTGGGAACAGTAACTCCGCTTCATGCTGGGCCTCATCCCACCACCCCACTGTTGATTGATTTCTTAAAACAGCTTTTAACTGGGTTTCAGTAGTGACTCGGAATGATCGTGTGTAATATTCATTGTTATAAAGAGTACAGAGAATGATTGAATCAACTTTTATAATTAAGGCCCAAGACATCTTAAGTGTTGTAATTTGATAAACATAGACATGGAGACATAGCCATAATTTCTTGATCAATATGCCCTATAGCAGTATTTCACTGAGCACAGAATGACAAATCTGAAATCTGTAAAATAATTATGAAGTTACTAAATTGCTCAGAAATATAGCTTATAGAACATCATGTTTATTCGTGTTTGACAATGAGCCTGACTGTAGCCATAGCCCTGAGTATGCATTCTGGTTTCTGTTAAACCATTATTTCTGTTTTGAGATGTTGTGATGTGATACACTCTGAATGAACTATTCAGGCAGTGAGCTGCAGGGGGACTCCAGCATTACTCCAGATAATGATGTGTTTGTCCACCTGGCCAAGACTTACTCAATTAACCATGTGAGCATGCAAAAGGGAAGCAAGTGCTACGATTCCATGGATTTCACCGATGGCATCACTAATGGCTACAGCTGGTATCCACTACAAGGTACTTGTTTTTTTTTTCTTTTAAAGAGCAGGAAAAAATAATAACACATTTCAGCAACTGTCAATAAAATGTCAGTTCAGGGGCACCACAGGCTCTGAACATGCCGAACATGTCCTGCCTTTCCTGCGTGCCCCCATGGCAAACACTGATGTAGTGAGAGCGGTTCAGCAACATGATTTCCTCAGATACTCTGATATTTTCAAGCATGCTTGGAATTGTCAGTGATGACTCTTGTATTGTGAGCTCCTCTACAACAAGTAGCAAGAACAATGCTGAGCAACAGACAATGAGAATCCAAGAGGATAGGTTTCTTTCCACTATACCTCCAGTTCTCTTTGCAGAACAGACAATCCTTGCTGCCAGCATCTCCCCAAGCAATCCTTCTTCAACATTTTGCTCATATTTCTCTTTTTTCCTCAGTACATAATAGTGCAGAAACAACCACCACAGGCAGTTGCATCTTGACAAAGTCACATAACAGACAGCTCTGGTGTTTATTTTTGTGAGAAAGCAGGATTTGGGGATCAGCTGTGCTTTGTCTGGGGTTAAAAACAAAAGGTTATTAAATAACATAAATAGAATATGAAGCTATAGTTTGCTATACGCTTCCTGTTTGCTGTCTTTAGTATGGTCGGCCATTTTGTAGTACTGTAAGAGTCTGCATGGTAATTGATTATGTATATACAGTACTGTGCAAAAGTTTTAGGCACCCTATTTTTTTTAGTACAAAGTTTGTTATACATTTTTTATTTTATGACTTCTACATTATCAAGTCAGTACAAAAAAACATTTTATATTCCCAAAATTTAGTTTTCTAGCACAAAATTAAATGTTACAGAAAAATATTTATATAGCATATTACGTAAGAGACCACTTTTCAGACAAAAAACACAATGAAGGCTGCTGGGTTTTGCTGCAAAAATACTAAGCAAGTGCGAAAGTCTCCAGAAGAACTGTGGCTGGTTCTGCAAGATGCTCAATAAAGCTTACCAGCTAATTTCCTTATAAAACTGCACAAGTTGTACCGGAGACTACTATTTTTATTTTTATTTTTCTGTCACACCAAATATTGACTTTGTTTCATTTAGTACTGTTTACTGCTCTTTACAGTATTTTTTTTTTAATGTAGAAACATTAATTTCATTATTTTGAAGGCATCATTGCTCTACAGCATTTCTTTGCATGTGTCTAAAACCTTTGCACAGTACTGTACATGTATGCATGCTGTCTCTCTCTCTCTGTTTCTCTCAGGTGGGATGCAGGACTACAATTATGTTTGGGCTCAGTGTTTAGAGATCACTCTTGAGCTGTCCTGCTGTAAGTTCCCTCCAGAACATGACCTGCCGGGTCTGTGGGATGCCAACAAGCCTGCGCTGCTGGCCTACATGCAACAAGTACATCTAGGTACTACACACATCCAGCAAAACACACAACACAGATAATGACACCCACATGGTATCCATGACTTGTCGTCATGGTTGTCATGACAAAACTTTTGTTTCAGCATGACCTAGTTGTCTCCATCTATTTGTAAGATCTGTAAGATGACCCAGTGAGCCCATCATAACACATCTGAGCTCCCAGCTAAAGGTCTAATGCATATAATGCCACAAGAGCTGCTGTCAGCACTAGTAACATTACACCTCTAGAAGTCCTCTGATGACTAATTCAATTTACCGTCTGTGCTGTCCAGTGAATAAATCCATCATTAAAAACTGAAACAATATGGTAGAAGTAATCTGTTTTATAACCATACAGTCAGCCCCTACAGTCTTATTTAATTTATTTCATAATGAAAACTAATACAATAGATGCTTCGTTGATCATTATTATGATATTAATAACTGATATTATAAAATATGTACGTTACTGAGATCTTAGATTAATCCTTGTATGAACTTGAAGTTTAACTGAATATTTTGTTGACAAATAATTTTATACATTTTTTATTTTAAGTTTTACTGACAGTATAGGCTGTATTCTCCCAGCAAAACAAAACAAAACAACGTGTCATAGTTGGTTGTCACATCTCTCTCCACTCCTGTCATAAACTCTACTTCCCAGAATGCCACACTGCCACTCACTACTTCCTCAACAAACTCCATTTCCCAGAATTTGCAGCCACCTAATTAACTATAAACTCTCCCTTTAAATAATTCAGTTTTATTTGAATTGTTTCTCTGGATTTGTTTTTTTAGTTTTGTCTGCTGACTATGTTTAAATAAAACCCACAATTTGCATCCAAACTTGTGCAAGATTTGCAACATTGTGGCAACATATAGTACAGTGGAGGTTGTTTCTTTTAAAATTTATTAACATTGATGTACATGTACATTATGATGTACATTTCATAATGATTCATGGCTCCAACATTATTTCCGAGATCATTAGATGATTTTGATGAATCTACATTTTTGAAGCAGCTTTGACTGAAATATGCCAGTTAATGCACTGGTTTTGAGGGTTGCAATATTTAAATATCAATATGTAATTAATAACACATGACAGACTGAGCGGTTATTTTAAAATAAAATTTGCATGCAGTGGAGGTGTGATGCAGCCCCCAATGTGTTATTCTGCGTTTAATGTGTTTTACCACAGTGATTTGCCAACAGTTACAATGTTTAATTTATTAACGAATGCTGGCTATGCATCTCGTTTGCAGCAGGTCATAACAGCAAAAGGGTGCTCTACTAAGTATTAAATATGCTTGACATGAAGAGGTTGAATAATTTTGAGACTGGAGAAGTCATTATAACTTGAAGCATTCATTGTGTTGAACTATTTCAATTGCTTTTGTTTGATTTGTTCATTGCAAACAGCTGAAAGTCTGTAAATTTTGACAATAAACCTGATTTGCAATGGGGGTTGAATAATTTTGATTGCAACTGTATTCTTAGGAAGTGCGTAATAAATGATGATAAAAAGTTCTGAGAGCTAGACTAGTTTGTGTGGAGCACACATCTTTGCCAATCATCTGGAAAGACAAACACAGTCCTGAGAACACTGCATTAAACTCAGTGTCTAGACAAAGGCACCATATCGGCTCCACATATCCAGTCCTAAATTAAGCTTATGAAAGTGGAAAGATTACATCTTACATCATCAACTAAAATGCATGGCTTCAACAGTAATGACAATGCAAGTGGAACAAGTCTTCTTTGACTGACAGCCTTCCCAACTTTTAACCATCACCGACTACAGCATATCATGTAATCTCTGTGCTAGCATAATTTGTTTTCCAGCACGAGTTAATTAGCATAATTAAGTAATTCCTTCTATTCTGATAGGATCACCTAAGCATTCACAATGTTAGATTCATTCACAGAATGTTTGATTAATCTGTGATGGAAAATTTTTCTTAATTCCTTAAGGAATTAAGAATTTCTTAAATCTATTTTCCCTGTTAGGTTTAAAAGGTCAAGTGTTCTACTCAAATGGGACTCCAGTACAAAATGCCTCAGTGGAGGTACAGGGGAGGAGGAACCTTTGTCCATTCAAGACAGATCACAATGGAGAGTATTACAGATTGCTGCTGCCAGGAAACTATACCATCATGGTGAGAACATGCCCTCTGCCCTGTATGTATAATACTGTATTATGAATATACTTTAACAGCCCACGAATAAGAATTTGGTACTACAGTGCTGTAAAAAAATATTTTCCCCCATCCTGATTTCTTCTTCTTCTCATCTTCTTCTCTAAATAGTTTTAGATCTTCAAACAAAATACCACATAAAACAAAGGTAGCCTGGGTGAACACACAATACAGTTTTTATTTATAAATTTTTTTTTGATCCAAAAAAAAAAGTTATCCAACACCTATCACCTGTGTGAAAAACTAATTGCCCCTTAAACTTAAAATCTGGTTGTGCCGCCTTTAGCAGCAATAACTGCAACCAAACACTTCTGATAACTGGAAATCAGACTTTCACTTACTTCTAGGACTAGGATTTACTCCTATGCTTTGGATGATTGTCTTGCTTGCTGCGATTGAGTTTCAATTTACGGACTGAAGACTGGACATTCAACTTTAGGATTTTCTGGTAGAGAGCAGAATTCATGTTTCCCTCAATTATTACAAGTTGCCCAGGCCCTGAAGCAGCAAAGCATCCCAACACCATCACACTTCCACCACCATGCTTGACCGTGTTCTTTTTGTGGGATTCTGTGTTTGGTTTAGGCCAGATGTAACAGGACCCCATCTTCCAAGCAGTTCCACTTTTGACTCATCAGTCCACAGAGCATTCTCCCAAAAGGTTTGAGGATCATCAAGGTGTGTTTTGGCAAAATTCAGACCTTAATGTTCTTCTGGGTTAGTAGTGGTTGTCACCTCACCACTCTTCCATGGATGCCATTTTAGCCCAGTGTTTTTCTGATAGTGGAGTCATGAACAATGACCTTTATTGATGTAAGAGAGGCCTGTAGGTCATTTGATGTTGTCCTTAGCTCTTTTATGACTTGCTGGATGAGTAGTTGCTGTGCTCTTGGGAGAATTTTGGAAGGTTGAATTTCTTTCAATTTTGTCATAGTGTGTTACTGGGTATGACCTTTAACCAATTTCATGCTGTTGAAAAAGTTATATTTAAGTGTGGATTTGATTGAACAGGGTTTGCAGTAATCAGGCCTGGTTGTGTCTAGCCCAGCTGAACCCCATTATGGATGCAGTTTCATAGATTTGGGGAATTAGTAACTACGGGGGCAAATACATTTTCACACAGGCCCAGTTGGCATTTTGACTTTTTTGCTTCAATAAATAACATTATCATTTAAAAACTGTATTTTGTGCTTACTCAGGTTGTCTTTGTTTTATCTTAGATATTGTTTTCATTTATGAAACAATTTAGTATGAGATATTCACAAAAACAGAAGAAATAATTTAACAAGAAACAAATACTTTTTCACAGCACTGTACAGTATCAGCAAATATTGCAGGTGGGTTTCAAACCCAAGAGCATGATACCTCAGGGTAAGGACTTGCTTAAGGGCCTAACAGCTGCTGGCGTGTAGTCTGGGAACTGGAACTCACAACCTTCTGGTGACTAGGGTTGAACCCGAAGCACTGTTTCCCCAACACTGTTTGTAGACTGGAATGTTGATATACTGTATGTACACCATCAGTTAAGCCGCCTAATTTAAATGGATGTCGATCTCCAGGTCACAGTCTCTCCTTTCCTCTCTTAAGTGAATGTAAGAAAAATCTGGCCCCACTACTTTTCACTTTATGCCAGGCACCATGAAAATGGTTCTGTTTTGTTCTCGCTTGCCTCAGGAAATGAGGCTCAGTGAGAAATGAAAAGCACTTAAAGCAAAGTAGGCAATTCACGCCCTGGGCTGAAAGCCACACACACAGCCTAAACAAAGGGGTCAGATCTGGCAGATGGGACAAATTATGTGCTGTTTAAATAACCATGGTTGAGTAGGAGGTAGACAGAGTAGTTTTCGGCTATGGAGGACTGAAAGGAACGGAATCAGGGAAATACTTTATTGTCAAATGGAGTTCAGTGCATGCCAGATCATCGGTAAACGTCAAAACTAAAGTTTCCTCCCTGAGACAGCTGCCAGATGGGGCTAAAGAGACCAAAATACTAATTGCTCCAGCAGCAAAAAGTGTGGCATATCATTAGCATGCTTCGTATATAGTTTTTCCTGCAAATGTCGGTTGCCTTTTGAAAGTTTACATTTTAATAATAATTTGAGTTCAGTTTACGTCTAGAAAAAAAGGATTATATGCATATCCGAAATACATTTTTCAGTGACATGCAATACATAATACAATTACATTTAAAATAATATAAATAATGACTTAAAGTTCTGTGGAACATAGCTTTTACAAAACATTTTGGATGCTAGTAGACCTGATTTTTGTATGAAACATCCAGCAAAGTTTGAATGAAAACGACATTACTCAAACCAAGCTTTCCATAAGGATTTTGGGTAACACTTTATTTGAAAGGTACCTACATAATGTTACGAGATGTACGGGAGGGTTGGATGCATACACTGGGGAAACAGTCACTTTATTAAGGATAACCAAAAGTAAAGGAACAGTCACAAAAATAGGAACGGGGGAAAAATGTAACACAAAGGCAGGGTAGTATTCCACAAATATCAAGGTATAAATCCACAGAATCTCAAGGCATAAATCCACAGAATATCAAGGCATAAATCCACAGAATATCAAGGCATAAATCCACAGAATCTCACGGCATAAATCCACAGAATATCACGGCATAAATCCACAGAATGGCGAGGCAATAATCCACAGTCCATGAAACGCGAGGTAAGTGCAAATGCAAAGAAACGTTCATTCGTCTAATTCAGTTCAATACTTCGCATTGAGGCGGAGAAACAAAAGGGTTTAAATAATATAAACGAAACAAGGGAAAACACAAAACACCTGAAACTCATAATGAAACGTAAAACAGAGAACCAATGAACAAAAGGGGGCAGAGACATAACGTGAGCCAAAAACAAAGAACCAATAGGCAAGCGGGGGCAGAAACATGACGTAAAGCAAAACAAAGGAGCACATGGAGAAATAAACAAAGTGAAAGTCTATGAATGGGGAATGCGGAAGTGCGCTACTCGCTAGCCTAGGTGAGCAGCGCGGAGAGGGAAACCCTAACATATAATATGTTGTAAGCATTGCGTACATATGTAATAAAGCAATGCTGGCAAATTTATGAAAGGCTTATGTCAAAATTCATGGGGTTTTATGTGACCTTGTCTTTACTTTAAAGAGAGAAAAGAGAATATCCTTCAGTTGACATTATAAGCAGAATAATCAAGATCTTGCAAATTATTTCTTAGGTTTTTTTCCTAATAGCACGTTACTGACATTTTGAGAAAGTTATAGAAGGTGTATGTAGTACTTCATAACAATGTTACAAATACAAAGTAAAGGAAAAAAGATTACCACATCAGTTCATCATTCATCATTCATTTTGCTGGCATATGGGCTTCATAATTAAGTGAGATTGTATTTAAATGGTGCTTCATAATAGTTTTTAAATTAAAAAAAAAAAATAACACCAGCAGAATACAAGAGTATTCAGTTTCAAGCTAGATACAGTAAACATATGTCCCCAAAACAAAGAATACAGGTGGACACTTGAGAGAATATTTCTCACTACTTCATAAATGTGCTGTTAGTACTGTAAATACTGCATAGTAACATCCAAGATAAAAATTGCAGATACAGTCTCACATAATAGTAATATAATGGCTTAGCTGCCTGTCGTTTAAGCAATATACTTTCTTTTATGTCATCTCACATGTTTTATATAATTCCTCAAGTTATGCTTTATAAAATATTTTATGCAGTTCTTATGAATGTGTTATTCAGGCCCAATGTAGGTACTTGGGGGGGGGGGGGTAATGCAATACTACTGTCTGTACCAGTATCTGTTTATTGAGAATATTCATAAATGTATCTGTATTCTCTCACGCCCACAAGCTTCACATCTGACTGCTCAACCAAATAAAAGCAAAAGCTTGTCACCAAGCAAAAAGACCTGCTTGTGTCCTGCATGAACCAAGTCCTCATGCAGACCTCCAGATGCCCTGTGTGGGCTAGCTTTCAAGAAAAAAAAAGATACTGCTCCTCCTTTTCATATCTGTTTAGAACACAATATCTGTTCATTCTGAATAATGTATATGTACTGTATTCGATTACATCCCTTGTAGGTATTGGATTTTTATAAAAGGACTAATGTCTTTTTACTAACATGGTCCTGAAGCTTACGTGAGGAATAAAATTTTTTAAAAAAAATGTTACTTTTATCCATGTTTTATCCAAGTAAAACCCTGTTGTGCAGTTTTAATGGTGGCTTCTCCACTGTTATTCTGAAGTTGAAAATTGATTTAAAAATCAGATAATAGTCCTAACTACTTGTTTCAATCATTGACCACTATTTCTTTCTATATTAAATATGCCTTTGTTCAAAATGCATAGCACTGTACATGAGAATTGGACATCAATCTCCCAGGGGGGACTATAAGGCAGAGCTGCTGTGCAGGCCTCAGCCCTGGAGTGATTACACAAGAAACCTGTGGGATAATTATCAAGTTTGATTTGATGTGGGAGGCCGGGAGTGCACTAGTGTGTACGGTGATTGAATTTGACAACAGTGTAAATATCTATGTATCAAACATGTCTTTGCAGGTGACATACCCAGGATATGAACCACTCACAGAGACTGTGTCAGTGCCATACGGTCCGGACAGATTCACTGCTTTAACACACAACTTCCAGTTTCAGAAAAGTGCCAGCACTACACTCGTTGTGACAACAGAGCCCACTTGCCCATCTGAAGTCAGAAATAAAGAGAACCACAGTGCTACCCTGCTGTCCAGCACCATCACTGCACTTACTGCCCTCACACTTCTCACACTCCTGCTGTGATGAGATTAATGACTGATTTGTCTATTGACTGAATGGAAAAGTGCACACTTTACTCTTCTTGCACAACCACATGGGCCATGTTTTGGCTTGATATATTTTTTAGTTTAAAAGGATATTTCTTTCCTTTTGAAGGCCATGAAAGGAAAGCAACTGACTGAATATTGCATTTAAAGAACTGCCTCATCAGAGAGGAGCTCCACTTTAGGAACTCATGATGGAACGCACTTTCTCTGATATTCCTCAATGTCACGCTTACAGATGAGCACATTGTAAAGAAAACCAAAACTCTGGACAACTGATATAAAAGACATAAGTGCAAATTGTTGTGGGCCTGACAGCTCTGACTTACACATATATGATTAAAACTTAAACATCCTTTTTTCTCTTATTTTTTTAAATTTCATACCAGTTTTGGCCTTAAAGGAAAAGTCCATCCTGAATGACTTGCATATCAATATTTATAATGAAAATCTAATATCCAGTCACATCCAAGATTTGTTTTATTATGAAAGTTGCCTTTATTGGTTTAAACAAATTTCATTGACATGTTACTCTGTTTTCATTTTGGTTAACGGTTTCCTATATTACCCACAGTGCTGTTCGACTACCCACTGATACAGTGGTACAACTGGGAATTAGCTCTTGCTTCATCTCCACAGCAGTGCAGCAGCACTCTAGTCTCTTTAGCTCTTCCACTTCCTCATCTGTACTGTACTCATGCTAATAACAAGGTCCTTGCACAATACCATCATGTTGTCATCTCACAGCTCTCTTACTATTCAATACGTTACGCACATCACAAATATTTCAATATTAGCATGTTTATTGAGTTAAAGGGTGGACCTTTCCTTTAAGATTTTTGTTAACATGACCCCTGGAATCAGTTTGTGTTCCTGACACATGTCCCTCCTAGAATGTGGTTCTTTCACTACAGTCAAAGTTGAAACATGTCTTTTCCAGTGGTAACTTTATTTGAGTGGTGACATTCTAAATTTAACATGAATAATTAAGATTTGAAGTAAAATGCAGGATTTTACAACTTGAAAAAAATATTAATCCCTACAGGCTTAACTGATTGCTAGTTCAACTAAAGTATAATCTTATTTTTTATCATAGACATGCTGTTTTATTAATTGTTATCCTATGATTATTTTTCTGTCCATTTTGTTTTCTATGAAGTCAATTATTTAGGAAAGTGGCCGTTCCAGAATTTCAAATTATGCAGGTATTTTATCAAGCCATAAAAAATACTTTTATTTACTTTTAGGATTTACACATTTTATTTTTTCACAAACACATCTGTTTGTAGGGAAAGTGTTCAGTTTCTGGTTCCATAAACTCAAGAACTCAAATGGCTTTGCCAAAAACAGCACTTTTCTCTTCTACCTCATCCTGGCCGCATACTGGTATATTGAATTGTAGTGCCTTAAATAAAAATGTTAATTTCATGTTTGTCTGTTGCCTTTAAATAAAGTGGATTTTGTCAATTAAGAAAATGGCTTTGTGAATAAAAGGGTGAAATTATAATGCTTCAGATTAAAAAAAAAACAAAAAACACATACAATGAGAACACATTCAAAATGGCATTAAATTGAAGGTGCTGGACACAGATCACGTAAATGAAGAAAAGTGGAGTCCTCACACTGGAAAGCTTCCAGTATGTTTTTTTTTTAATCCCACAGAAATGCTCCCTTCCTGTTATTATTCCAATTATTCTTCCCATGTGGTAGTGAAACCAATCAGTGGTTTCATATTAAATCTGCACCGTGTCCACACGGCAGAACTGGCAAAATGGAATGTTCCCACATAATTGTTTTTTTTTCTACACACAGTTAATGATATGCATGATAAAGAACAACACAATATCAATCTCAGCCTCCTTTACATTTGCAACATTACTTTACTGAAATAATGTAACTGCCACTTCTGTTTGCAGCACTTTTTCTATTTTACATAAGTATTAAATCCTTGTAGAGCAGTGGACATGCAAAACATAAACTTGCAATCTCAGTGACTTTGACTTTGACCATGGCATGGTTGTTGGTGCTAGATGGGCTGGCTTGAGTTTTTCTGAAACATAGAATGGTGTGAAAAACAAACAAAAAACATTCAGTGAGTGGAAGTTCTGTGGGTGGAAAGCCTTGTTGAGGAGAGAGCTCAGAGGAGAATGGCCAGACTGATTTGAGCTGACAGGAAAGCCAGAGTAATTCAAATAACCACTCTTCTGCACAACCACAGTGAGCAGAAAAGCATAATTTGTATCTGAATATTGTTGCTGTCCACATGCATTCCTTTATTTACCCATCTTATAACGGCTACTTCCGGCAAGATAATGCGCCATGTCATTTATATCATCGTGTGTTTGTAATAATATAAACTGTCCTATAGCTGCCCTAGCAGATCAGTGCCAAAGTTAGTCTACAGTAGTGCACTGCAACCACCAAGTCTAGATTTCCATGTGGCTATTAAATGAGCTTGTTTTAATGGTTACTTTTTCCTTGATCCAAAAGTCTGCTGCCAAGAGCTGTTTTAATTACATGTTTTAATGCATCAATTTATATTTTAATTTCTAAACAAGATTTCATTATATGTCACTCATACAAGCAAAAAAAAAAAGAAAAAAAAAGTGTGTTGAGCGAAAGCAGTAGGGACACAGAAGATATCAGTGTTAATCATTTTGAGTGTTAAACCTGTTTAGACATAGAACCTTTTTGCAGCAAGCATCAGGATCTTCTCTCATATGTTATTTGTTATCCTTCTGTTAAAAAAAAAATAAAATAAATAAAAATCAGTGCCTCCTGGTGGACAAAACAACCAGAAGGGAGGGTATATCTTATATTTTAACTGACCACTGAACATTCACCAAGTGGCTAATGATACATACTTTCGAACAACCTTAAAATGGAATGCCAAATCATGACATCATTTGTGTTTGCTAATTTTTCATTGATTAATTGAAAATGATGGCCAGCCAAAATAATTCCCAAGTGAAGGCGTGTTCTCCTGCACATAAATCTAAAACGTCGAATTAATGTTTTAATTGAAAGTTATTTTCTAATCGGACCTAATTCTCTGAATGAGGAGCAGCAGGAAATCTAATAATAATTATAATAAATTTAACAAGCCTACACACCACCATCGCTCATGAGGATGAGAGTGAAATATGACAAGGGAGAAAGACGGAAAAGATAATGAAGTAGTAGTAGATATAATGCTGAAATGTGGACAAATGTTTTGCAACATGAGGTCTGCAAGAATAAGCTAAGCCAGGTCAGTGATGCCAGTGTGTGAGCAATACAGAATTATGCAAAGCTGGTGAGAAATACAGCAGTCTTATTGTTTTCATTTATATAAAAATTTTATTCTTGTAATATATTAAGTGATATTAGTTAATACAGCACTTTAGTATTTGTCCTGTAGATGGAGCTGTTTGTGTAGTTGTACGTTAAATGCTGTAGGACAATACTGTACTGTACTCACACAGAAACAAAAATTCATCTGGGGGAATGTTTCTGCTCACCACATATGGTAAAAGTGCAATTAATCATCTAAATAGATATTCTGGAAAAAGTTGGAGTACAGGTTTAAACTCTTCACTCAAGTCAAAGTAGAAAAGTAAATAGGTATCACAGAGTACCAGGGTCTCCTGCACTTTACTGTGCCTTAGTTATGCATGCTCAGTGATGTCTGGGCTGGATTTAATACAGGCTGCAAAATGCCACTCATTCAGACATGATAAACAGCTTTGTTCACAGGAAGTAGATTGCCCACATTTTCACCTCTGCTAAATAAAGGTATATGTCCACTTTACATGTATGACAAAGTCATGTGCAATGAATGAAATATGCAGAAATGAAAAGCAGCATTGAAATCAATGGATTCCTATGGACTGATGGTGGGATGGACTAAAGGAGAGCTGGGTCAGAAAGTCTGCCCTACGGTATTTATTGCCGTTTATTTTGTTTAGCTCTCATTGGCGCTTTATTTTTTTCATTCTTTAATGAACCTAAAACTAATTACTCCTTTGGTACTCCTCGAATGAGCAAAGGGAGCTAAGGATTCAAGAAGGTGGTAATGTAACAAATAACAAATAAACAAATAACCATTAAGAGTGGAAAATCAGTTTTCCAAGAGTGGTTATTGGAGTTTTTGTAAAGAGTGGTTATTGGAGTATCTGTAGCCTTCTCAGCAGATTGGCAGTTTCTGAAATTCTCTAGCCTTTCTGGCACCAACAACATGCCACTGTCAAAGCCACTTAGATCATATATGTTCCACGTTATGATGTTTGATGTGAACATTATTTCAAGCTCTTGACCTGTAATCTGCATGGTTTTTGTGCCTTGTGCTGCCGTCACGTGATTACCTGATTGGATAATTGCATGAATGTGCAGGTATACAGGTGTTCCTGTTAAAGTGGACAGTGAGTGTATATTACAAGCATATTTCTAAAAGTGTATTTTACAAGAAAGTCTATATAAGGTAGTGTAGAGTTAAAGGTTGTGCAACTTGTGCTACTGTGTGCTTGTTATGAAGGAATTTGGCTTGTTAACAAATTCAATTTGATGGATATTAACTCTGTATAACTACACACACCCCACATTTCTTAGCTCACAATAAGTTCAGAACACAGATAACTTGTCTGATCTCTTCCACAGAACACAGACTTCAAAAAGCCATCAAGCAGGACTGACAAGTTTCTTAAGCGAAATAGAAATAGCTTCTTTACCTAAATGAGGTGTGAATGAGTATGCTCCGCTCACACTTGTTAAATAAGGAACTATTGATTTAAAATTAAATAATGGAATCTGTCATTTGGAGCCAAATATGACTGGAATGATGCTGCCAAATAGGCCTGTTTCATTTATATTGCTAAATAAATGCTGTTTCCCCCCTCAGCCCTAACCAATTACTGAAGATTTTTTTCCCACACACCACAATAGAGGCAGATTAAGGGGCTTTGAGCTCATAAAACAAATCTTTTCATATTGTTATAGGTTAATTTTTAGCTAAATTAATCTTTGAACACAAACAATGTAATCTATTGCCTAGAGAGCTACAAGCCAGGATTATTTATTTATTTGTATTCAGTATAGTGTATAGCACTGTCTTTGATTTAATTACCTTCCAACATTTTCTTTCCACTTAAATATAATTTAAATGTAATTTAAATATTCAGAACACAGACAGCAGGATGTTGTTAGGTTCCCTCTCCCTCTCTCTCGCTACGAAGCTAGCGAGTAGCATACTTCCGCATCCATTCAGAAACTCCGTTGGACTTTTCCATTCATAAAGACTCTCGTTTTGTTTACCTCTGCCATGTGTTCCTATGTTTTCATTCACGTCATGTCTCTGCCTCCCGTGTTTCCCCATGTGCTCTTGTTTTTGTGTTGTGTCATGTCTCTGCCCCGTTTCCTCATTGGTTCGCCTTGTAATGTGTAATCATTGGTTTCAGGTGTCATTGATTGTGCATGTGATTCGGCATGTTTAAATACGCTGCTCTGTTTCTGCTTCGGCGTGGAGTATTAGTTTAACCTTACCTTAGTTTAGACTGAACTTAGATATAAACTGACGTTTTCCCCTGCGCATGCATCCTGACTCCCTCGTCCCACTACACACCACGTGTCGTAACAGAATACTCTGCCAAAAAATGGATGCAGCGGGGAAAGCGAGGGCACGTCACGTCACGCCATGCCACGCCACATTTAATATGCCTGCTTATAATTCTATGTTTTTTCCTCAGTGGACTTTCATTCATCCCCCGGATGAGTATGACAGAAGTTCCACTTGGCCACAATGCTTCGTTTTGCAGGCACAATTTTATTTTTTGAGTTTGGAGGACCCCAAACCCGATGAAGAAGAGTGGTTGGGGTTCCTCCTCTCTTGTCTGGTCAGCTCAGCTCGCCAATGGGTGGAGCTTCACCTTGCCAGTAGATCCACGCAGCTCCAAACAGTTTCGGGCTTGGTGGATCTACTGGTCCAGGTGTTCGGAAGCCCAGACTTCCAACCCGACCTCAGGACCTTTTCGGGGAAGGACCGTCTGGGCGACCAACCTAGTCCAACGTTCCTGGAGTTTTATGAGAGTAAGCGGGCTAACGTGGCGGCCTACACCTCTCATCCCCTAACCCAGGAGCGCCACCTGGAGGTAAACATGGCAACCTCCAGCCCCGAGCTCCAGCCAGAGACCCAGCAGGAAGTCTCCTCCATGGAGCTACAACTTTAAAAACTTTAAAAGATTAACATGGCGACCTCCAGCCCCGAGCTCTAGCCGGAGGCCCAGCAGGAGGTCTCCTCAAGGGAGCTACACCTGGAGGTAAACGTGGCAACCTCCAGCCCCGAGCTCCAGCAGGAGGCCCAGCAGGAGGTCTCCTCAGCTGAGCTGCTCTTGGAGGTTCAAGAGAAAACCTCCACTCCAGTCCTGTTCATGCCAGAGATTCAAGAGGAAACCTCCTCTCCTGGCCTGCTCATATCGGAGGTCCATGAGAAAACCTCCGCCCAAGCCATGTTCCTGCCAGAGGTTCTAGAAGAAACCTCCTCTCCTGTCCTGCTTATACCGGACGTCCACAAGGAGACCTCCGCCCAAGCCATGTTCTCGTCAGAGGTTCGAGAAGAAACCTCCGAAGCCAAGTTCCTGTCAGAGGTCCACGGGATGACCTCCTCAGAAGCTAATTTCATGTCAGAGGTCCAAGGGATGACCTCCTCCGAAGTTGAGTCCATGTCAGAGGCCCACGGGATGGCCTCTTCTCAAGCCCAGTCCATGTCTGAGGTCCATGGGATGACCTCTTCTCAAGCTCAGTCCGTATCTGAGGTCCAAGGGATGATCTCCGTTCCAAGTCCTAGCCCATGTTTTAGCGCAAAATTGAGTCCATGTCCAGGTTCCTGCCCTAGTCCTAGTCCATGTCCAAGTCCCCTGTCCAGGTTCCTGCCCTAGTCCTAGTCCATGTCCAAGTCCATGTCTAGGTTCCTGCCCTAGTTCTAGTCCATGTCCAAGTCCATGTCCAGGTTCCTGCCCTAGTCCTAGTCCATGTCCAAGTCCATGTCCAGGTTCCTGCCATAATTCTAGTCCATGTCTAAGTCCATGTCCAGATTTCTGCCCTATTCCAAGGCCAGTTTCTGATCCAGGTCCCAGTCCTGCTCCCTGTCCTGTTCCCTGTCCCACTCCCGGTCCCGTTTCCAATCCTGTTCCCAGCCCTGCTCCCATTCCCGGTTCCAGTCCAGTTTCCAGTCTAGTTTCCAGTCTAGTTTCCAACCCTGTTCCTAGTCCAGTTCCTAGTCCAGTTCCTGATTTAGTTGCTAGCTATATTGGTTTAATTGCTGGTTATGTTTTTGCTCTCCTTCTCAGCTCGGATGCTGATTTGTTTCCCAGCTCCATTTCCGACTCAGCGCCCTCCTCTGTCTCCTCCTCTGTTTCCTCCTCTGTCTCTAATTACCTTCCTAGCTCAGCGTCCAGGCCAGTTTCAGAATCTGTCTCCAGCCCTGTCTCTAATTTAATTTCCAGCTCTATTTCCAACCAAGTTTTTGATTTTGTTTATGGTTCTGGGTCTAACCTAGTTCTCTGTCCTGTTTCCAAGTCTGTCTCGAGGTCTGTCTCCAAGTCTTTCTCGAAGTCTATTTCCAAGTCTGTCTTGAGGTCTGTCTCCAAGTCTTTCTCGAAGTCTATTTCCAAGTCTGTCTCGAAGTCTGTCTTGAAGTTTGTCTCTGATCCAGGTGCCAAAGCTGTTCCTGATCCAGGTGCCAAAGCTGTCCCTGATCCAGGTGCCAAAGCTGACTCCGATCCAGGTGCCAATGCTGACTCCGATCCAGGAGCTAAAGCTGACTCTGAACCTGGTTCCAGGCCAAGCTTCAAGGCAAGCTCCAAGCCTAGCACCAGGTCAAGCACAAGGTCAAGCACCAGATGAAGCACCAAGTCAAGCACCAGGTCAAACACCACTCCAAGTTCTCGTCCAAGTTCTCGTCCAAGTTCGAAAGGAAAACCCGACACGCTCTGCTCAGGTTTCAGGATACTAGACATCACCAGCCTCAGGTCCTGGAGGGTAGAGGTTAGGATCCTGCCCAGGGGCCCAGGTCCGCCAGAACGGATGGAACTTGTGGCGCTTCAGGAGCCGCACCTTGGGGGGGGCTCTGTTAGGTTCCCTCTTTCTCGCTATGAAGCTAGCGAGTAGCATACTTCCGCATCCATTCAGAAACTCCGTTGGACTTTTCCATTCATAAAGACTCTCGTTTTGTTTACCTCTGCCATGTGTTCCTATGTTTTCATTCACGTCATGTCTCCGCCTCCCGTGTTTCCCCATGTGCTCTTGTTTTTGTGTTGTGTCATGTCTCTGCCCAGTTTCCTCATTGGTTCGCCTTGTAATGGGTAATCATTGGTTTCAGGTGTCATTGATTGTGCATGTGATTCGGTATGTTTAAATACGCCGCTCCGTTTCCGCTTCGGTGCAGAGTATTAGTTTAACCTTACCTTAGTTTAGACTGAACTTAGATATGTTCCGTAGCCTTTTGCTCGTGGTTTCCAAACCACCTCCTTGCCTGAGCTTTATCACATAGCTCGTTATTCGTGGTTCCCAGACCACCTCCTAGCCTCGCGTGTTTATCCCGTAGCTCGTCATTCGTGGTTCCCAGACCACCTCCTAGCCTCGCGTGTTTATCCCGTAGCTTGTTATTCGTGGTTCCCAGACCACCTCCTAGCTTCGCGTGTTTTTCCCTGTGCTGTTAGGATTACTGCCTTTTGGATCCCTGTGTTTTTTGGATTTACTGCCTTTTTGGATTACTGTGTTTTTTGGATGACTGCCTTTTTGGATTACTGCCTCTGCGGCTAAGTACACTATCATTTTGGATTATTGTTACCCTTTTTTGTTCATGGATTGTGTTTGATGGTGTTTTGTGTGTTCCTTTATTTTTGAACTTCCTGTTCCTAATAAACTGACGTTTTCCCCTGTGCATGCATCCTGTCTCCCTCGTCCCACTACACACCATGTGTCGTAACAGATGTCTTTGCTCCATATTTAGCACTGCCCAAACATCACCAACGATTATTTTCTTAGCTAATTAAGGCAGATATACAGATGAGTGACAAGTTAAAGGAGGGGGAAAAAACAGTCGCTCTCTTTTGCTGTAGCGTTTTCTAGTATGGTTTGGGTCTACTTGTCCCCTTACAAAGTTCTGTTTGATAGCCTTGATCCTATGATGAAACACTTCTATTCAAATGAATATCCACAAGAAACTGGCAGGGGTGTTGGTACAGGTTTGCTTTTGTCTTGGAGATGGTGCTTCACATCTTGTGTGTTTTTCATACAATACTACCTCCCCCACAGAGTTTTTAGACTGATAGTACACTTAGTATGTGCCCTAGTGAACCAGTATGAGGATGTTTTTACTGATAGAGACTTCAAAGCACTTCTGTAAGTGACTCTGGATAAGGACGTCTGCCAAATGCCATAAATGTAAATGTAAGTGGTATCTTCTAGGATAACCACTTCCCCATCTACAGAGGACGAGGGCTCACCGACTGTTTGATGATGTAAATAATATGCTGTGACCTTCACAGTCAAACTCAGCTGAACACCTATCCAAGTTTTTGGGGTGAAGTGTTAGACAGCACTCTCCACCACCATCATCAAAACACCAACTGGGTGATTATCTTTTGGAAGAATGGTGATCATCCCTCCAGCATACTTCCAGAGAGGTGTAGAATCTCTGCCTGGGTGCACTGAAGCTGTTCTGGCAGCAAACTGACACATTTTTCCTAAAATATGTCACCTGTCTTGATAAACTCATTACAAAACCATTATCTCTATTGAACCTATATAATTACAAAAGATGAGAAGCGAACCGCTCCCTGGATGGATTTACTGTCAGACCCATCCCAGTTTACACTGTACAGAGTAAGTTGTTGAACCTGATTTTAGGAATGAATATACATACAGTGGGTATACAAAAGAATCAACACCTTTAAAATAATCACAATGTGTTGCTTTTCAGCCTGAAATGAAGGCACAGTTTTTGTTTTATCCAGCTGTATTTACTCAGTGCAACTTATAACATCCAAGTGAAATATATAACACCAACATGTCAGAAAAAATAAAATAAAATAAAAACCCAGAATCACAGAGTTGGAAAAACGATCACCCCCTCCTAAAAATGACTCAATCAGGTGTAGCTAATCACCTTCTCAATGACACATAAAGCCATTTGACTTTCAGCTGTGATCAGCTGTGGTCATTTTGGTTAGCTCAGCAAGAAAAGAGCTTTCCTGGAGCATTTTGTAGTGCAACTGATGCAAACAATCAACTATGGGTGGCAAGGCACTGTCAAAAGATCTCTGTGATAAAGTTGTGGACAGGAACAAGTCAGGAGATGGATACAAAAAAATTCAAAGGCTTTATCAATGCCTAGAAGCACAGTGAAGTCTTATTATTAAGAAGTGGAAGGTATTTTGTACAACACAGACCCTCCCTGGATCAGGATGTCGCTCCAAACTGGATGAAAGAGCCAGGAGGAAACTGTTAAACTGGTCAGAGAGGCTACCAAGAGGCCTACAGCAACTCTGCAGCAGTTGCAGGAATTTATTTCAAAGTGTGATCATTGGGTGCATGTGACAACAATATCACAAATTCTCCATAAATGTGGCTTGTATGGGCCACATGGAAAAAGATGTTATGGTCAGATAAGACTAAAATTGAATTATTTGGCCTCAGCACCAAACGATATGTCTAGCAGAAATCCAATACAGCTCACCATCCAAATAACACCATACCTACAGTAAAGCATGGAGGTAGTAATATCCTGTTATGGGGTGTTTCTCTGCAGCAGGGACTGGAGCACTTGTCAGGATAGAAGGAAAATGGATGGGGCAAAATACCGTCAAATTCTGCTGCCCTCTGCCAGAAAGTTGTCAATGGGAAGAAGGTTTACCTTCCAACATGACAATGACCCAAAGCACACAGCAAAAATGACCACACAGTGGTTGAAGGAGAAAAAGGTGAATGTCCTTGCATGGCCTAGTCAGAGCCCAGACTTAAACCCCATTGAAAATCTGTGGAATGACTTGAAGACTGCAGTCCACAAATGGTCACCATCAAATTTAACTGAACTTGAGCAGTTCTGCAAAGAAGAGTGGGCAAATATTGCAAGGTCTAGATGTGCAAAGTTAGTAGAGACATATCCCAACAGATTAAAGGCTGTAATTAAAAATAAAATAAGGCAAATTAAAGCAAGGGGGTGATCCTTTTTCCAACTCGGTGATTCTGTTTTTTAATTTAAAAAATAATAATAATAATTCTGACATGTTGGTGTTAAATCTTTCACTTGGATGTTATAAGCTGCACTGAGTAAATACAGCTGGATAAAACATAAACTGTGTCCATCTTCATTTCAGGCTGAAAAGCAACAAAATGTGATTATTTTAAAGGGGGGTAATTCTTTTCGATACCCACTGTAGGCAATCTAGAAATATTGAGTATACCTTAGTTACTCACATCTTGTGTTTGACAGAGGATAGAGCAAGATTCATTTCTGTACAAAGAAGGCATGGGTTCTACCGTTTAGAAGAAGGCAGAGTACAATATAAATATCTCACTCTATCAACCCAAACAAACTAAACAGGATTTGATAATGTACTATTGCCTATTTAAGGATAAACAGGTTTACCATGTCATGATAAATGTGAGCATTGCCTCAAACCATGACATCAGTCAGAACATTTATCAGAACTATGTAAAAGAATCAAGACAATACTAAAAAGTCAAGTTTGTTTCACATCAAACAAAACAAATGACTACACAGAAGTGGTTGCATTAATACTATTTTTAGTAGTTCACCAGTAACAAAAAAAAAGTAGTTGACTAGTTGTCTTTTTTCATAGTTTTCTTTTGTTTTTTCCCAGTCAGAGGTAGGAAATTCCTGTCTGAGAGTTATGAGTTTTAGTAAAATGCAACATAAGATATGAATTACTGTGTGTATACGGTGCCCTGCAATGGACTAGAGTGCTGTCTAGGGTGTATCCCAGCCTCATGGCCTTGGGTTCGCGGGATAGGCAGCAGATCCACCATGACCCTGATCAGCATAAAGCAGTTACTTAAAGTGAGAATTATGTGTATTCAAGGAATTGGACGGTATATAGAGTTGAGGTCATACATTTACATATACCTTGCAGAATCTGCAAAATGTTAATCATTTTAAAAAATAAGAGGGATCATAAAAATGGCATTTTCTTTTTTATTTAGTACTGCCCTGAATAAGCTGTTTCACATAACAGATCTTTACATATAGTCCAAAAGACACAATAATAACTGAATTTACACAAATGAACCACTTCAAAAATTTACATACGCTTGATTCTTAATACTGTGTGTTGTTACCTCGATGATCAACAACTGTTTTTATGTTTTGTTATACAAGTCCCTTGTTTGTCCTGAGCAGTTAAACTGCCCACTGTTCTTCAGAAAAATCATCCAGGTCCTGCACATTATTTAGTTTTCCAGCATCTTCTGCATGTTTGACCCCTTTCCAACAGTGGCTATATGATGTTGAGATCCATCTTACTGAGGACAACTGAGGGACTCAAACACAACTATTACAAAAGGTGCAAACATTCATTGATTCTCAAGAGGGCAACACGATACATTAAGAGCAAGGGGGGTGTAAAAATATTTTGTTTTCTGGGAAACATGTAGATATCTTATGTAGCTTCTGAAGGGCAGTACTAAATGAACAAATCTTTAAACAAAAATAATAACAATTTACACCCCCCTCTTAATGTACTGGGCTATTAGATAGAACATGGGTTCAAACTAATGATACATAAAAGGGTGTGGATGAATTACAAGAAGTGAGAAGTGATGACAAGCATCTTTTTAATTCCAAGCCTCTTTTTATTGATCCTATGCCATCATTATTATTCTAAAATGTTAAATGTGAAAAATTGCTAAAGAATGTAAAAATGTAATATAAATATGAGCAGATTTACCCAAAACATATATACATACAGTACAGCAGTACTGTACAGACTCTAAATACAATATTCACCATTGCCTGTTGTCATAAGCCAGACCAGAAACAAGTGTCCAAGCTTCATTCCTTGTTCCACATGCCCCGTTTTGAATGGAAAAAGTGTGCAAAATTCCTCAGATGCAGTCGTTCCACCTCCAGCTTGTTCAGTAGGATTCTGAAGGTGAGATGAGAGGAATGGAGTTAGTGGATGGCAGCATGCAAGAGTAGGAAAGAAGCACTGTGACTGGTACAGGTGGACATTTTTGCAAGGACATTTTTGTTTTCTGTTTTGATTTGATTCCCAATTAGTCTCAATATCTCTTCTTTGTCTTGTCTTGGGCTTTTGTTTTATTATAATCATACTCTCTGAAAAACAAACATGTTTTCGAATTGCGATCTTCCAAATGTATTTAGTAACCTGTGCGTACCTGTCCAGGAGCTCCCAATCTTCTCCTCCCCACTTGTATTTGTACTCTTCAGTGTTCATGCCTCCAATTCTATTCAGGTCTGATTTGTAAATCCCCACCAGACCATAGCCCTCAGTTTCCCAGAAACCTGTGCCACATTAAATATTTCAAGGTTGCATATTCGACATGAGCATTTAATATGCTGATAAAATCCTGGAGACTCACTGCCCTGCAGTGCTAGAGGTTCTCCATACTGCCAACATATATGATCTTAAAAATCACATATCTATCATGCTCTTCATAAGGTGTAAGTGTAGAACAAATGAACAAACTAAAACACAACAGCAAATCAGAAAATACAACAGCAATACCAAAAACACAACTGCAAAATCAGAAACACATCAACATTAAAGCAAAGTGCAAAGGCTTAGGGTTAGAGTTAGTAAGTCCTTACTGAACATCACCAAGAAAAAGAACTGCATGTTTTCAGTCTGTTATCTAGTCAGCCTAACAACAACAATTTAATGTGAAGTTACTTTTTCGCTACTATTTTGTTATAGTAAGGAGTAGCTGTTTTTTTTTTTTTTTTTTTTTTTTTTTTTTTTTACTCGAATAACCTCACTTCCTTTAGAGGAGTGTTCAGTGTTAGCATACTCACATTAATGCCATGCAAAGTTTTCAGCATATTTAAAATAACTTCATATGAATGCGTTTGTTAGGCTTATATTCCATCTCTCCATTTTCTGAGGTCTCTTAGGCTAAGGCGCACTGTAGCTAATATGCAACAGCAATGACGTTCTGTTTTCGATGTTGCTTCCTGCATTTTTACACGTGGTTTTCTGTTACATTTTCTGATTTGCTGTTGAGTACTTAGGTTGTTAATGTGTTTTGAACTTATGGGTTACCGTACCTTCATAAATAAGATCTGGTGTGATGAGAGTAGAGAACTATACAGGGCAATGAACCACCAGGAGAATGCCAGATATAGATAATTTGCTTTAGTGTTATTGATTATTAGGTACTGCTGACTCTAATTGTGTTATATGAATACCTATGGGAGCTTGTAGTGTGGCTCCACACTCCAGTCTCATCACAACGGGCGCATATACCATTTTCCCCTGCACGCAGTGTTTACGCACATTGTCTATTATCGACGAAGGAAAGTGGAGGTGCAGATCACATAAGAACAAAATACTGTTGTCATCCTGAAGGAAGAAATGAAATTACTAAGGAAAATAGTATGGTACAGTGGGTATAGAAAAGAATCACCACTCTTTAGAATAATCACATTTTGTTGCTTTTCAGCCTGAAATGAAGACAGACATAGTTGTTGTTTTATCCAGCTGTATTTACTCAGTGCAACTTATAACATTCAAGTGAAATATATAACACCAACATGTCAGAAAAGAAATAAAAACCCAGAATCACAGAGTTGGAAAAAGGATCACCCCCTCCTAAAAATGACTCAATAAGGTGTAGCTAATCACCTTCTCAATGGCACACAAAGCCATTTGACTTTCAACTGTGATCAGCTGTGTTCATTTTGATTAGCTCAGCATGAAAAAAAGCTTTCCTGGAGCATTTTTCAGTCCTTGGTAGTGCAACTGAAGCAAACAATCAAATATGGGTGGCAAGGCAGTGTCAAAAGATCTCCGGGATTCTGGCGGAAATCCAATACAGCTCACCATCCAAATAACACCATTCCTACAGTAAAGCATGGAGGTGGTAATATCCTGTTATGGGGGTGTTTCCCTGCAACAGGGATTGGAGCACTTGTCAGGATAGAAGGAAAATGGATGGGGCAAAATACCGTCAAATTCTTGAGGAAAATCTGCTGCCCTCTGCCAGAAAGTTGTCAATGGGAAGAAGGTTTACCTTCCAACATGACCATGACCCAAAGCACACAGCAAAACTAACCACACAGCGATTGAAGGAGAAAAAGGTGAATGTCCCTGCATGGCCTAGTCAGAGCCCAGACTTAAACCCCATTGAAAATCTGTGGAATGACTTGAAGACTGCAGTCCACAAATGGTTACCATCAAATGTAACTGAACTTGAGCAGTTCTGCAAAGAAGAGTGGGCAAATATTGCAAAGTCTAGATGTGCAAAGTTAGTAGAGACATATCCCAACAGACTAAAGTATGTAATTAAAGCAAAAGGTGGTTCAACAAAATGGGGGATGATCCTTTTTCCAACTCAGTGATTCTGTTTTTTAAATTTTTTAAAAAGATTTTCTGACATGTTGGTGTTATATCTTTCACTTGGATGTTATAAGTTGCACTGAGTAAATACAGCTGGATAAAACAAAAACTGTGTCCGTCTTCAATTCAGGCTGAAATCAACAAAATGTGATTATTTTAAAGGGTGGTGATTCTTTTCTATACCCACTTTATATACACAGCTGTATTTACTGTATGTACAGAAATTAACCTTAAAATGTATTGACCAGACCCATCCATTCAGTACAATTACCATGCAAATTTATATAGTACATATCCTTTTTTACTTGTTACAGTGTAAAATCTTGCTTACATACTTGAACAAGATCAGCTCCACATTGAATTCCTAGTGACTTGGAAAAACTTCCCTCCAGGCTCTTAAACTGGTAGCTGTTCATGTGCCGGAAAATTGAACAGATACACACATAAATTGAGCAAAGATATTTACAAAAAATTTGGACCTTCTTGTTTAGATATACAATATGAACACTTGTTGACATCTTTTTCTTTTAGTGAATATAGACTATACCTTGGTAATTTAGCATTTTTCAGTTCCCTCTCAACATCAGCATCAGTGCTGCTGAAGTCTACAATGATGACATTGAAGTTTTTGTCTCCTGTTACTTGATACAGTTTCTCCATTTCTCTGATGAAGTGCATGACCCATCTTCCCTGGTTTTTAACTGTTGGAGTAAAAGGTAAATGAATGTGACACGCATGCAAAGATTTGAATATTTGAATGTTTGAAGATTTGCTTAGTAAGAAAGTATCCTTGCTTATTCTAGTATGGAAGGAGAATTTAGCAATTTCATGCGGTTTGATGCAAAAATAGTAAAACCAGTACCATGGACTTAACAGCAGGTTTCTGTACTGTTCCTCTGTATAAAGACCACATGCTATATGTTGCTACTGACGTTCATTAATAAGCAATGCAAACAGTTTTGCAATATTTTAAAACATTCCAAATATGCAATACTACAAGTGATGAAAATACTCCAGCAATGTATTGCAGCAAGTGATTCTAATTTTCTAATATATACACATACACGGATTTCTGATATATGAAATGATATATCAAAAAAGCTGTTTTAGGGGCAGTGGTAGCTCAGTGGTTAAGATGTTAGGCTAGTGATCGGAAGGTCATGAGTTCAAACCCTGCACCCCCAAGCTGCCACTGTTGGGCCCTTGAGCAAGGCCCTTAACCCTTGACTGCTCATGTATAAATGAGATATGAGTCACTCTGGATAAGGGTGTCTGCCAAATGCCGTAGATGTTTTAGGGAAAAAAAGTATACATTTCACTGTATATTCACTGTAGACTGTCATCAACCAGCCCAATATGTAATTTTAGACCATGTCAACAGCTGATGTACAGTAGATTATCCATACACACTCTGTAGACTAATGGCCTGTTGCTTTTTTCTTTTACTTTATTTGGATGGTCCAGTTTAAGGCTGCTGATGTTTAGTAGATAATCTTAGCAACTAGTCTACAGTCCTAGTCATAGGTTCAAATTCAGACTCATTTGTCATGTTGGGAATCAGTTGATGGATAACAGTTTGTAGACGGTTTGCAGAGTGTACTTAATCCAGGTTATCCAACTAAAGTGATACCAAGACAATAAACACAGCAAAATGGCAAAATGCCTATATGAATTTTGGGAAGCAGTTGGGAATCACATGAACAAGAAATCACATGACCTTACCATTGAGAGTTAGAATAATTAGGTAGCAATTGAGTTCATAAAAAGCTTTATTTCTGACCTGTCAGCATAATATGGACTTTTACTTCTGGGTCCCAGCTGAAGTCTGTTGGGCTGCAGAGACCAGGTAATTCTGGATATCTCTTGTTATATGTGGTGTAAAAATATTTAGAGATAAGAACATTCTTCCCCTCTTTATCTTCCATCTCTATCTCCAGCAGGTAGCGACTGCCCACACCAGCCTTTGTCTTCTTCTCCACATTTATCACTCGTTTCAGGACCAGATCACTGCAAAAACATAAAAGGTCAAGTCCAGAAAAATACTACTTGTGGGCCATCTTCACAAGCCAAGACAGCAGTGTGATCATTTACCTGGTGTTCTCTTTTAACTGCAGTTGATTCCTGAAAGATTTAATTACAGGCATGACATTTTTTTGGAGCATTATAATATTTCCAGCTCTTTTGCAGGTGTGGACAACAAAATCACTCTGTTTTGAATGGAAATCCACCGGCTTTACATTGAAGACCTGCTTCCAGTTTGGCATGTTTATATTAAGCTCTGTTGATTGGACAAATAAGTTCAGTGTTAGAACACTCGGTGATCTATCCAATTAACTTAAGGTGAAGGAACATCAGAAAACATGAAAACCATTTTATCAAGCTATTAGTAAGTTACCTTTGTCATCTTCTTCTTTTTCAAATTTCAGATATGGAACAAACCCACCTCTGGAAAAGTAAACACAAGAATATTAGTTAATGACTGCACAGTAAAATTGAGATGTACAGTACAGTGTACAGTATGTAACTAATATACACATTGTAAGTACGTTACCCCTTCTCATATACTGTATCCTTGTTGTAAAAGCATTTCTGTGCCTTAATGTCCTCATTAGCGAGCCTTGTGTAGTCATTTGGGTACACTGACGAGTAGCGAACCTTTAAAACCACAATTCATTATTTACCCGTAATGAATTACATGTCTAGTTGCTTTTTATCAGTATTAATAGAATCTTAGCATTCATGCCTGTTATTCAAACAGTCTATATAATAATGAGACTGTCTGATTGTTGTGTGTGTTGTTTTTTTTTTTAGGTAAAAACATGTTATTTATTTTCACATTTTAGAGAACCTCAGATGTATTTTTGGAACAATTTATATTGAATGTCAGTTAATTCCAGGTTTCCCACACTGAAAATCAAAAACAAGTTGACTGTACTCAATTGATTAAGTAAACTCGTTCCCTCAATTTAATTGAGTAATGGGGTCTCCCAAAACTTGTACAGTCATGTGAAAAAATAAGTACACCCCATGGAAATTGTTGGCTTTTTTGACATATCTGGACAAGCAAAAATTTGATAATCTTCGAAACAGTGCCTATTAATGAAGTTGATATACTTGAACAAAACCACAAGGAAAATTTGCTTTTCCAATCATTTATTCAACAGAAATATCAACAGATGTGATATTCTTCTGTGGAAAAGAACACCAAAGGGTCTAAGTACACCCTTGTAGGTGTTTTGTATAATTGTCCACCAGTCTCTGACATCAGCTTGCTGGAATTTTTGACCACTCTTCCATGCAATATTCTTTCAGTTGCAAGATGTTTGAGGGTTTTCTTGTTTCAAATCAACCCACAATATTTCAATGGGATTCAAATCCAGGCTTTGACTAGGCCATTCCATAACCCTCCATTTCTTCTTTTTGAGCCATTCCTTGGTGGATTTAGGATCATTATCCTGTTGAAAAGTCCACTCTCAGTTCAACATAAATTTTCAGACAAATGGTCTTATATGATGCAGAATTGTAAGTTGAATCAATGAATGCAGGCTGTCCAGTCCCTGAGGCAGTAAAGCAACCCCAAATCATAGTATTTATTTGTTCTGCGTCAAACATGTCTGCTGTTACTGTGGCCAAACAACTCTATCTTTGATTCATCTGTCCAGAGTGCATTATTCCAAAAGGTCTGGTCTTTACCTATATGCTCATTGGCAAACTGTAGTCTTGCTTTAATGTTCTTTTTAGACAGCAAAGGCTTTTTCCTGGCACACCTCCCATGCGGGTCAAATTTGTGCAATCTCTTTCTGATTGTAGAAGCATGCACTTTGACACAAACAGTTGCAAGACTTACTAGCAGATCCTGTGATTAAATGTTGGGGTTCTTGGAGACTTCTTTTTGCATCAGACGGTCTGCTCTTGGGCTGAATTTTCTGGCCAGTCCTGGACAAATTGGCAGTCATTTGAAATCTGCACCACTTGTAGATGATTTTTCTTACAGTGGAATGATGTATTTCAAATAATTTGGAGATATTTTTAAATCCCTTGACAGACTCATAGGCATCCACAACCTTTTTTCTGAAGGCCTTACAGAACTCTTTAGATCTTGGCATGATAACACCTGTTAGGTTTCCTCTCCTCCAGCTCTCGCTACGCTGCAAGGAGTAGCGAGTGGCATACTTCCGCATTCCACTGCGCGCATTCCAGCGCTATTCAAAAACTCTCCGATGGACGTTTCATTCATGAACTCACGTTTTGTTTACCTCTGCCATGTGTTTCCATGTTTTTGTTCACGTCATGTCTCTGCCTCCTGTGTTTCCCCATGTGCGTTTATGTTTTCGTTCGTGTCATGTCTCCGCCTCCTCATTTCTCATTTGTTCATGTTTATTGATGTCAGGTGTTATGGATTTGGGCATGTGATTGATATGTGTTTAAATACGTCGCTCCGTTTCCGCATCGGGGCGGAGTATTAGTTTAGCTTAGATGTGTTTAACCTTGTGCATTTTTCCCTTAGCTCTTTTTCCGTGGTTTCCAGACCACCTCCTAGCCTTGCGGGTTTATTTCCGTAGCTCGTAATTCGTGGTTTCCAGACCACCTTTCTAGCCTCGAGTACTTATTCCTTAGCTCGTAGTTAGTGGTTTCCAGACCACCTCCTAGCCTTGCGTGTTTATTTCCCTGTGTTTTCTGGATTTACTACCCATTGTGGATTACTGCGTTTCTTTTTTCGATTACTGCCTCCTCGGCTACCTACATTATTTTTGGATTATTGTTACTCTTTTGTTCGTGGATTTATGTTTGATGGAGTTTTTTATGTTCATTTATGTTTGACCTGTTCGTAATAAACTGACCACTTTCCCCTGCAAGTGCATCCTGCTTCTCTCCCACACCTCGTGTCCTAACAACACCACACACCTCAATAGCAAAGGGAACACCATACACTAGATATGAGAGGGGTATAAATAAGACAGGTTCCACCTGCACTCACCTGATTCTACTTTTACGGATTTGAAGGTGTGATACATGTAGGGGTGTACTTAATTTTTTCCATGTGACTGAATTGTGGTTTTTTTTTTTTTTGTTAATTTAAATTGTGAAAATTTCAAAAAAATGTAAATGTTATGTGTGATTTGATAGAGTATATCAGCTTTATTAATAGCCACTGTTTCAAAGAGGATGAAATTTTTGCTTGTCCAAATATAATATATATATATATATATATATATATATATATATATATATATATATATATATATATATATATATATATATATATATATATATATATATATATATAAAACACACCAACAATTTCCATGGGGTGTACTTACTTTTTCACATGACTGTATATTTAAGTTCACTTAACTTGGTGCTCATGTAGATTTTACTTTATAGTTTACTGAAAGGGAATCGAACTCCGGTTGCAGTAGTGCTGCATGCTAGCCACTAGTCCACCAGAGAGCCCGTGTTCTTAAATAATTATGTTCACTTAACTTGCTGTACATTTCAAGTGTACTTAAATACAGGGTGTCCCAAAAGTCTCCATACAAAAATTAACACTTTTTTTAAATTTTTTTAGCAAAAAGTAACTTTATTTACAAAACATCCTCTACATGATGTCATTTCTTTGTTAACACACACATAATCGTTACTCATGATGAACTCTTGAATTTCACTACACCACTACTAGCAACAGATGAGGTGAAGAGGACCACCATTTGCAATTATCTAAAAATCAGTGCATTAGTTCTATTGTTGCCAGGCAGAATTTATTGGATGGCCAATCACATCAAATAAAGACCATCATGAACTATTTTAATAAATCATTTTTGATTTCATAACACTTGAAATCTTACGTTTATGTATTTTGTAGGTAAATAAGTTAAATGAACATAGATTTTTAAAAATTTATAAGTCCAAAACGCAACATTTTAAGTAATGTTTAGTCATGATTACATGATTGTTTAAGTAAAGACAACATTGTACTGTTTACAGTGCAAACATTTTCTCATGAATTATTCTTGCATGCTACTGTAGCTCTTATTCTTGTTTTCAAGAAAGCTTGGGTTAAAATGCTCTTCTTCACAGAAAATACTGTAGTAAAACTGTACTCACATGATTTACACCATCGTATCTCTCAATGGTAGAGTTGTTATATATGTAAATAGGATAGGAAGCACATTTAGGAAACACATTTTCCAAATGGGACTCCTGCAGCAGTGGTACTGGAGCGAGAGAGAGAAAGAGAGAGAGATGAGGTGGGGCTTGAAGCTTGCACTGTTGGTTGAAATATTGCAAGAAAAAAATAGTAATATATATATTTTTTTATGAATTCATGTATTAAAGCAATCATTTTAAAAAATGCCAAAGAATTTTTACATTATAAATATGCGCATTTTTAAATTTTCCCTCTTTTTGGCAGCTCCCATTTCAGAGTCATCACAGCGGGTCACCCATCTGCATATTGATTCTGGCACAAGTTTCATGCCGGATGCCCTTCCTGGCACAACCCTCCCCATTTTCCAGGCTTGGGACCGACACTGAGAGTGTACTGGCTTGTGCAACCCTCCAGTGGCTGGGGTTTATTCCCTGAACAGAAATTGAACCCAGGCCGTGGCAATGAGAGCACCACATGCTAGCGCCACATGCTAGCCACTAGTCCACCAGGGAACCAAGAGTCATTTTGAAATACTTGGGCTATATATTTTTCACAAAAATGTAAGTAAGTATATAAGTGTCACTTGCTCACAGCAATCATCAGATGTACCAGTTAAGAGAATTCAGCTTTGATAATCTCACACCTTAAAAAATGCCATCCTTATCTAGCCACAGGAGGTCACAAGCTAGTATACTTTTTGTGCCGGTCCCAAGCCCAGATAAATAGAGAGGGTTGTGTCAGGAAGGGCATCCGACGTAAAACTTTTGCCAAATTCAATATGCGAATCACTAACATGACTTCCATACCGGATCGGTTGGGGCCTGGGTTAACAACAACCGCCATCGGTGCCGTTGACCTACAGGGCACTGGTGGAAATTGGGCTACTGTTGGTCGAAGAAGGAGAGGAGGAAGGTGTGTTAAAGGAGGAAGGCGTGTCCGTAGGCAGAGAGAGAAGAGGAAAGGCAGGAGTTTAGGACTGAAAGTAGGGACTTTGAATGTTGGTACGATGACAGGTAAAGGCAGAGAGCTGGTAGATATGATGCAGAGGAGGAAAGTCGACATTCTGTGTGTCCAGGAGACCAGGTGGAAAGGGAGCAAGGCTAGAAGCATTGGAGCAGGGTTTAAACTGTTTTATCATGGTGTGGACAGGAAGAGAAATGGAGTAGGAGTGATCCTGAAGGAGGAGTTTGTGAAGAATGTTCTGGAGGTAAAGAGAGTGTCAGATAGGTTGATGAGTCTGAAGCTGGAAATTGAAGGTGTGATGTTGAATGTTGTTAGTGCTTATGCTCCACAAGTAGGTTGTGAGCAAGAGGAGAAAGACAGATTCTGGAGCGAGCTTGAGGAAGTGATGCGGAGTGTTCCCAGAGGTGAGAGAGTGGTGATAGGGGCAGACTTTAATGGACATGTTGGTGAAGGGAATAGTGGGGATGAGGAAGTGATGGACAGGTTTGGTCTTCAGGTAAGGAACCCAGAAGGACAGAGGTTGGTAGACTTTGCTAAAAGTATGGAGATGGCTGTGGTGAACACGTACTTTCAGAAGAGGCAGGAACACAGGGTGACATATAAGAGTGGTGGCAGGAGAACACAGGTGGACTATATCTTATGTAGACACTGTAATCTGATGGAGATTAGCGATTGCAAAGTAGTGGTAGGAGAGAGTGTAGCTAGACAGCATAGAATGGTGGTGTGTAAGATGACTCTGGTGGTGAGGAAGATGAAGAAAGCAAAGGCAGAGCAGGAGACAAAATAGTGGACGTTGGAAAAGGAAGAGTGCTGTGCGGTTTTCAGGGAGGAGTTGAGACAGGCTTTAGGTGATCAGGAGGTGCTTCCAGATGACTGGACTACTACAGCCAAAGTGATCAGGGAGACAGGTAGGAAGGTGCTAGGTGTGTCATCTGGAAGGAGGAAAGAAGACAAGGAGACTTGGTGGTGGAATGAGGACATTCAGGAGAGTATCCAGAGGAAGAAGTTAGCTAGGATGAAGTGGGACAGTGAGAGAACAGAGGAAAGTAGACAGAAATATAGGGAGATGCAGCATGAGGTTAAGATAAAGGTGGCAAAGGCCAAACAGAAAGCTTATGAGGACATGTATGCAAGGTTAGATAGTAAGGAAGGTGAGAGGGATTTGTATCGGTTGGTGAGGCAGAGGGATAGAGATGGTAAGATGTGCAGCAGGTTAGAATGATTAAAGATAGAGATGGAAATGTGTTGACAGGTGACAGGAGGGTGAGGGAAAGATGGAAGGAGTACTTTGAGGAACTGATGAATGAGGAAAATGACAGAGAGAGAAGAGTAGTAGAGGCAAATATTGTTGAGCAGGAAGTAGAAAGGATTAGCAAGGGTGAAGTTAGGAGAGCTTTGAAGAGGATGAAGAGAGGAAAGGCGGTTGGTCCTGATGACATACCAGTGGAGGTATGGAAGTGTCTAGGAGAGATGGCAGTAGAGTTTTTAACTAGGTTGTTCAACGAGGTCTTAGAGAGTGAGAGGATGCCTGAGGAATGGAGGAGAAGTGTTTTGGTGCAGATTTTTAAGAACAAGGGAGATGTGCAGAGTTATGGAAACTACAGAGGTATTAAGCTGATGAGCCATACAATGAAGTTGTGGGAAAGAGTAGTGGAAGTGAGGCTAAGGGGAGAAGTGAGCATTTGTGAGCAGCAGTATGGTTTCATGCCAAGAAGGAGCACTACAGATGCAATATTTGCTTTGAGAATGTTGATGGAGAAGTACAGAGAGGGTCAGAAAGAGCTGCATTTGTGTCTTTGTAGATTTAGAGAAAGCATATGACAGGGTGCCAAGAGAGGAGCTGTGGTATTGTATGAGGAGGTCTGGAGTGGCAGAGAAGTATGTTAGAGTGGTGCAGGATATGTATGAGAGCAGTAGGACAATGGTAAGGTGTGCGGTAGGTGTGACAGAGGAGTTCACACTGAAGGTGGGACTGCATCAAGGATTGGCTCTGAGCCCCTTCTTGTTTGCGGTGGTGATGGACAGGCTGACAGATGAGGTCAGACAGGAATCTCCATGGACTATGATGTTTGCGGATGACATTGTGATCTGTAGTGAGAGCAGGGAGCAGGTGGAGGAAACTCTAGAGAGGTGGAGGTTTGCTCTGGAGAGAAGAGGAATGAAGGTTAGTCGCAGCAAGACAGAATACATGTGTGTGAATGAGAGGGATCCAAGTGGAACAGTGAGGTTACAGGGAGAAGAGATAAAGAAGGTGCAGGATTTTAAGTACTTAGGGTCAACAGTCCAGAGCAACGGGGAGTGTGGAAAAGAGGTGAAGAAGCGTGTGCACGCAGGTTGGAATGGGTGGAGAAAAGTGTCAGGTCTGTTGTGTGATAAAAGAGTACCAGCAAGAATGAAAGGAAAGGTGTACAGAACAGTAGTGAGACCAGCGATGTTGCATGGTTTGGAGACAGTTGCACTGAGGAAAAGACAGGAGGAAGAGTTAGAGGTAGCAGAGCTAAAGATGTTGAGGTTCTCTGGGAGTGACGAGGATGGATAGAATCCGGAATGAGTACATCAGAGGGACAGCACATGTGAGATGTTTTGGAGACAAAGTTAGAGAGGCCAGGTTGAGATGGTTTGGACATGTTCAGAGGAGGGAGAGTGAATATATCGGTAAAAGGATGCTGAGGTTAGAGTTGCCAGGCAGGAGGCCGAGAGGAAGACCAAAGAGGAGGTTTATGGATGTAGTGAAGGAGGACATGAAGGTAGTCGGTCTGAGAGAAGAGGATGCAGGGGATAGGGCTAGAGGGAGGCAGATGATTCGCTGTGGCAACCCCTGAAGGGAACAGCCGAAAGGAAAAGAAGAAGACACCTTAATAAATGCCACCCTCAGTCAATCACTATCTAACACCTTACCAGTTTGAGTTTAGTGCTAAATTTTGTCTACTTTTAAGTTGGATATTCATATTTTTGACTTTTTGTCCTGTTTACTCTATTTTGCATTTATCTGTCTGAACCTTATTGTGAACTGACTATTAAAGTTAAACTTGACCTGGAATTGTGCTTTGACTGTGTTAACTTAGAACTTTTATATTGTGATTTCACTGATAAACTTCTATACATGGATCCTCACAATCCCAATTAGCCTCCCTTGTTTAAGAAAACTTTTCAACGCAATGTGGATCCAGCAAACGTGCATCAATCAGCATGTTTTTGGGAGGTGGATGAAACTGGAGAACCCAGCAGAAATCCACAGTAACACAGGTAGAACATGGAAAACTCAATACAGGCAGTTACCTGAGTTTAGGATCAAACTGGGGACCATGGTGCTGTGAGGCAGCAACACAAAACTCTAGTTATACTGAGTTATACTGTGAAATGTCCATGGAATACCTCTTGATGCTGACATATTGCGCTGATATAAGATTGAATTTAGAGATTTTGCTCAAATCATGAATCACTCACTCTTGTAGCTGGTGTCTCGTGGGTCTTCTTTGACCATGTCCACTTCAGGTTTAGAGACAGGGTCAGGGCTCAACCTTTGACTAGCTGCTGTTTTGGGGATTATTTGATTGTCCACTGCCAGTAGAGAAGACTCATCTGTACACAGAAAATAAATGACTTGGCAGATTCATTTCACCAAAGTGATTTAGAAGTGAGAGAGAATGAGTGTTGAGTGGAGGCCCATAAATGTCTCTTTGGTTGTACTGGGATTTGAACTCACAAACTCACATAGAACCTTAACCACATAGGGTTTGTACTACCCAAATAGTACAACAGTTCCACTTATAAGGACCTACATGAACATTTCTGCTTTGTGACCCAAAATCTATGTTTGCAATCCTTAAATGTTTACAATTCCTATTAAAAACAATGGCAACCTCACTGACTAGATCAATCAAAATGTTATTGGTATTCATGGGTGTTTAACATGAGAACAATATGTAATACTTTAAATTAAGGTTCTTTTAATTAACATTATTTACTCCATTATTTAACATAATGCGTGTTATCTAAGGTTCATATTGGCCATTGTGGTAATATGAACATTGCTTAATATTAATGTTAATTATTTGGCTGATTTGGTTTATTACTTTAAGAAAAACATTAATTAATACACATGTTGGTTACTTTGTTAAAATTACTTATGATGTATTATTGCTGAAATACCTAGCTTGTTCATGTTAAGTAATGAGTTAATATCCGTTAAGGGGGTGTTAATGCACTGAATTAGCAAAAATAAAAATTTTTTACTACTCAGTGGAAAATAACACATCTAGGCTGTCCTAATTGTTTTGAAAACCTGTGTTGACCAGATGAGTTCAATTCAGTACTGAATTTCACTGTATGACACATTATACTGAAATGTAATGTATATTATGTACATAATATCATGTAGTGCAGATAGATCATTTTATAATGTTGTAATGAGAAGAATTTTGCTAGGGCTAAACATTTACCACTGTAAAGCGACAGATACTCTGAGGTAATAACTTCAAAATTGCTGTCCTCTTTGTTGAGACGCCACTGAAAATATGAAGAAGAAAAAAAAGATTCTTAGAAAGACTTGTACATTACAGACAAGGCAAAGGGGCTCAATGCAGAATGAAAATCTAGATGGTTACAGTTTAATAAAATCTGCAAGATCATTGAGAACATTTCACCCTTGACTTTAGGAAAAGGTGTGGTTCATAGGAAGAATGTCACAGATATTTGAGCCATTTGACATGTAAAATACTACTATTTACTATTAATATACACATAATGAAATACCTGTAGCAGCTTGGGGAAACCCTTTACATGGTTAAATTTTCACATTTTCTACTATACATAGTCCTGAAAATGGCAGGCTTACCTGAAGTGAAATATGTTTCTCTTTTGTATACATAGTAAAGTTGTAGCATTTTAAAATGATAATATTGGCCATTTTGACAGTCAATATTTGATTAAATTTTAATTGAATTGATTAGGCTTATGCCCATTTTACTATAGCACATAACTATCCAATTGATCAAAGCCTGACACTGAAATAGCAAGAATAGCAAAGTTTTAAAATCTTTAGGCATTTGTTAAACTGGCTTACCAACATTATCTTTGCAGGAACTGCTTAAAAAATACACACACACACACACACACACACACACACACACATATATATATATATATATATATATATATATATATATATATATATATATATATATATATATATATATATATATATATATAAAGTTAAGTATGTCATAGGGAGAAAAAAAAAACTAATTTTGGCAAACTTGTTTTTGCCAATGTGAGATCCAACTGGTTGTTAGAGAACCCCTCGCACTCTGAGTCACTCGCTCAGCACTGCTATGGAGAACAGCGCACTCCTCATTCACAAACTCCGCCGGACTGATTCATTCATGAACTCACGTTTTGTTTACTTTGCCATGTGCTTTTGTTTTCGTTTACGTCATGTCTCTGCCCCCATTTGTTCATTGGTTCTTTGCTTTTTGTTTACGTCATGGCTCCGCCTCCTTATGTTCATTGGTTTTCCATTTCATTGTAATTATTAGTTTCAGGTGTGTCTCGTTGTTTTGTGCGTATATTTAAACCGCTTCCCGTTTCTGCTTCTTTGTGGAGTATTACCTGAGTGAGTGAGTGAGTGAGTGAGTGAGTGAGTGAGTGAGTGAGTGAGTGAGTGAGTGAGTGAGTGTGTGTGTGTGTGTGTGTGTGTGTGTGTGTGTGTGTGTGTGTGTGTGTGTGTGTGTGGGTGTGTGTGAGTGAGTGAGTGATGCCTTTACCTCGCGTTTCATGGACTATGGATTATTCTCTCTTTACTTTTTGGATCTATGCCTTGCCCTTGTGAATTCATGTTTTGCATTTTGGGATTATACTCATTTTTGCTCCTTTGGATTTTTGTTTGTTTTCGACCATGCTTTTGTATTCCATTACTCTTGAATTAAGTTCCTAATAAACTGACCTTTTCCCCAGCGAATGCATCCAGCCTCTCCTCTGTGTTACATATGTAATGTCTGAACGTATCAAACTGATTTCTGAATCAGCCTGGATTTAGCAAAGAAGTTTCTCTATCTCCTTGAGCTGTGAATCCTCTTCACCAGATGCCATAGGAATGCGACACGACCCCCCCTCTTCAGACACACACACACACACACACACAAACACACAAAGCACACACCCGTGCACACACACAACATAAATTTCTTTTGAATGTTACATGTAATTATATGTAATTATTCGATGCCTAAATAGTGTGATGTTATCTTGTTTGCATATATTGTGTGTTTATGTAACATAACTATAACGATTTTAGATCGCTTAACTTAGGATATGATTTTAAATGTCTGTAACCATGATTAACTTGTAATATTCTTTATAAGTCCATTGAATTTGGTATGTGGTTAATCGTCTTGTGATACCCTGATTGATTATGCATATCATATTGCAATGGGATACATTATTTCATGCTTTCTCTTAATTTCATATATAATACGGTTTAAACCGGCTCCTCCCTGGACATGCAAATCCAGGTCTGAGACCAGACAAAGAGAGTTCATCCCGCCAACAAATCCAACTTCCTGATTGGCCCATAGCCCAAAGAGACGTGTGTGTTGGTGTTGTCTTTAAAACAACACCACGCTTTGAAACTCACTCTTCAGTCTCTCTTCACTCTCTTCTTCAACTCTTCACTTCAACTTGACACTCTTGCGGTTTCTCTCCCCCGGGGCCATGTGCCCCAGGAAGAGGAAGCCAGGATCTCTCTCTCCCGGACAAAAAGACGCAACCGCCTCACGGCCCACGCCTTTTCAAACAGCACGACGAACCAGCGAACTCTACATGACCTCGCGCGAACTTTCAGACCGAAACCATGCAAGTATAGTTAATGGATCTATATCTGCGTTTAAGATTGTACCCCTGTTTACGGGAGATTTAAGTTCGTTGCTGGTTTTGAAAAAAGCTAATTAGTTGTGTTTTTATCTGCCATTCCCTTTTATTTCATTACTTTCTCTCTATACCTTTTCTTTCTTGTATATAGATGTACATATGTATGTTTTGCTTAGAGTTAGTCGTGTGTATCCGTAGTTACATCTAGTTATTAAAATCTATTATCCCACGTTTGATTTTCTCTGTTTTTGGTCACGTGATAGAGTCCCTTCTTCACTGCATAAGAACCTTGCTTACCCACTCTAATTTTTAATAACAACTTCGTTGGTTAATCCTTCCTGGCCAGAAGGATAAACTCCCTCTTTAGAGTTCATAATTCTAAACTAGACTACAGCTAAACCTAAGGCTGATCTAGACCACATACATAGTCATAATTAATTATAATCCGTTGTAGTTAATTATCTATATGTATATGTGCACATACATTAATTCCCTTTCATGGCTGATGTATATTTATAACTGGTCACAACATGCGTTGATTAGATATATAGATATATTTCACGCCATTCAAGCTAATTCCTTATATAAATTGGAGAATACATTTAAACGTGTTAAACATCTTTTAATTCGTTACATAAATTGTAACTGGTGGAGAATATTTTTAAACGCTGCAGATTCATCCGAGTTACTACACATTCTGGTAAATAATGCGGGCACACTTTAAAACTCGTCTCCTTTAAAAAGGTGCTTCGAATACAAGCGTGCGCTTCTGTTTCGTTTTTCATGTTTAAAGCTGATCCAGTACATTATTCTGGTGGAAAAGAATAATGCCAGTTACACATAACATTGGTTTTCCCAGGCCACCACACACACACACACACACACACACACACACACACACACACACACACACACACACACACACACATATATATATATATATATACTATGAAACAAACAATATAAATTAAACTCATACTGCAATCTCCACATGATCCATTTCTTCACTTTGCTTGTAGATGATTTCAAAGTAATACTGTTGTTTTTTTGAGAGCCTAAAGAGAGGGACTATATTAGAATCAAACAGTTCACAACAAAAGTAATGAAGTAATGGTCTTGATTTCCATTTTAAATAATAATAATAATAATAAAAAAACATTCAGACAATGTTACTTACACTACAGGCTCAGATATCTGAGATGCAAATTTATCATATTCCCCTGGTGCAGCCCATTCATTTCCTGTCTGATCAATAGTGTACAGTGGCAATAAGGCATGGGATACTTCACATAGTAATACATTTTAGTATACATTATTATGTCTAATAATTGCTTACAGACACAATCATTCATATATGTTATCCTATTACTTTATTGCTTGGATCTATGATAATTACATACTGTATTTTTTATTGTAATACGGTGCCTTGTTGAATTTGATGGAGTAGTCACTTAATAGATATGATAAGATCAGATAAGACCAGTAATACACCAGTAGTTCTTACCTTGCCAAGGTAAGCCATAAGTTTGAGTTTTTTGGTGCTTTCATCTGAACTCAGCCAGAACTCTGAGTTATCATCAGAAGCAATGGCAAAAATGTATTCTCCTGGTAAAGAGCAACCAGATGATATTAAAGCCAGCACTGCCTCACATTAGAGGTGTAGAGTGTAAAAAATGTAGGCTGAATATTAAGCTGAATGTTTCAGCTTAAAACCAGCCCATAACATTTTACTGGATTTTCCAAAGCAGTACACACCACTTATTACAGGATGAATGTATCCAAAGATTCTCAGCCCATAGTTTTCCCATCCAGGATAGACAGCAAGCCTGTTGATTGTGGTACGTGACTGAAATCATAATGTCACATTGTACATTTAAGATACTTGTAGATCTACTGTATATCTTCAAAACATATTTAATTAGTGGTAAATGTTGCAAATCTGAATGAAAAATGACCACAAATTATTCTATAGAACTGCGTTAAAGAATTGCATTAAAACCGCAATTTCACGGACTGAATTTTTGATGGATATAATAGTGCAACCTTAAAGTAAGTTGTAAGTATAGCAGATGAATGCTTGGTCAGCTGATCCTTCAAACCGTGGACATGTCTTCTTTACAAAATAGCAAAGTAAATTAAAAAAGACACTGGAATTATTTTAATTTGATTGTGCTTTGATTTCATAGCTTAGATCCCATGCACACATTGTGATTGCCTCTATTTAGTATCCAATTGCTTCATTATGTTGTGTGCATAATATTAAAAGAAAAAATAAAATTAAAATTGTAGGATGTGCTGGATCAAGTGCTATTTTACAAGCTTCTGAATAATGAGGGTGGAAGCCATATTGTTCAGTTAAACCAAAATGCATGATGCATGTGATGTTATAATTACAACTAGGAATATAAATGCAGCAATATGTTGTAGATATAGCCTTTTAGACTCCTATTAGATGTCTATTTCAATGTTTGCCATCTAATCATTCATATATCATCATATTAGTCTTTTTTTTATGATTTTTAAATTATCACTTGCTTTTGTGTAACATAATACTACATTTGACAGCAAAGGAAATGTTTTTGTGGCTTAAAGGCAAGTGTTTGTATTTAAAGCTAGTGGTCTAGGCATTATCGAAAATCCCAGTCTTGGACTCCATGGAGGTATAAACTAAATGCAGATGATTGGCAGAATCTGAATGGTGCACCTAAGTAATTGACTTAAGCAGGTTTATAAATCCACTCTGAATACTCTTTAACTTTCCCCACATAAATATTATAATAATTATATATTATAATAGCTGGACTTTGGTTGCCAACTCTGAACATGACCTCCTATATTCTGTCTCATTTTCACATACAAGTTGCTATGGACAGAATAATAGAAACAGTTAATAACTAGTCATCAATATTGCTGGTTTCATTTGAACATTGAGAAGGCACACTTCACTCTTGGCAACCTAATATTATTAATATTTTATACTAAGTAGCATTAGTGTAGAAGTTAATAAATATACCCTCTGAAAGTACTGGAACATCAAGGCCAGTTCTTTTCAGTTCATTTTGGTTTGAGATCAAAAGATGAATAAGAAACAATAGACGTGTTACAGATGTCTTAAACAACTTAGAACATGGCACCTTTGGTAGCAGACCACCCAATTTTTAGGTGAACAAAAGTATAGGAACAGATAGTCTTAAAGGAGATTAAAGTAAATAACACGTAATATTTCACTGCATATCCCTTACTTGCAATAACTGCATCAGATCAGGAACCCACTCACCCACTGTGATGCTTTTCCAGGCTTGTACCACAGCTTATTTTAGTTGCTGTTTGTTTTGGAGGGGTTTCTCCCCCCAGTGTCCTCTTCAGGAGGTGAAATACATGCTGAATTGGGTTAAGGTCTGGTGATTCACTTGGCCAGTCTAAAACCTTCTACTTTTCCCCCTGATGAAGTCCTTTGTTACATTGGCAGTGTGTTTTGGGTCAGTGCCTTGCTGCATGATGAGGTTCCTCCCAACAAGATTGGATGTATTTCTCTGTAAATTGGCAGAGAAAATGTTTCTGTAGACATCTGAATTAATTCTGCTGCTACCATAATTAGTTACATCATCAATAAAGATTAGTGAGCCTGGTCCAGAAGCAGCCATGCAAGCCCAAGCCATGACACTACCTCCACTGTGCTTGACCTCTGAGCTTGTATGTTTTGGATCATGAACATATCCTTTTATTCTCCACACTTTGGCCTCTTCATCACTTTGGTAGAGGTTAATCTTGGTTCCAGAACTTTCGTGGCTCATCTCTGTATTTCTTTGTGAATTCCAATCTGGTTTTCCGATTCTTACTGCTGATGCGTGGTTTGCATCTTGTGGTTTGGCCTCTATATTTCTGCACTCAAGGTCTTCTTCAGACAGTAGATTGTGATACCTTCACCCCCGCCCTGTGGAGGTTGTTGGTGATGTCACTGTTGTTTTGGGGTTTCTCTTTACAGCTCTAAAAATAGTTTTGTCATCAACTGCTGTTGTTTTCCTTGGTTGACCTGTTTGATGTCTGGTTGTTAGTACAACAGTGGTTTATTTCTTTTTCAGGAGATTCCAAATTGCTGCATTGGCTATGCCCAAAGCTTGTGCAATGGCTCTGTTAGAGTTTCCCTCTTTTCTCCGCTTGCTTTTCTTCCATAGACTGCTCTCTGTTCTTCATGTTGGTTTTTACTTTTTAACAACAAATGTAGTCTTTAGAGGTGAAACCCAGGGCTCAAACCAAGAGTAGACATTCAGAGCTATTAATTGTTTAAACAATCAATATAACAGGGCACACCTGGGCAGCAAGAAACACTTATTACTCACATTTTTGATAACTTGAAAAACTGGTGGGTTCAAACATAAGGTGTGTTTAAATATCAGGAAATGAACGCTGAAATTCTGACCTTTGTCTCATATTCCACTTTTGATCTCAAACCCACACACACTTGTCTTTAGTGTTTAGCAAAAACAACAGAATCGGTTGCTGTTCCAATACTTTTGGAGGGGACTGTGTATATTATTCCTTACAAAATTGATCAAATAATCAAAGATGTTATCTCAGTTTTAAAAAAAAAAAAAGTGATTCTTTTTAATCAAGAATCATGCTGCCCTACAAATCTGTCATACAGCAGTAAAATCACAAATTGTATGTTTGTTCGTTTGATGGTTTGTTTGTGTGTGTGTGTGTGTGTGTGTGTGTGTGTGTGTGTGTGTGTGTGTGTGTGTGTGTGTGTGTGTGTGTGTGTGTCACTAACATGGGGGAACAGAGGAAACAATTCGTTCTTCCTTAGTTGATCCACAGATCCTCCACACCAATCTTCAAAAATGTGCATGTTCACTTCACCCAGAAACTGTTCACATGAAAAGATTGCATCAGTTCAAATGTCATATCTTTAATCAACCACCAGCATCAAATTTCTATGAAAAGAAAAGAATATAGGTAGAGATTCTGCACCTCAGGTTTCCATTTTGGCTGTCCATTTTCTATCATCTGAGAGAGGAGAATTATGAGGTTGAAATCATTGGAATAATGATGTCTATATGATGTCTATAAATGGAAATGTATAAAACAAATTTGTTTTATAAACAAAACAAAATAACAAAAAAAAAAACAATACCTCACCTTAAACTCCAGTGACTGCATGTCTTCAGAAGTGTCCCAGAACCCTGAAACAAAAATGGCTTCATGTTGGTATTTCCTGATATGGGGGGATGGAAGTTTTTAGGCCATGTTCAGCAATTGTAGGGTAGCCTCCTTCTTTATTTGTTTTTCTACGTTCTTATGATTGTTTGTTCTTGTGATCAAAACATGCATCTACTGCGATTCCTCTATGGAAGTAAAGGGTCACAACAATATCTCTGGATAACATGAAGACACAGTAACAATATAAATCTGTCAGAAGGATCCACGCATTTATTTTGCCTGGGGCCTCCACATAATCTAAGCTCACCTCTGGTGCTGAGACTGGAATGAGCTTTTTATTACTGTCAAAATATTGTGATAAACATGCACTCATAAAACCACTAAAGTCATAATTGATGACAAATACATTAATCATTGATGTATGGGTTCCTAAATACATTTTAAGTCATACAGGTCCTTCAACTAAAATTGGCTAAACTAAAAATGAGGCAGAATCCAATGCACGCACAGATTAAGCTTTTACAACTGCTACATGTGTGAAAAATGGAAGGAGTTATGACTAAAGTGCTGCTACTCAGAAAGCCTAATTTTAAGCTCCATTAGGAATAATTATTTTATATAATGATATTTTAATACATAAAGAAATGCATAGCTTTACACTATTAGTACAGTATTGGATATAAATCCAGACTATGTGTTTCTAGACCTAAGTTATAAAAGTAAGGTTAGGTCACAATCTAAGGAAGAACAACTCATTTGATTATCTTGAATGCAGTAATTAAAAAACAATTTTCGGCATGCTCATAATACCCGTGCAATCATAATGCTACGCCCATTATTCAGAACGCACAAGACGGGTTTTACTACTTTAACTTCACACAACCACCACAACAGGAAGTCATGCTGTAGTTCTGCTGCTTCAATACAGACATTTCAAACTTTTGCCATGTCAAAGTTGTTTTTTGTTTATTTATTTATTTATTTTATTATTATTATCATTTTTTTTTAGAAATAAGTTAAATTTAACTAAAGTATAATAAAATAAAATCACTTGAAGATTAGAATCTTATAATGCAGCAGAATATACACCTGGAATAACGCATAATGGTTCATCTGCTGCATAAACTGTTTGAGTGTATCTGTATGCTGGCAAGTGCAGGAGAGCAAAGCAAACAAACAGCACTTTAAATGTTCAATTATAATTACCTTTGAAATGATTGGTAAAGTGTAAGATTGGACACCTCATTGTAGGGCTATTTAATAAATATCTATCTATCTATCTATCTATCTATCTATCTATCTATCTATCTATCTATCTATCTATCTATCTATCTATCTATCTATCTATCTATCTATCTATCTATCTATCTATCTATCTATCTATCTATCTATCTATCTATCTATCTATCTATCTATCTATCTATCTATCTATCTATCTATCTATCTATCTATCTATCTATCTATCTATCTATCTATCTATCTATCTATCTATCTATCTATCTATCTATCTATCTATCTATCTATCTATCTATCTATCTATCTATCTATCTATCTATCTATCTATCTATCTATCTATCTAATAGCCCCACAATGAGGTGTCCAATCTTACACTTTACCAATAATTTTTTAAAATGTACTACTCACCAAAATTGGAAGACTTTTTGCGTCCATCCTGATAAAGTGCAAAGTATGTGAAAACAATCACCGTTGCTAAGAGCACAAACAAAAAAATATTTCTGAACAGTCCCAACTTTCCAAAGCTGAAAAGTGGTCTCAAGTGGACAAGTTGATTCATCATATTCGGAGTTTTAAAATGATCTCAGTGCAAGGAGCAAAAACACTAATGTGTTATGCCATAAATGCGGCACTGTATGTCTCATATTGTGTAATAACCTAAAAAACCATGCCTGAAGCTCCACCTTCTTCTGTGTTAACAAAGTCACAAAGTCAATTAAAAGAGGGTGTGGTCTGTGCTGAGAAAATTTACACATGTTCTTGAGGACCATACCTGCTGAACAAAACACCACACATAAGGGTATGCAAAGAAATAAGTGAATAAAATTGCAGCAGCCCCAAAACCCTATTTGGATTGAAGATAGAGTGTACTTAAGAATAGCTTTTAAAATGGACCAGTGGTCCTCAGTGTAATTTGGTTCTGTCAGCATACCAGGCACACCTAAACCAGTTGATCATGCGTTTCTTTGTGGTCTTTTGATGGGTTCGGCCCTGAAATTGCCTGCAATTTTCAAACATGTTATTAAAGACATCAGACAGATTTAGAGGGGTGTGTTACTGTAAATAGTGTTGCACTAAACATAACATTAAGTGTGAAACTGGATGTCTTGTTAATAGGACATATTTGATCAGCAAAGGTCTACCACTGCCCAAAGGAGTGGTGCAAAAAAAAAAAAATTGGGGTCTGTCCAAATCTCCACATGCTTTATAACTATATAGCTTTTAGTTTAGGTGCCACCTGGCTTAGCTCCATGAAACCCTTGGTTGAGCTTACACGACTGTCACCCTCAAGGTCTCCCAGTCTTAAGTACTCAGAAAGGCACACATAGCCAAATCAAGTGCTAAATAACCAGATACTTTTGCGAAAAAAAACAACCCTATATATATATATATATATATTCTTCATTATCAAGTCAGTACACAAAACATTTTAGATTCCCAAACATTAGTTTTCTAGCACAAAATTAAATGTTACAGAAAAATGTTTGTATGTTATTAAAAAAAGCTGCATATTATGTAAGAGACACTTTTCAGACAAAAAACATAATGAAGGCTGCTGGGTTTTGCTGCAAATATAAGAAGCAAGTGCGAAAGTCAAAGTCTCCAGAAGAACTGTGGCTGGTTCTGCAAGATGCTCAATAAAACCTACCAGCTAATTTCCTTATAAAACTGCACAAATTGTACCGGAGACTACTATTTTTATTTTTATTTTTATTTTAATTTTTTTTGTCACACCAAATATTGACTTTGTTTCATTTACTACTGTTTACTGCTCTTTACAGTATTTTTTGAAATGTAGAAACATTTAATTTCATTATTTTGAAGGCATCTTTGCGCTACAGTATTTCTTTGCATGTGCCTAAAACTTTTACACAGTACTATATATATATATATATATATATATATATATATATATATATATACACACACAAAAGATTGTGGACACCTGACCATCACACCCATATGTGGACTTTTCACAAACTGTTGCCACAAACTTTGTGTGCTGTGGCAAATCCCCACAGCCATGCTTCAAAATCTAGTTGGAAACCTTCCCAGTGAGTGGACCTTATTATAACAGCAAATGGAAAAATAAATCTGGAATGGGATTTTCAAAAAAGCACATTTTATGTATTCTCTGTGAATGTTTGACTTTCATATTTTGGCCTTTGCACGCAACACAAAGGTTCTTTGAGGCAATTTTGTAGCAGTCATTTTCACTGTCACACATGGTGCCTATTTATACTCTATTGCAGGCATGTAACTAAGTATGAATTCTGTCTTCTAAATGAATACAGATACAAATAGAAGACACACTATTGTTTTTTTTTAAAGACTGACAGAAAGGGCAACTTGTTGAAACTGTGGTGCGAGTGAACTTTTGTGCAATCTGGGCTCGAGCAAATTTAAAGCTCCTGTAGTAAACAAAGTTCATGTTTAATATGAACGTGTGGCCATCTGTAATAACTAGCCGATCAGGGTCATGGTGGTTCAAATTAGGCCACTAGATTATATTTATATGTTTATATTTTGAGTAATTGAACCAACTACAGCCGTGGCCAAAAGTTTTGAGAATGACACAAATATTAATTTTTACAAAGTCTGCTGCCTCAGTTTTTATGATGGCAATTTGCATATACTCCAGAATGTTATGAAGAGTGATCAGATGAATTGCAATTAATTTCAAAGTCCCTCTTTGCCATGAAAATGAACTTAATCCCAAAAAAACATGTCCATTGCATTTCAGCCCTTCCACAAAAGGACCAGCTGACATCATGTCAGTGATTCTCTCGTTAACACAGGTGAGAGGACAAGGCTGGAGATCACTCTGTCATGCTGATTGAGTTAGAATAACAGACTGGAAGCTTTAAAAGGAGGGTGGTGCTTGAAATTATTGTTCTTCCTCTGTTAACTATGGTTACCTGCAAGGAAACACGTGCAGCCATCATTGCTTTGCACAAAAAGGGATTCACAGGCAAGGATATTGCTGCTAGTAAGACTGCACCTAAATCAACCATTTATCAGATCATCAAAACCTTCAAGGAGAGAGGTTCAACTGTTGTGAAGAAGGCTTCAGGGCGCCTAAGAAAGTCCAGCAAGTGCCAGGACCGTCTCCCAAAGTTGATTCAGCTGCGGGATCGGGGCACCACCAGTGCAGAGCTTGCTCAGGAATGGCAGCAGGCAGGTGTGAGTGCGTCTGCACGCACAGTAAGGTGAAGACTTTTGGAGGATGGCCTGGTGTCAAGAAGGGCAGCAAAGAAGCCACTTCTCTCCAGGAAAAACATCAAGGACAGACTGCTATTCTGCAAAAAGTACAGGGATTGGACTGCTGAGGACTGGGGTAATGTCATTTTCTCTGATGAATCCCCTTTCCGATTGTTTGGGGCATCTGGAAAAAAGCTTGTCCGGAGAAGAAAAGGTGAGCGCTACCATCAGTGCTGTGTCATGCCAACAGTAAAGCAACCTGAGTCCACTCATGTGTGGGGTTGCTTCTCAGCCAAGGGAGTGGGCTCACTCACAATTTTGCCTAAGAACACAGCCATGAATAAAGAATGGTACAAAAACATCCTCAGAGAGCAACTTCTCCCAACCATCCAAGAAGAGTTTGGTGACGAACAGTGCCTTTTCCAGCATGATGGGGCACCTTGCCACAAGGCAAACGTGATAACGAAGTGGCTCGGGGAACAAAACATTGACATTTTGGGTCCATGGCCAGGAAACTCCCCAGACCATAATCCCATTGAGAATTTGTGGTCAATCCTCAAGAGGCGGGTGGACAAACAAAAACCTACAAACTCTGACAAACTCCAAGCATTGATTATGCAAGAATGGGCTGCCATCAGTCAGGATGTGGCCCAGAAGTTGATTGACAGCATGCCAGGGTGAATTGCAGAGGTCTTGAAAAAGAAGGGTCAACACTGCAAATACTGACTCTTTGCATAAACTTCATGTAATTGTCAAGAAAAGCCATTGACACTTATGAAATGCTTGTGATTATACTTCAGTAACAGTTAGTAACATCTGACAAAAAGATCTAAAAACACTGAAGCAGTAGACTTTGTGAAAATTAATATTTGTGTCATTCTCAAAACTTTTGGCCACGGCTATATATTAGAAAATATTAAGGACAGGTACATACAAAAATAATAACTGTAGTACAGTTATTGTGTTGCAGCCATCAAATTCAAAATGACCTTATTTTTTTCTTAAAATGGTACATTTCCTCAGTTTAAACATTTGATATGTTTTCTATGTTCTATTGTGTATAACATATGGGTTTATGAGATTTGCAAACCATTGCTTTCTGTTTTATTTACATTTTACACAGCGTCCCAACTTTTTTGGAATTGGAGTTGTAATTTTTAAACAACCTGCATGCATCTGTAGTTGAGATAAATTATGAACTGGAATGAAAAGTTGAAATGTAAGGTAGAATTCACACATCAAACTGAAAGTGCTGCCATTTCTATCTCTTAGGGATGTAACCGAATACAAATACATGACTGTGTCTATTTGTATCTGTTCTTTGCGTGAGCAGGATGTTTTTTCTTTCATTGAGTTATTAACTCATTAATTTAATTCACATAAAAAATATGAGGTGCACTATTGTTTTTTGTCTATCATCAGTGGTTTGCTTTAGTACTTAAACACTGTAATTATTAGTTATGAAATGATAATGTTTCTACCGTTCATAAAAGAAATATGTTTTTGTTTATAGAGCTGCGGCTACTGTACATGTAAGACGCTCAGACCACGCACTGTGCCCAGGGCAGCATATCTCTGCTGGGGTGTTGAAAAAAATATAATCATTTAATTGATTTAAATGTATTTACTTGTATGTTCATTGTGCATGTTTTTGTCATTCTTTATTGAATGTAAATATTCAAAGAAAATCTTCCCAGAAAAAACATTTTGCCATTATAATGAAATGCTGCATTTTGACCAGCAGCAGCACTGTAAGTGTGTCCAGCATCATAGTAGATTCTGGTAGCAGGTGTCCAGTGAAACCCCAAAACTGTAAATCTGTTAAAAAATTATTAGGTTATTGGTGTCTACTATAAACATTTTCCTGATTTGGAAAATACATTGTTGGTTCAAAGTTTCAGTTCCAGTTCCAGTTTCCAAGATTACTCAGTCATGTTAGAGAGGAAGCTTGCCAGAAAGGTCAGTGGGGTGTTCACAAAAAAAACAAAAAACAAAAAACAAAACAAAAAAAAAACCTTCCAGTATAGACCACACCCACTTCCAGTAAAATACAAATACTGATAGAGAACTAAGATATCTGGAACATTAAACAGATACAGATACAGATAGCGGCATCAAGCTTTTGTGCCCTTGTGATCATACATGCAGTAACTTAGGCTACCCATAGCCCAGTGTTTTTCAAACTGGTCCAGGGGTATTCCATGTTCTTGATTGCTGGTATTGAATTAAAACAAAAATGTGGAGTGAGAACTGGGATGATTGGGAACCTTTGGCCTTAGTCTGTCCTGGTAACCACTGTGCACAATTATTTTATAGCATTTTCTTGTGTAACTTACATACTGTAGATTTTTTTTTTAAACCACTTATAACTGCTCTTTTCTGCAGGACATCTGTTGCTCCAGTTGTTCTGAGAGCAGTGTCAGTGAGGAGGAAAGCGAGAGAGAGTGAGATAGGAGACAGTAGAGTCAGTGGTGGAAAGAGAGGCCCAGACATAAAAGAAGATGTGGCACTGGACTCAGTTCCAAGGGTTTCTGTTGCAAGTCCTGTCATACTGTACATCCTTGCAATATTTAACCAAATTCCCAAAACCAGTATACTAGTTGTATTGGATTTGGTGGTCAAATAGGTTGGAATTACTTTTTCCATCCTTTGTGCTCCACACAAATCTCTGTGCATCCAGAGCTGCTGCCAGTTTATGGTATGAGACAACAGTAGAGGAGATGATGGCCTTCTTCTAAATTAATACACTCATAGGAATACATTGTGTTCCTACCCTGGCAGATAGCTGGAGCACAGATTAAGCTAGAATGAGCTCTTGTAACCTATTTAAGTAGCTGGAAAAATACTTACAGCAAGCATCTACAGTCCAATGCTACCCCACAGGACAGAATTTAAAAGGTTCACTCATTCTTGGGGGCTCTACAGGAAATTTTCTCAAAGCTTCATAGCCCCCTTGGAAGCTTAATCAAAATATGAGGCAATATTCAAGTATGATGGGCAACTTGGCTGGAAAAAGCTTCATAGGCCAAAAAAACCCAAAACAAAACAGTAAAATTGGGGGAATTGTCATCTGCTGGTGTTGGTCCACGGTGTTTTCTCAAGAGTCAATGCAGCTGTCTACCAGGAGATTTTAGAGCACTTCATGCTCCCATCTGCTGTTTTATGGAGATGCTGATTTCCTTTTCCAGCAGGACTTGGCACCTGCCCACAGTGCAAAAATTACTAGTAACTGGTTTGCTGACCATGGTCTTACTGTGATTGATTGGCCAGTCAACTCGCCTGACCTGAATTTTGTCAAGAGGAAGAAGAGAGAGACCAGACCCAACAATACAGACGAGCACAGGCTGATTGCCTCCATGCCACTCCTCATTGATGCAGTAATTTGTGCAAAAGGAGCCACGACCAAGTATTGAATGCATAAATTATTATACTTTTCAGAAGGTCGAAATTTCTGTATTATAAATTGTTTATTCTACTATTTTGAGATACTGGATTTTTGATTTCCATGAGCTGTAAGCTGTAATCATCAAGATTAAAACAAAAAAGGCTTGCAATGTTTCACTTTATGTGTAATGAATCTAGGATATATGAAACTTCCACTTTTTGAATTAAATATGGAAAAAAATATCTTTTCCACGATATTCTAATTTTTTTAGATGCACCTATATATACAGTTATTGCACATAGTAATGTAATAATAATATTGCACTTGCTGACTGAGGTAGAATTATACTATTGTTCAGTCTTTGGTTGGTAGGTCAGTCTCAGGACATAGTAGTGTTAAAGTGATGATAGAGCAGTTGGGGGTTATGAGCACAGGCCTTGTGGGTTGAGGGGTGGTTGGAGATGGAGGGGGGTTGGGGAAGGAGGTGTAGATGGAGAGGGGTGGATGGAGATGGAGGGGATGTTCACAGTTAGTCATGGCTGTTCAGAAGTCTGACTGCTTGCCGAAAGAAACTGTTCCTGAGTCTGGACATTCTGGCCTGAATACTTCGTAGCCTCTTCCCGGATGGGAAGGGCTTAAACCAGTTGCAGGATGGGTGAGAGGGGTTCTTCCTAATGGATATTTTCTTCCTCACACTCCTTGCGGTGTAAATGTTCTTAATGCAAGGAAGGTTGGTACCAGTGATGCACTGTGCTGTCTTCACTACCTGCTGCAGGGCTTACCTGTCAGATACTGAGCAGTTTCCATACCAGAGAGTGATACAGCTGGTGAGTACACTCTCAATGACACATCTGTAGAAACCAGTGAGGATGGAGGGGGGCATGCCAGCTCTCTTCAACCTCCTTAGAAAATACAGGCACTGTTGGGCCTGTATTTACTAAGGAGGAGGTGTTCAGTGACCATGTTAGGTCATTGGAGGTGTGTAGGCCCAGAAATTTGAAGTTCTGCATTGTTCCAACTTCTGTGCCATTGATGAATAATGGCTGATGAGGAGCTTTGGTGCATCTGAAATAAAAAAAAATCATCTCCTTTGTCTTTTTGACATTCAGGGAGAGATTGTTTGAATCACACCAGACTATGAGTTGGTTCACCTCATCCCTGTATGCTGTCTCATCATTGTTGCTCATGAGCACCACAACTGTGGTGTCATCTGCGAACTTTATGATGCTATTGCTTTGGTGTTTGCAATGCAATCAGGAGTCAGCAGGGTGTATAACAGTGGATTCAGTACACAGCCCTATGGGGCACCGGTGCTCAGTGTGATGGGTTGGGAGGCCTTTGTGTTGATTCTGACAACCTGTGGTCTGTTGCTCAGGAAGTCAAGTATCCAATTGCACATTGGTGTGCTTAGCCCAAGTGCTGACAGTTTTTCAATTAGTGTCTGTGGGATGATTGTATTGAATGCTGAGCTGAAGTCAGTGAACAGCATTCTAAAATAAGAATCCACTTTTCCACGTGTCAGGTGAATTGTGAATGTTATTGCATCATCTATGGAGCTGTTATGTGTGTTATATTATTGAGAGTCCAGTGTGGATGGGATGAATGCTTTGAGGTGATCCATGATCAGTCATTCAAAACACTTCATGATCACAGAGATAAGTGCAACAGGGCGATAGTCATTGAGTCATTGAGGGTGATGGAAGTGGATTTGAAGCACACAGGGATGACTGCCTGCCTAAAGGAAATGTTGAAGATGTCCTTAAAACATTTGCTAGGTGGTGGGCACATTCCTTGAGTACGTGGCTTGGTTGAGGTTCACCCTGAGGAGGGTCCTTCTTACATCGCTCATAGAAACAGACAGCACTTACTCACCTGGTGGAGGGGTAGACTTGAACACCTTCTTTGAGTTACTCACTTCAAATCATGCATAGAATTAATTCAGTGTGTCTGGTAGAGAGGTGTCATTCATAAAGGTGAGGTGATTTTTCTGCTTGTAGTCAGTGACTAGTTGCCTTTCAACATCCCCTGTGGGACATTGTTATTGAAGTTCTCTTTTATTCTGGAGGCATATGAGATTTTGGCTTCTTTTATGCCATGGGTGAGTTTAATCCTGGCTTCTGTAAGTGCTGCTCTGTCACCCAATCTGAAGCACTCACTTGAGCAGTGAGTGGACTTTAGGATTTAGCCAGAGCCTCTGGTTGGGATGTTTGGTGGTCCTAGTGAGTACAACATCATCCACACACTTACTGATGAATCCAGTGATGTATGCGGTGTATTCATCTAGGTCAGTGTGGCCGCTGCGTGTAGCAGCCTCCTTGAACACGTTCAACTCAGTACAATCAAAGGAATCTTGAAGAGCTGAACTTGATTAATCTCACCTGCTTTCAGCTTTTTTACTTTGCCATGTGTGTTTTGTTTTGGTTCATATCCTGTCTCCATCCATGTCCTATCATTGGTTGTTTCCCACATGTGTCTTTATTAGTCTCACCTGCTTTCAATTTGCCCCTTGATTAGTTTGTATATTTAAACCCTTGTGTTGCCCTGCTCAGTGTGAAGTAATATTCAGTGTTTAAGTGCCTGTCCATATTGAGCCTTTCTGTTTCTGTGTTTGGCATTCAAGTTACCTGACTTTCACTAGCCTCCTGATTATTGTGTTTTGCCATAACCCAGTGTACTCTTTGTTCATTGCCTGACTACTGCATGTTTCCTGTTTTTGACCCTGATTCATGTTTTGGATTTGTCTGCCTGCTCCTTAAATAAAACGCCTTTTACTGGACCTGCATGTGTCTCACCCTCCTTTACATGACATTAAACATACAGCATCACAAATCCAAGGAGCTATCAAAACAATTCTGGGACAAAGTTCTGGAAAAATATCAATCAGTGTTTGGTAATAAAAAAAAAATCCCAATCCTACACTGAACATCCCACAGAGTACAATTAAATCCATTACTTAAAAATTGACAATGTCTCACAACTGTGATTTAGTCAAGATAAGGCATCCACCAAATGTCAGTGACTGTGTAAGGAGGGCATTAATCAGAGAAGAAATCAAGTATAACTCTGAAGGAGTTGAAGTTATCCACAACTCAGTAGGGAGAAGCTGTTCACAGGACAACCACAGCCCAGGCACATTTGGACTGCTTATCACTCTGAGACCACAGCCCCTACTGAGAAGCATGAAAGTGGTAGCATCATTTTGCAGGAATGCTTTACAGCAGGGACTAGGAAACTGGTCAGGGATGGGGGCAAGATGGATGAAGCCAAATGCAGGGCTAACGTAGAAGTAAACCTGTTCCCATCTTCAGGAGACTTGAAATGGTTGTGTGGCTTGCATCAAAAATTGCTGCAGAGTAAAAAGTGGCTGATGTATGGAAACATCTTTTGGTTGCTCAGTGTGTTGTGTTGCACTTTGTAAAATACTGCCCCCTCTCAAACTATTGGAATGGCAAGGCCAATTCATTTGTTTTTGCTGTAAACTGAAGACACTTGGGTTAGAGATCAAAAGATGAATATGTGAAGAGAGTTTAGAATTTTTGCTTTTATTTCCTGGTATTTACTAACCCCATTTCCAGAAAAGTTGGGTCTTTTTCTTAAAAAAATGTCTCTTGAAACTTTAATTAACTGACAAAAGTACAAAGAAAAGATATTAAATGTTTTCACTGACCAACTTAATTGTATCTTGTAAATATAATCAAATTTAGAATTTGATGCCGTAACATAATATTTAATCATAAACAGACCATAAAACACAACAGAAACACACAAACAGAACTCAAAAATAAAGCACACATACGTCTCTCTCTCCCCCTCTGATGCTTCCAGCTGCTCCTTTATTGCTCTCTCCCACTGATTAGACAACTCAGTGCCAGGCATGCATCCTCACCACCTGGCCCCTCCCTCCTTCTCGTCACAGTTTAATTAGAGCTTAATTAAACAAATA